>JAHTLZ010003526.1:38436982-38462641 GCA_023846285.1 Phrynocephalus versicolor
TCTTTCTTTCTTTCTTTCTTTCTTTCTTTCTTTCTTTCTTTCTTTCTAGTAAACATTTTTGAATCTCAGTTATATCAATCTTGAGCAAACAAACAAAAATCTCATGAGTTTCACAAAATATACATTTAGTTAGTACAACCATTTTAAAGATGATAAAATTATAGTTGGGCAGGAGTTTTAAAACTCTGGTCTGGCATCCCAACCACTACAGGAATGATGGATCACTGATGGATCAGTTCATTTCCTTCCAAGGGCAACCTGCCCCTTTAAGCTTTGTTTGCAGAAGCATTTTTTACTTCTTAACAGTTTGTACAGGGAGGAATATGCTGCTTCCTTGCAAAAGTGTTTCTCTGTTTTGCTTCTTGCAACCACATTTGGCCAGCTCCCAGCCAACTTTTGCCAAAGCAACCATGTGCTTTTTCAGGCACCACTAGACCCTCCATCATTGCTTGGGAGCCTATGTGTTGCATTGTGTTGTGTTCAATCTTGGCCTTTGTTTGACTTTCTTGTATAAACGGCTCATCTGCCAGTGCAGATCTGGGTTGCTATAGATCAGGGGTGCCCAAACTTTTTGTAAGGAGGGCCAGATTTGGTGGCTGAGAATGTGTCAGGGGCTGGTTGCTCCCCGACCACCCCACTGCAAGCCCAACCCACTGACCCATAAGCCCCACCCACTGACCCCTTGCAACCCCACCTGCAGGAAGGAAGGTGGGGACCAAGGGAGGGAGGGAGGGAGGGAGGAAGAAAGGTGGGGACCAAGGCAGGGAGGAAAGAAGGAAGGTGGGGACCAAAATAAGCACAGGGAGCCATGGCCACAGGTCGCCCCTTGGAAGAGGCGATCTGTGCGACCTTGCACCCCCCCAAGCTCCTTGGCGGTGGTGATGGCTTGCCCGCCAGCCCACCCCAAAGCTCCTTGGCGGTGGCAGGGGCCCGCTGGCCTGCCCACCCCCACACTCTCCCCTGCGGTGCTGGTGGCGGCAGACCGCCCAGCCGCCCAAGCTTCCCAGCGGTGTCAGTGTTGGCAGAAGATTTTTTTAAAAAAAAACATGGGGTGAAGGAGGGGGAGGGAGGGGTGGTCCAGTCAGCTGTGGGCCACTCAGAATGGCCTGAGGGGACAGATTTGGCCCCTGGGCCGGACTTTGGGAAGACCTGCTATAGATTGTCTTGTGAAGGCTTGCCTCATCCTACTGAACCATCATTCTCATTCTGTTGCGTCCAGTATCTTGCTTTTATAATCATCTTTTTTCTCTTATAGCTCTTATGAATTCTGAGATCCCATTAGTGTCAGTGGACACTTCAAGGGATGTGAGAGAAAGCTTTCCTTCAGAAAACTTTTGGGAAGTTTAAATTATCAAAACTTTAATTAACCTCCTCTTAATCGGTGGGATAAATTCTACAGGGGAACTAAAATGCCAAAAATTTGCCATGAACCAAAGCAATTTGCAATAATAAAATGATTATTTTATGATTTTGCAGTAATAAAATGCCTTTGATCATCATATTTAGATCATTTAAGTGCAAAATGAGGGGTTTAAATTTTAATATCTGAATTACCATCTGGAAAATAACTAATTCCACAATCTTTGAATGTAGCAGCTGGTACACCATTGTTGAGAAGGATGGATCTTTATGATCAAAGCCACATTTGCAGTGATTTGTTTGATTTTTCATTAAAATCCTGTATAGACTTGCAAAGGTTTAAAAAACTTATATAGAGTTTCCCCCCTCAAAATGCACTGAAGATTGCAAAATGAAACTTGTACATCCTACATCTTTTTCATAATGATTCGAGCCTACATTAGCTTTCTGTTATGCAGATCACCTATACCAGTGATGGCGAACCTTTTAGAGACCGAGTGCCCAAACTGCAGTTCAAAACCCACTAATTTTTTTTTTTTTGCAAAGTGCCAATACAGTCATTTAACCTGAATACAGGTAGCTGTGAAGGGGCGATGTCGAGTGCCCACAGAAAGGGCTCCGAGTGCCACCTTTGCCACCCGTGCCATGGGTTCGCCATCACTGACCTATACTAACAGCAGGTACTGAATTCTTTGATTTGTGAACTGCAAGTTGTCATGTCACATCCTGGAAACATAACAGCTAATGGAAAAATGGCACTATTAAAGTACAAATGGAATGTGTCATTAGGCTTGAGGGGGATCCAAAATTCGCAGAAGTAGAAATTTAGACAAGGAATATATAATGGGACAAAGAAATGTATCTGGATAAAGATTGAGTATGCTAAGTGATGATTAAGTATCTAGGGAGAAAAGAAAAACATGGTTGTTAACACTGGAAATTCATGGTCATAGCTTGAACTGAAACAATGATGCAGCAGTGTTTTGTTTAGTTCCCATTTCAAGGAGGGTCTTGGGACTCTTCCCTGCAAATATGGTGCCTCTAGGTCCCCTGAGGCCATTTTATAGAATTTTAATTAAAAAATAATGAATTGATTCATCAGTTCATCAGGGGGAAAATCTTTTTTGTGTGTGATTTGTTGACCTCAATGAATCACACATCAAAATGAATCACCATTTTTCTGATTCATGCCCATCTTTAATTGTGTATCTAGTAAATACTCTTGTGTTCACACTACTTTGCAGTTATTAATCTGCTTTATGTAGTTCTCACAAATTTAAACTTTGCTAAAACACACCATGGATTAAAATAGGCTTGTCTATGGACAATTGCCAGTAAGTAAATATTTGAGGTTGATTTACCATGTATTTGGCTCCCTGATGTAACAGCTGTTCTGGCAATTAACTTTCCTTTCCACACCATTCATGCTAACATCTGTCAATCTGTTGTAAAGCATCTAAAAAGAACTGATTTTGATATATATTCTAACCTCAAACAAATGTTATACTTCTCACAAGAGTGCTATGCTTGAAGTCAATAAATACCAAAATATGTTATTGGAAGATCATCTTTTATGTATATCTTTCTGTATAGTGAATAACTTAACCTTTTGAGCCCACATTAATTTATTCAGCATCTTCTCCCGTCTAACTCAGCTACCCACAGTGGAAGACTCATAAAATAACAAAACAAAACAAAACAAAAACAAGTGGTTTAGTTAAAATGTCACCATTAGCGTAAAAATCCTAGTATACAAAGATCTGTTTTGACAGTTGTACATTTCCAGAACCTTTTTTGTTTTTGTCTAGTAACACCATAATTTAATTTATTACTGTATCACAGATCTATTTAATTATAGTTGCATAATAGGCCACCTCTGCTGACAGGCCCAAATTGTCTACACACCCAAATCTGAATTTCAGCTGAATGGTTCATAGCTAAGAGTTCTGCTATCCTTCCCTGTTCTAGCCAGAAACTGGATTTCATTTCATTTCATTTCATTTTAATTAAAGTGTATTATTTTTTATTTTATTTCTCTTTAGAAAAAGGATCCAAGATGGCTTACATTAAAAGATGGGTAAATTCCAGAGATGGTCTAAATTGCTTCATGATTTTTATGGGAATGAGGAACATTTAGTCTTGCGAGTGATTTAACTTATAATTCTCACAATTCCTTACCACTGGCCGATCATCTGTATATAGAGGTTTGAACTTTTTCTGTTTGGTCCCTTTAGTGATCAAACAGTAGCTAATTCAGTAGTCCTAAAGCCAAAGGAAGGGAAACAAGATTAGAGACAGACCTACCTTCTCCGACAAGGCAATGAAATATGGAATGGCAGCTCAGAGTTAACAACCACATTTGCATTGAGAGAAGAATACTGCTAGGTGTGGGATAATTACACTCTTCTCTCTCTTGTTTTCAATGCTGATAGCTTCTAATAAAATGTTTCAGATAGTTTTCTATCAACATGCTCACCCAACATGGCCAGATAAAGAAATTACTTATAGCGAAAATCAATTAGATGGGGGGGGGGCAGACCTAAGAATGTGGTGTTTGGAGGATTCCTGTTTGACACCCTGGCCATTGGCCTGTCATATCCCTCAGGGTTCCGTTTTCTCTGTTAAGCTATTTAACATCTACTTGAAACTGCTAGGAGAAATTTTCTGGAGTTTTGGGGTTTGATATCGCCACTACGCGGATGACATCCAACTCTGTCTGTCCTTTCCATCTCAGTCTTAAGAAGCTTGTTCAATTCTAGATCAGTATCTAATGTCAGTAATGTACTAGAAGAGGATGAATAAACTGGAACTTAATCCAGACAAAACAGAGGTGCTCCTGATTGGTTACAGGGGAGATCAGGAATAGGGATGCAGCCTATCTTGAATTATGTTACATTCTCTGCTATATAATCTCTGAGTGTAGACACCCAGGTTTCAGCAGTGGCCAGGAGTGCACTTACACAGTTAAGACTAGTATGCCAGCTGTATCTGTTCCTGGAGAAGTCTGGTCCTGGCCACAGTGACACATGCCTTAGTTAAATCCCAACTTGATTACTGTGATGTGCTTATGTGGGAAAGTGTTGGGAAACTTTAGTTCCAAAACATAGCAGCCATAGTATTAAGTGGGGCTGATGACAAGGATCATATAACCTACACTGGCTGCCAATCTGTTTCTGAGCACAATTCAAAGTGCTAGCTTTAACCCATAATATCTTAAATGGTTTGGGTCCATGATAGCTCCATGACTATCTCTCCCTATATGAACCAACCTGGCTGTTAAGATCATCAACAGAGGCCCTTCTCTCAGTCCCATCGCTTGTGGTGCTTTGGTTAATCTGCAGTACAGCTGTCAAGACTGCTCACAACCTGAGTTCAATCCCAAAGGAATCAGATAGCCAGCTCAAGCTTGACTTGGCCACCCGTCTTTCAGGGGTCAGTACACTAAGGACCCTGCTCTCTGCGGTACCGGGACAATGTGTAGCCTGCATAATTAAAATTTTAACTGCCCAGAGAGTAATGTAAGTCTTATGCAGCAGTATAGAAGCAGAATGCTTTGTTGTGCTTTGCTTCAAATATGCCTTTGTTGGGGACAAGGGAGAGGATCTTCTCTGACACTGCCTCCGGAGCTCCCTCCCGCTGGAGGCCAAGCTAGCCCCATTTTAGTGCTGCCCTTCTGGAAGCAGACAAAGACCTTTTCCCTCAAGAAGGTTTTCCCTTAGTGACCGACTGTCTGAGAGGTGTTTTTAAGTTAATTGGTTTTTTGTTGTTGCTTTGTATGTTGTTTTATGTTGACTTTTTTAGTATGTTATTGATGGGGATTGTACAAATTTTATAACTTTTTTTTTACCTTTCTAAACATAGTCTATTGATGTAAAGTAAAAATATTTGTATAGATAATAAATAATTTTCATTGCTTGCTATTCTTACCCTTGCTATGTATCTCTTTGAAAATACTAACTTCAGAACAAATGTAGATGTTTTCAAACCACTTTGTCCAATGGTCCTTCCAGCTTTTGTGGAGTAGCACAAACCACCAGATGCAAGCCAGCAATACTTCTATGCAGGAGGAGGGTTATTTCTTGGGGGATGTGGGGCAGGGAGAGAAAATGCTTTCTCTTTAGACAATTACTTTAACTATGATGACATGCAGACAACAGTTCAGAAGATCTTGAATACTTTACACAGTGCACTGGAACAGATTTTAGGGGGTTAAATTACAAATATTGTGTTTGTGTTGTGACATGCATATCCTGGTTTTAGTTAGATTTTTTTTGAAGCCATGCTAGATTAAGCAGTGCCAAATATGGCAATAGTATTAAGCTACAGAATTCCTTACAATTGTGTCATAATGTTTTGCTGCAGCCCATGGATGGTTGCAAGTTGAAAATGCCATGTCAGGTACTATGTAAGGCTTTATTTCAGTGTAAAATATATTTTCTATAGAACTGTGTCCTCTTCAGTCTGCTTTATTTTGTCATAAGTCCTGAGAACTCCAGCATTCATCTTTGACTCAATAGCACTGGATAGAGTCCACATTGCTCAGTGGAATAGGATGCATGATGGTCTGATATTCTAAAAGCCATATTGCAGTTCAGAGATTGGGGAGGGATGATAATTTCTAGTTTTAGGCTGATAATCATTGACCCTAAAAGCAGTTGGCATAAAAATGCTTCCTAATCTATTTCCTAAAATCTGAAAGAGCCTTATATCCACACAACCTTGTTTCAGTGAAACATTTTTCATCACACTTCAGGTACTTTTTAAATGATTAATCCTTCAGGGCTTTTTCTTTGTTTGATTGTTTTCTACAAATGCTTTTAATTGCAGAATTATTCTGAATATTTTAGGAAAATAGGAAAAATAAAAATATTTCTTGTGTAGTTAGATTTGTATTGACTATTGCTTGGGAAGAGGGTGTGTATTTAAGCTTGTGTAACTTAGTCCCCAGCCTCAACTAAGAAACTACCAGGCATATTTTCCATCTTGTCAATGACTTTACATCTAAGAAATAACTCCTGGCATATCCATCTTTTGTCATGTTTTAACCTGTTGGAGGAGCTCTGAAGAAGAGGATTTTTGCCCTTGAAATATTAGCAACTTTTTTGTTATTTTTCTAGTAGCCTAAAGGTATCACCTGTTCTACTTTTGTATTTGGTTTTTGTGACAACTTGTTTTGCTTCAATCAGAAATTCAGGCATTCCTCCTGTACTTCAGAATAGGCTCCAGAAGTGAAAATAGCACAATACCACTCTTGGTCTTCACTTTTCAGAATCTTCCAGGATGATATTTCCCTTTAACAATCTTTGGGTGATTAGCCTTTCTTCACATACAGATGTCTCCATTAATCAGTCATTAAGTAGCACTGACAGTCTATTTAAACCCTGTGCAGACATTCAGAAAACATGTAGGCTCTAAGCACCAGGCAAGAGAGCAGAAAAGACCATGTTAGTTCCACTGCTTCCACCATCCTCACTGTTCTCCATAAGTAGAAGATAGTATCCATAAAAGCTTACATTAAAATATAATATTTATTCTTTAAGGTGCCACATGTTTTTATCTTTTGTTTTGTTTTATTCCATTGAATTTTGGCTGGAATTCAGCAGAAGGTTACAAATGCAGCTGTGGAGGCCCTTCACATTTTAGAACTGTGGATCAGTTATTTAAATCTTGCGAAGAGCCTCTACATTCTCTTTCAAAATCCAACCCTTGACTCTTTGTGGATGATAGGAACATGGATAAAGGTAACCCATGTATCCTTATTTTTCCTCCCCCTCCTTACAAGCAGAGCTGATATGATCTTCAAATGCCTGGGGAGACCTAAGCTAGATGCATACATTCTGGGACTGGCCTGTGCAGCAAACCTAGATTTGATTTTCTGTTGACATATCTACTCAGCAGCTTTATACAAAAGCTAAAAATATCAGTAATACTTGAGTGTTACTCATCTGCATAGCTATCATCCTAAGATATACCTAGGGCAAACATGTCAAGGGGACATAAGTCAAATATAAATTTGGCATAAGAAAACCAATGAAAAATTAGTCTGCAGCACATCAACAAAAAATAACAACATACTTCATTTTTAACTTTTAAAATTATTATATATTTTTTGCGAATGCCACAACAACCTACCTTGCCTGGACTGCATCAGAGCAACACTGTCAGGGGATAGAAATGTGTTGAATCTTTTCCACATGCCACATTTCTGATGTAACTCGGACTGATTTCACAGGTGTCTGATAAGTGGGTTCTCATACAACAAAGCACATATTCTTGGTCTGTGAGGTGCTTTACAATTTAACCGCTCTAAAAGCAGCACAGGTATGTCCTTGCACAAGATGACCTCAGAGGGAGATTCCAGCGTAAAACTTGACAATTTATCAGCAAACACTAAGTCTAGTCAGGTCAGATTTTATGAGATCCTCCCCCACCCCCACCCCCCACACACTGTAAGTTTAAAATGAGCCTACGAAGGGGAGAGGAAGAGAGGGAATGTGTGTTTGTTTTATTGCTAGGGACTGCTTTTGTGAATGAGTCACTCCATCCTTATCTTGTTTTATTTTGGACACTGCATTGAAATGTCACAGACACACCAGCTATTCGGAGCGTTTTCTGGCCTATTGGCCCCACTGTTTACATCTCTGCCCCCCACCCCACCCCCAATATCCTTGTGTATCTGTCAACTGAAGTTAACACTTAATACATCTAAAATGTAGGCTCATCTCCGGTCATGGTCAATGAATCTGCTTCCCAATTAATCTTTTAAGTTGCCACTGCCTTTTTGGAAGGGGCAACCATTACTAACAGTGAAGATTAAGATAGAGCTAATTAATATGTGCCTTTGACTATTTCGTCTCAAAAAGTGTTCCATTGCTCAAAAACCATAACTATCTAGTTCTTTGAATAAATGGCTATATAGAAGATTAGTGCATGATTTACCAAGTCACTGAGGTCCTGGAAAATAGATTTTATTTTAAAGCCAGCATATTTCAGTATGTATCTTGCTTGGTGATCTCAGCTCAGCCTGTTTCTAGAGCTATGAATGCCCTTTCCAAAATCATGCCACACTGTGGCTTTCAGCATTGGGTGAGCCATTTATTTGTAGCAGGTCACCATTAATTGGACAGTTTTCTTGTTAATGATTCATACATATGGAAAGCAGGAGTGTTTCATGGGCACCATTAAAAAGCTTGCTAATTGGAACCATTGACTGAGTTAGTTGTTGATGATAAACACTATGTGGAGCCATTGCCTGTATATGATGTGGGAATACTGTAACACAGGGGCACCCAAACTTTTTGTAAGGAGGGCCAAATTTGGTGGCTGAGAATGTGTTAGGGGCCGGTTGCTCCCCAACCCTGCCACCCCACTGTAAGCCCCACCCACTTTCTATAAAAAAAAAAACATGGGATGAAGGAGGGGAGGGAGGGGTGAGCCAGCCAGCCGCAGGCCACTCAGAATGGCCTGACAGGCCGGATTTGGCCCCCGGGCCGGACTTTGGGCAGGCCTGCTGTAACAGGATATTTCCTTATAGGCTTACTGCGATGATTAACAGGGATGTAATATGGAACATGTCATTTACTTGCATGCCACAGTACAACGTGGTTTGAGAGAAACTCTGCCATGCAAACAAATCAGTTTAATAAGAGTTGGAACTTACAATCAAAATGTTGCAACCTAGAGTGCTCCTATTTAAACTGCAGCTACCCATACCTGTTTAGCTTCTCACTGGGTTTTTTTTCTCTTACAGTACTCTAGTTTGATTCAGATATATAATGTGTCCTAGCTACAAGAACTTTGGGAAGCAACTATATAAGTAAATTATGCGTGCTGTTCTGACACTTCGAGAATTGTAACATGATTTCAACCCACAGTGTCAGGAGTTGTATTTGAGATGAGAGTAGCATTCATTAGCACAGTGGTACCTCGACTTACAAATTTAATCCATTCTGAATGCATGCTCTTAAGTTGAACTACTCTTAAGTCGGGGTACCTATCTAAAAAAATTGAAAAAATAAGTTATAAAATAAAAAAATGAAAAAAAAAAAGTAAGTTAAACAGACCCTATCTGAAATTTGTATGGCGGCAGTTAAAATGCAACAGTTTTCCGCTCTTAAGTTGAATTGCTCTTAAGTTGAGCTGCTCTTAAGTCAGGGTACCACTGTAGTTTGGTTGGTACAGAGCGGAAAAACAAGCAGTATATTGAAAGCTGGTGCTTCTGTGCTCATTGGCTTGGTAAAGATGCATCTGCTGAATTTCCACCAATCATGAATCCAACAAAATTCCTGGGCCCTTAAAAATGAACCCAGCAACCTCTTTTCACTGCAGAAGCAATGTGGAAAATTATAGTCCTCAGATGTCAGACTGCAATTTCCATCTGCTCTCTTCATTTACTGAGGCCTCAGTGGTTGAAGGGATTTGTCGGCCAGCCACCCCAGAATATATCGTTCATCCAGGTAGTCTTCCCATTTGGCCTTTGTCCTGCTTTTGGCCCAGAGGTGTCCCTCTCTGGACCTGATGAGACTGAATGAGATGGTAGCACAGCAGTGCAGTGAGCTGTTTACCTTCCCTCTGGTTAAGCAGGCTGTCCTCTGAATATGTGTTTCAAGCTCTAGGCTAGGGGATATCTCATTCCCCTCCCTCTTTTGTAGCCTCCCAATGGCTGTCCTGTTGTTCAGAATGGATAGACTCTGCTGCAGCCACCCTCCCTTCTTTGCACCATTGCCTCTTGTCTTCCCTCATCTCTCTCCTCTGCTGGCTTCTGTGCCTCACACTCTCATCCTTGCTTCCAGTCAGCAATCTCCTTTGAGAAGCATCTGGTGTTTTTAAGTGGAGGATCAGGCTGAATTTAGCAGCCAGTGCTTTGGAAAGAGAGTGTCTGGCTCAGCAGAGGTGTTGCCAGTATTGGAGCAGACATCCCAGCTAACAAGTGAACAAGTGAACATGGTGGGGGAAAGGAAAGGGAGGCCCCAGCAAGGCAGCAATGATAGCAAGGTGAGGGAGACAAGAAGACAAAGAGCTGCTGCCAGGGCCAGGCAAAGACAGTGACAAGTTGAGGCAGGAAGAGAGGGTAGCCTGGCATGTTTCTTCCAACAGTGGGTAGGCTCCAAAGGGAGCCCTCCAGTCAAATAAGGACACTATGGTGGTTGTGAGGGGGTGAAAGGGAGACAACAGTCATATAGTGGCAAATGGAAGGATTGAATTACTCAAAATGTACAAATAGGACAGGCTTTGAAGTACTGCAGAAACCTTTCCCAGACACAGAGGGTATAAAACTTGGGCTTCAAGCAGAAAGTCAGAAACACACAGGGCATTTTGGCAGCCTGACTGCGCGAGTCATTGCCACCCGACCTGGCCCAGGTGTTGGACTTTACTCTTGAAAGGTAGGAGTTGCCTTTGCATGGAAGAGGACCTGCCTTCATCCAAACAAGTGAGCAAATGAAATAAGAATGTGGTGGTGGCAAAGTGAGGCCCCTGTTATTTCTTTATTAGATTTAATACCACCCATCTGGCAGCGAGGCCACTCTGGGCAGTTACCTCTGTTAGTTTAGGTGAGGCAAGCTAGGGCTGTTTTGCCCATAGTGTTTGCAAGAATAAGCTATACCCCTGACCGTTCTAAAACAGCACCCCTAAGCTTAGACCCAGTGAGGCAGAACAAGAGAATATGTTTCGTTTATCATCATAGTAATATATCAGAATTAAATCTGAAAGGGGTAACTGGGATATGGTGAAAAAGGTTGTTACCTATTAAAACTGGGCCATATTTCTATGCTTTTCACAAATATTTCACTTATAATAAAGCCATTTCCTGCATGATAAACATTCAGAGGCTGAAATCTCAAATCAAAATGTTCTGGTTGATATTATGGGTTACAATATAAAGTTGGTACATCCCATCAGTTGGACTCAGTAAGGAGGATAAGTACAGGTAGACTTCTTCTAAAAATGTGATGGTTCTATTAAGAGGCAGTTCATGTAAAATTGTGCTTCCCAACCTTGGGTCTCCAGATGTTATTGGACCACAACTTTCAGAAATCTTGGCCATCACCACTAGTGGTGAAAGTTTCTGGGAGTTTTAGTCCAAGAACATCTGGGGACCCAAGGTTGGGAAGTATTGATCTAAATGGGTTGGTCAACTTGCTTAGAATCGATTTCCAGTTTCCAAGAAGGAGTAGGTTTTATAGGCTCCAGCGTTCATAGATTCAGCTCATTTTCTTTGAGGCCCAAATGGACTCAGTGGCCCAGAATGTATTTTTGTGTGTGTGTTTACTCTTATACTAACTACAGCTCTTCTGGATGGAGACATACTGACTGTTGTTATCCATGCATGAGTAGCCTTATTATGGATTATTGCTTTGTGTGTGGGGCTATTCAATTAGTGTAGGAATTCAGTTAGTAAAGCTTTATACTGGGCTCAGTCATATTCTTTCAGTGTTGTGTGAATAACACTAGCTACGAGTCAGTTTCCAGGCTTAACTTTACATGGCCCCATGGAATAGGTTAACTTATATATCACTGTCCAGTTGGTTAAGATCACCCTTTGCTGGCTCTTGCCTTGGTGCCGTTACCCACAGTGGGATGACACAGGATTATCAGGGAAACAGCCTCTTCAGTAGTGGCATCTGCATGTCGAATATTGTCCCTAGGAGTCATCCTGTAATCTTTGTCACTGGCATTTAGAAAACAAGTTACTGTTTTTCTTTTAAGATTTGTAGCTCTTATCATCTATTTTGCTGTTGGCTTTTCTTCTTTCTTGTTATCTTATTGTCCTGTGTAGATTTTAAAAAAGCATCAAAATGCCACTTAATGGCAAAGAATTGCTGTGCAACCGTCACAAATTAGCAGAGTAACAATGTTCAAAGATGCACACAGCTGCAGTGTGTTTGGAATGGGCAGAAAACCCTTGAGCTGGCAGAATCCTTCCGTACTGGCTGATCATAGTCTGCTGGTTGCAGAATCTGTGTACTGGAGTTAAGGTCAGTTAATAAAAGATGGTACAAGGGAGCAAATAATTGTACTAGATCCAGGCCTCCTTCAGTCCAGGACAGAGTCACTGTGCCAGCACAGATTGAGGCCAGGGTAAGGCTAGTCCTGTCCTGTCAGTTGGCTCTCAGTCATTCTTTGCTGGTTAGAATTGCATATTCTGTGCCATTGTCTGCACACAAATATGTACGTTGGTTCCCCCACTTATTATAGTGAAACTTTGTTTTGATTAAAGGTAATACTGGATTTTTGTGTGTTTAAGACACAGTTTCTAACATTTGTTCGGATTTACATATGCACCCTGGCTTATGACAACTTTACCATGTCAACACAGGTTTCTGTTTGTAAATGGTTTGGCTTGCATGGTAAATGTCATTGGGGAACTGGGGCCATGTAAATTTATGTTTTAAAATGTTCTGTCATTATTTGTCAGGTATATTAAATTGTAACTTGCATTTTTGCACAGCACAGCAAACGTGCCAGACGAAGATGTTTCCAGTAGATATTCACGAACAGCAGAAAGGACAGGATACAACAGATACAACAGGGACACAAATTCTTCTGGGAATATTGAACCAAATAATTCTTTGGAAAAGAAAATTGAAGATCTTGAAAAGGTAAAGGTCATTCCACAATACATTAATACCAAATATATAATATAGATTCCAGATCACCAAAATATAAGAATACTGATAAATCTACTTAGGCAATTGATTAATAGTTTAAGCAATATTGAATGCAGAGATGATCAGTATTTTATCTGTCACTCTAGACATTTATATATGGACAGAGGTTTTCATAAACAAAGCACTAGCACTAAGAAGATCCTAATGGTCATAAGCACTGACTGGCAACGACATTAGGAAATGAACATCTAGTTTCTATTTCAGCAAATATTGTAAACCAAAACCAGGTAGCACTTAAAGATCCAAGCTGTGAAGAGTTTTAGAAATCAAAATCAGTGGTTAGACTCCTGGACTAGCTCAAATTTCTGAGCAACCTTCCTGAGGAGCCCCACATATTATGCACTGCTATATAATCTCACTCAATAGTATTGAGCATACATATCACTGAGGGAAATCATATTCAACTCTAGATAAAGAGTACTCAAAAATGGTTGAAGATTCTGCCTTATGGGTGTATCGTGGGACTGTGCAGCTTTACCAAGGCCACCTAGTCTGGTTATTCTTGGATGCACTGAACTGAACTCCCAATCTCTGGACCAACAGCCAAATAACTAGCTCATTGAACTATCCAGACACCTAGTATGACTTATCACGGACTAAATATTACTTGAGTTGCAATATCTGCTGTTCCTAATGGTTTTAAATAAATGTATCAAACTGTGTTATTTGAAGGAGCTAGCAAAAGAGAGGCAAGAAAACCTAAGGCTTGTGAGGATAGCACAAGACAAAGAGGAGCTGATTGGGAAACTGAAGGAAGAAATTGATTTACTAAACCGGGTAAGTAAACAGTGTTTCCTGTTCATAATGATGTAATGAGAATATGAACTTTTTCAGTCTGTGTTCTTTGGGATTTGAAGGCTAATTAACACTATTCAGACATGAATTTGCTCTCTGGGATAATTTCAGATTTCTAGAGGCGTCTTTCTATGCATATATTTTTGCCCTCCTTTCCCTCTTCCTCACATGGTATAGCTGTTGTCCCCTCGTTTTATCCTCACAGCAGTCTTGAGATCTTGGTTAATCTGAAAACATGTGGCACTCTATGACTGAGAGACAGTGCATCTGTTTCAGAATTATTAGTGAGTGGATAATTTAGACCATCAATATTATTATCAGATGAAATGTAAAATCATAGAATAATTAAGTTGGAAGGTACCTATAAGGTCATCACACCCAACCCCCTGCTTAATGCATGAATCCAAATCAAAGCCGATCTGACAGATGATCATCTTCTTGTCTTAGAAGAAGTAAATAAATTGGGTAATTGGTTCAAACTCTATTTTTGTGAAAAAATATATTGTCAATATTTCCCATAACAATTAAACAGACATTCTTAGAATAGTTTATTCACCATAAAAATAAAATAAAAGAAAGAGCCCTAGCAATTGGGATTGACTAATGGATTAGGCATCTGGCAACATCATTCTTAGATGTTCTGTGAGAATGTAACATTTTTGTTGAATAGCTTCTGAGCAGTGGGAATCAGTACACTAAATGACTGATTTTTTTTGTCATTTGAATCTGCAACTTGTTTTGCACTGTTTTCTTTCAAATAGTCAGCATTAATTCTTAAACAGACTTGCAGTTTTGATGAAGAATCTGATTTTAGTGGGAAATAAATTGAATATGTGACTGGTTACTTTGCCTTCTTTTGATGTGCTTTGGTATTTAAATTCCAGTCAGTTGCTGTGATTGGATTATGTCCAAGTAGCTCATACTCCTAGTCATTTTTGGAATGATATTTCTGCTACATAAACATTCCATGAAGTCTTTATTCAATACTGTATCAAGATTTTTCCCCCTCCATATTCCTTCAAGTAATTGTTGTGAGCAGTATTCCTGCCACCCAGCTGGATACTGTATGACTGATACAAGTTAGCAAGACAAGAGTAGGATTTGGGAGAATATTTTAATTAAAAGTCAGTAGCTCTCTTTTTTTGAGACTAAAGTGTATGACTTCAGAAAAAATTGTCATGAACTTTGTGCCCACTTTAACCAAACAGCAAATAGCAGCAGATAGTTGCTGACCTCACATATCCGCTCCAGCAAGGTTGCTGTGCTTTTGAAATGCAAAACACTCCTATTGTTTAAGTCATAAAACAATGTTATGCTAATTAAATCCTGCAAGGTACAAGGGAAGGCCGTGCAGCTGAGTGTGTTTTCCACTGAGAATTTTTACACCTTGTTTTGATTTGGTCTTTTATTTATGTTTGTGCGTCCAGAATGAGGATGACTGGAATGACATTGTCAAAAGAAATTGAGAGCATGTTTCTTGCATTCGATTTCTTCCACTTTAAAGTCATCTTCTAACTAATTTTTAAATTCATTTTACTAATAATGTTTTTATGGGAGATCTCTGTCTAACTCTTCTCTACTCTCCCTTTCTAATCTAAATTAATGGATGCTATCCAAAAACTATTGTATGGCAGTAAGGGAGGAATGTGCACAGCTGGTATTTTCTTTTCCCTTTTCTTTTCTTTCTTTTCTGAAAAGGCTTCCACAACTGATGGGATGTGCAGTTTTTAAAGCTGAAAAGGAGCTTGCTTTGTCAGCTGTGGCAGACACAATAGTCAGAACCTTTAATGATATTCCAGGTACATGGCAAGGCTTCCTTTGTTCATACAGCACTCCCTAGATGCCTAGAAAAAAGCAGGCTCTAGATAAATAAAATGCCACCCACCAATTTACATAAACACAGTGGTACCTTGTAAGACGAATGCCCCTTAAGACGAAAAACTTGTAAGAAGAGTGGAATTTCCGGGGAGAGGAAAAACTCATGACAATTTTTTCCCTACGGGTTCAATTCATCTTACAAGATACCATTTATCCTCACCAAGTCTGGACTGTTTGCATGGGAACAGCCCAGGCTGGGTGAAGATCAATGGGTCAGTGCTCTGCCCACCAATTTGGCGAGCAGATCAGGGACCAACTGATCTTCGCCCAGCCCGGGAGGCTTGCAAGGCAAGCAGCGTTGGTGGGTCGCCAGTGGCACTTCCCTGGCAAGCCACCCAGGCTAGGCGAAGATCAATGGGTTCCTGCTCTGCCCACCAATTTAGTGGGCAGAGCAGTGACCCATTGATCCTCACTCAGCCTATAGGTGAGCAGCGGTGGCGGTAATTCGCTGCTTTCACTTACAGTGGTCCCCCGCCCTTTCGCGGTTCATATACTGCAATCCTGCTATATCGCGGGACCACAGTATATGAACAAAGGCCTCCTGGGTTAAGGGGGAAAAGGCCTGTTTCAGGCCTCCCATACTTACCCCCAACCTGTCCCTGTCCCGAATGGGCCTGCAAGTTCCTTCCTAGGCTTTCTGGAGGCCCCAAAAGGGCCTCCCTGAAAACCAGAAGTGACTTCTGGTAAACCAGAAGTGACTTCCAGATCGCTGAAAATCATTTCTGAGGACTCCGGTAAGTACAAGAGCCCCCAGCTAGGAACCCCAGGGCTGACCTGACCTGCATCTGCATATCACGGATTTTCAATTATCATGGGTCGGGTCGGGTCAGGTCCCTAACCCCCGCAATAGGCAGGGAGTCATTGTACCTCGGTCCTGGGGAAGAGGAGGTGGTAGAGATTTCTCTCCTGCCTTCCCTTTCCTGGAATACGCATGGATCAGATGCGACAGGGAAGGAAAGGCAGGATAGAAGCCTCCTCCTCCTCCTCCTTTTCACCTGAGTCTCAGCACAGAGACGCAGGCAAAGAGGAGGTGGCTGCCCCCTCAATCACCAGCAGTGGAAGGCTCCCCCATGCAGCTGAGACAGACACCTGATTTTGACAGCTCTGAACTGTCAAGGTCAGCTGTATGTCAAAGTCAGCTGTATGTTGTCCACTGTGCCTTGATTGAGGGTGTCTTACACAGCCTTCGCATAGGAATGCATTGAAAGCCTATTAATCCATTACCTCTGGAATTGATTAATTGGTTGTCAATGCATTCCTATGGGAAACCGTGCCTCTTAATTTTTCGTAAGACGAATTGACGCATAGAACTAATTAAATTCATCTTACGAGGCACAATTGTATGTGCTTATAACACCGCAATTCATAGAGTAACCTCAAACCCTTCCTATATTTCATATTACTGGTGACTTTTATCCTGTGTTCAGTCTGCAGAGCAATCATTCAGCAACAGCTCATCCTGTGCTGATTTAAAAGGAACAACAGCAAAATTTCCTCTATAATTGGTGTACAGTCTCACATCAACAATTTAAAATGAACCTCAGAATATGCTTTCTGTGTCATCTCTGTCCATCTCTGAGGAAATGCAAAGTACGCGTTCTGAGGCAGACCAAGTCACAATTCAGTTGCAAAATTAAACTAGATTGGGCCACAGTGAATCAATAGGAGTTTTGCAAATCATTACCCAACTATGTTCCACTGAGTCAGTGAGTTTTCTTCAGTTGAGACTAACAAGTGCATGTAGCTTTTTATGTCCATTTTGTGTTACGCCGGTACCTCAGCCACATTAACGGTCAAAGGAGATATTCTGTAAATATTTAACGGGTGTTGACATATTGTACCTAGTTTTGCTTTGGCCCTGAAATGGAAACATGTGGCCCCTTCCAATATTTCTGAACTGTCATTTTCATCCTCCTTGAGCATCAACAATTCTGGCAGCAGCTGTTGCTGGGAGCTGCTGTGCAGCAATATTGGAGGACCACATGCAACCAAACCCCTGTTTTCATTAACTATAGGCAGGGAAACAAGCTTGGACAGAAGCCCTATATACAAGGAAGGAAACTTTGAGTCTTTACTCCCTTGTGCAGTCAGAACCTAAATATATACACGGGACTTAAGAAATGAGGGTGAGGAAATGTAATTGATTCCCCTAGTAATTTTTTCCTAAGTCAATGTTTCCTAACTTTAGGTCCTCAGATATTATTGGAGGAAAACTCCCAGAAGCCTTCACCACACCACTTTGTCATCTAAAGTTTTGCATCGGAACAGCCTGTTTGATTTTGCACAGGCACAGATCCACACATATGAATGAAGGGTCACAGTTTGGATCCAGTAACCAGTTATCTACACTATTTGTGCTAAAAGCAAACCCCTCTACAGCTGCTAATTGCACAGCTAATGTCATAGGTAGTTTAGAGCTGAGATTTATATGGGTTATGAGTATAGGCATAAAAGTAGCATGAGCAATTTTTTGGACAGTTTAACACTTAAAAAGAGCAATACAGTCACCAGCATTTTATTTCAAACACAATCACTAGTGGTATCAAATTTATACAAAATCAAGGACACTATTTGCTACAAATGTGACAACCTTTCATCTGCTTCTGTATTTTTATTACATTGCATATATGTAACAGTAAAAACAAATATGAACAACAAAAAACCTTCCATCACTGGGGCAGTAACAGCAGATTCGAAAGCAGATTCAAAATCTGCCAAATATTGTGTACTTCAAACCTATTTTTTCAGCCTTCTGAATGTGTTGTTCTCCTGTTCTTTATTTTCATACATGGATGTATTGTAATCCAAATGACTGTATTAATGACTTGCTCTATTTACTCTTGTTTTCTCTGAAGGACTTAGATGACATAGAAGATGAAAACGAGCAATTAAAGCAGGAAAATAAGACACTCTTGAAAGTTGTTGGACAACTGACAAGGTAGAAGATGGAAGCCTCAGTGAGGAATGAAATATGAAAACTACTGATTGAATGTTTGAAAATCAAGACTAGAATATTTCCTTCATTGCAATATGTCAAAACAACTCTCTCTATTTATTATTGAGTGAGGAGGAAGGAAGAATGTTGTCTGTAATCTTCTTTCTTCCCTCAAAGACATAGAATCAAGTTTTGTAATTAAGTTCATTCCCTTGGAATTTCCTGAAATAATCAATTCATATGTTGACATTCCTTACACCAACATGTTCTTAATCATTCTGCATGTCTTTAGGTTATATGCATAAGGCACAGTGACATTTTTAAAAAAAACCTTGTCTGACTACCATGATTACATTTTGGTCTATATGGACATTATCTCTTTGAACTTTCCTCTCACCTCCCGTGAAAGGAAGTAAAAGGAATTAACTTTGTTTACACAGATTCAAAATATACATATATTGGGAGATATTTTTCAAACATCTGCAAAATGCAGGTGCCTTACTACAGTACTGTTGTGAAACGTTTTCAAGATGGATTGCTTCTACTACAGTACATCTTGTATTTTGTGATTTTATTTTATACTATATCTGATAATGATAGATGTATTTTCCCCCTCTTTATCGCTGCTGTTTGACAGAAAAATGTTTTATAAAGCGTCAGTAAATCACCAGTTGTTATCAACACTAGCAAAGTAGTTTTAGGAAAATGCCTAGTTTGCATATTGTAAGTTAATCACCATGCTTGTGTATCTACAGGAAAAATGGGTTCTTTTGTGCAAGTATGCTGCTCTCTGCAGTTAACAGAGGCTAAGGCCAAGCTCAGACAACAATAATGATTTAGTGGACTGAAAATAAACCATCTCCCTAGCTTTGTAGCCAGAGATTATAGTTTACTGATGCAGATATAATGAGAAAGTGGTTTGAGATGCTTGAGAAGTTTGTCAGGATAGTATATGGGGAAGAAACAAGCTGTAGTCACATTCTTGATCTGGTGAACAAAGACTGTTTATTAGAATAAACTCTTGCGTCTGAACAGAGTCGATGCAAGAGTTGTGGCTTGTGGTTTGTACACAAGATTGACATCTTATTGGCATCAAAATGTTTATAAACCAAGAATGGCACATTCATTTTGCAATAATATGAGCAGTTGATCTTTATTGGTATTTGAAGCTGTGATAAAAATTGTTGATGAATCTAGTTTTCAAAAGGGAAGATCATGATTTGGGGGCCTTCTAAAAATATCACAGGAAAACACCTATGCTAGAATAACATTTACATTTGTTAAAATAAAGAATGTTACATGTTGTGCCCTAATGCCAGTTGTCCATGTCACTGTTTTATATTATGAACTTTATCAACCATTTAAAGATGTAATGCCTTTCCAGAAAAATTGTAAGCTTTTTCTTACTTGAAATCAGCTCTGTGACCTTTAAGAATATGAAATACTCACTGCCTAGCAATGTATGTTACCAGCTGATGTTCTTTATGCCCTAGCACCTACATTTAACTTCAGGCACATGTGGAGATTTTGATGAGACAATGCCATTATCATGTCATAAAAGTGGGTATTAAGATTGTGTTCCACAAAAGAGGCCAGAGGACACTTTTCAAAATTTAGGGTTTTGTTTTTTTTAAAAAAATTAAGATTTAAAAATAAATCATTATCAGAGAGTAATGCCTCTCTGAACAAGGAAGTCATTGCAAGGTTAAATCATCCCCCAGCTGATTATGTCCCTTCTCAGTGCAGCAGGATCCATGATATAGCCTATGCTATTGCTGATGAATATGTAGAAATACCAGAAGCATTACAATAACCTCGCAAAGCACGGTGCTTTCCATATTGCCTGACGGACCAACAGACTGAGTAGGACACCAAGAACCAATATTTGCTACTACCACCTTCACCTTCTTAAATGTATTGGGCTATTGTTCCCATCACTGTTAACAAGGGTCAATTTTTCATGTTAGTTGAGATGATGGGAATTGTAGTCCCAGTACATCTGGAAGGTGCCAGGTTGGCAAGCACTGCATGAACGTTCAGGAATGCTCCTGACCAGCAGTAGCTTTCTAAGCCTTTGAGCCAGTGTCTCTCCCTACCTTGTTATCTGAGCATCGAACTCAGGATTCTACACATAAAGCATACAAACTAAGGTGGTCATTGATAATAATTATGCACCAGTGGTGTCTGAATTTGGTTAAATGTTGCCTTATTTAAGAGGGCTGCCTGAGTCTTCTGAAAAAATTCATGATTGCTGGAAATGACAGTAATGTATAAATTGCTAGGTCTGTTGTTTAAATAACTCCTTTATAATAAATACAGCATAGGTGTATTTTTATCCTAATTAATACACAACAGGGACCAGTTGAATTATTTTTCCTTGATTCATGCCACAATGTTTTTTCGTAGTAGCTCTGTGACAGCCAGGTGCTGTTTTAAGAAGTAAATGCCATATCCAAAAGGACAGAGATTATAATGCAATTGAAACAGTTTAGAGATGGTCCACACATGACAGTTTTGTGGTCACCGTTTTTCTTCAACAATTAAAAAATGACTGTGAATACATAGTTCAATTTTTAAAATAAGCAATAAATCGAGTAGTTGCAATAAAATGCTAAGTTGCACTTAAACTGAATGTCTTGATGTGTCAATATTCTAGACCCAGACGCCTATAATTTACTATGAGTATTTTACTGGAAATACTCATATAACATATTTAGATGTTACTTCAGGCATGTCCAAAGTCAGGCCCGGTGGCCAAATGCGGCCCGTTTTCAAATTTTGAGTGGCCATAGCCTCTTCTCCCCACCAGCTCAGCCTGTTGTGCATCCTCGCCAGCTGGCCCCTCCCCATACCAAATAGAGACGTCAGCTTACAGTTTTACCTCCCTACTTCTGTCCATCCCCCCTCCATCTGCCAGGCCTATGCTCCCTCGGCTCAATTGCTGCAGCATCCTCCCCACCTCATTGCATGTCCTAGAGGCTTGTCCAAAGTCCGGCCTGGGGGGGCAAATGGGCTGAATAGGCAGCCCCCACACATTTCACCTCACCAAATGTGGCCCTCCTTGCAAGACATTTGGACAATCCTGTGTTACTTCTTGCATTGCAAACAAACGAGGTTTAAAAGGTATAGGTTTTCTGGCCACATCTCGGAGAAACAGTATCCCCAACACACTTTTTGTTTGCAGAGAGCGGCTGATATCTGAAAAATACTACCCCACCCTGTTCCAGAAGGTGGTATCACAAAATGGTAACAAATGATTGTCAGTTGTCGTATTTAAATTGAGGGCAGAAGCAAGAAATCACAGGCAAGTGCTGTTTTCTTAACTGGTTTTATTCGGTGATATACTGGTATGTTTTTTTTTTCATAAGCAGGCTTCCATGGAACTTCCCAAGATTTTGCCATGATCTGCTTTAAGGTATCCTCAGCTTTTTGAGTATCACAGCAGGGCAAAACCACTCTACCATGAGGAAGTAATATTTTCTGTAATGCTGAGGGGGGGGGGGACAAATGGGGATTGAATCAAATGTCAACATACAGCTTGAATTTATTCAATGGATCGAATCTGTCTGAGACTCTAGTCCTAACTAGATTTCTACTCCATAAACATGCCATGGTTAAGCAGAAATTAAATAAATAAATAAATTGGTGACTGGTCTTTGTATTTGTCCTTCCTTGCTAGTGTTTTTTAGCCTTGAGTCCTTGAAGCAAGGAAAAGTTTATCTTTCTAAAATCAAAACAATGCAATAAAAATATGAAAGTTATCTTTTACAAATTAAAAAAACCTGATTGAATAATATGATCATCAAACAAAAATAACCTTCCATGGAGAAAGAAATGGCACACTTTTATACAATGTTGGATTTTCCACCCATAGTACAGTGGACCCTTGTATAACAAATGGTTTATATAACCTAAAATCTGTACAACATAAAAAATTCCAGAGATAGGGGAAATTTGCTTAACAGAATCGCCTGTGGAGTGAATCCGTACAACATAAAATGGTTGCAATGCAGTCCTATAGGAAATTTGTATAAAGGAAAATTTGCTTAACAGAATTTCATTTGGAACGAATTAATTCCTTTATACAAGGTACCACTGTATCTGATTCTTCAAGAGGTTTCTCTTTTCTGATAAGGAGTGTTTGTACTTTCAGAGTGGTCAGAGGAGTTGGAAACAGGCATGATTTCCTTTCTGTCATGTTCCTTTTGAGTTGCTCACTTTTCTATGCCAGTTGCTCTTTTGTAACCTCAAAATTCTTGTGTTTACATTTTAGACATCATTAGATATCTGGTGGTCAGGGGTAGCATATCTCCAGCACAAACATGTTACGTATAGTAGATCTGCAGAATCAACTGATAACTGAATGAATATATTTCAAAAATATACAGATTACTGGTGAACTTTTCTTAAATATTGCTGCACTACTTGTTGTCAGCTGATATTATTGTGTTCACATTATATACAAAGTGATTATGTATCCAGTAGTTGCCTACAGAAATTAAAGGCAAAGCTGATATCTCACACTATCTTGTCTGTTCAAAAATATCAGGATCTATCTCATTGGAACAATAGTCCATTCGTCTTTTCCCTTTATATTCTGTTCTGTTTTTCCAGTGTTCTTTGTTTCCTGTACTTTCAGCAATGCTGTAGCTGCTTCTACTTTTTTTAATTTATAAGAAGTGATTTTTGTAGATGCAAACCAGAGTTATAAATCCTTTGTGAATAACTAAGGATAGCTTATTTTTTTTAAAAAAAATAGTCACTGAACCCTCCCTTAGCAATAAAGAATTATATACACACACATTTTCAGTAATTGTTAATTATTGCTTTGTGTTCAGAGATGTGCTTTCTGTTTAATAATATGTGTATGACTGACTATCTGGAAGTATAGTTATGTGTAGTCATTGTTTTTCAGTACTGTGTATAATAAGTATGCAAATATCATGCTGATTGACTCTCATATTGGTCCAATTAAATTTGACTGGCAAGCAGTTTAAACTTATGAGGACCAGAATCTTACTGGTTTTGTGCAGCATGAATCCAGCATTGCATAACAGATATGCATATTCAGTCTATCTGGCTGTCGTGCACTTGGATGTACACAGGTAAAATTCAGTTGCATGTACAGGCATGTGATAAATATCTAAGAAACAATCTAACAACCATTTGCACAAATTGCCCTATACACACTTTATTTTGCAGCAGTTGTCAGGCCAAGATATTATGTCTGTCATCCAGTATCCCACTTCCAAAATGTGAACCACGCTCTAGAACAGGCATGTCCAAACTTCGGTCCTCCTGATGTTTTGGACCACAACTCTAAGAATTCTAAGCTTAGATTGCCAGTGACGAAGGACTGTGGGAGTTGTGGTCCAAAACATATGGAGGGCCAAAGTTTGGACATGTCTGCTCTAGAACATAAGAACAGCCTTGCTGGATCAGGCCACAGCCCATCCAGGCCAGCATTCTGTCTCACACAGTGGCTCACCATTTGCTTCAGAGTATTCCGAAGCAGATGTCTTCACCTGCTTATGATTCCCTGCAAATGGCATTGAGGGACATCCTGCCTATCTCTCCAACCTTGTCCTTAGGCATCCGAGAGCATCTGGGGACCCAAGATTTAAGGAATTAATAATAATTCATGGATACATACATTGATGTTAGAGATGGGCACGACTCAGGAAAAAAACTTCGTTTTCGTTTTCTTTTTCGGCTAGGGTCCGAGTCGTTTCGTTTCCGTTTTCGCGAAAAATCGGAAAAAATTAGTCGTTTCGTTTTTCGTTTTTTTCGTTATCGTTATACTGGTTTTTTTGGGGGGGTAGCGGGCTCCTGGAGGCACCTCTGTGGGGTGGGTGCCTCCGCCGGCCCGCTATAACGAAGGGACAGCAGCAGCAGGCTCCAAGAGACCCCTCAACATGGGGGTCTCCCATCCTCACCTGCTGCTGCTGCAAAATGGCATGCACAACCATATGGTTATGCATACCATTTGCAGGCAGAGTGAGACCTGCTCAAGTACTTGATACCCTGGTACGAGCGTGTCACCAGCCATTTGCAGGCCAGGCAGTGCCACTGCACCTGCTCAAGCACCTTGTCCCACGAGCGGGTCGCACCTGCCATGTCCCACAAAGAAGGGAATCGTACTTGCGTGTGTAGTGCAATGCAAGTCGATCTGGCTATGGGCTAAGGTGGATTAGGGTTAGGGCTAGGGTTAGGCTAATGACGGGTAAGGTTATGGTGGGCTATTGGGTTGCACCTCTGGGTGCCTCTCTGACCCACTAAGAAGACAGTCTGTGACGTATGGGTAAGGAGTCAAGGATTAGGGTTAGCGGGTTAGGGGGCTAGGGCAAGTTTTAGGGGGCTTTTTGGCACATCCCAGAAGTCTCAGTGGCCAAGTGGCCATGCGATTGGTGAGATGGCTCCAAAAATTTGCATGGTCGTCCCCTCCCACATGGCTGGCCAGGCCACTGGGCCAGCCCATCATTGCACACTGCGCAGGTGTAAAAAAAAATAAAATAAAATAAAATCAATGGAGGACACAGGAGGAGAGGAGAGACATTTTGTTGCAAGAAAAAACCCACTGCTACTGTGAAAAATCTGGCAGTTCATACATTTCCGCGTGTTTCTGTTGTGCTTGTGTGTTTTTGGACCACGATTTCAAAAACAATATTGCATTCGCCGCCCCATTTTCGATCCCCCGCCCGCACCGCATGGCATGGCGACGAGGCGACTCGAGTCCGGCTGCCCAGGACGGGGGAAGCCGGGACACCCCCCTCCAGACCAGAAACCCCCCTCCGGTAGGTGCCCTACTGAGTGAGTGCCCTTAGTCAAGCGGGCATTTTCCGCCTGCTTTTTGGCCCGGGAATGGGTGGGGGGGAGACCCGGGGGAGAGTTTAAAAAAGTTTTTTCCTGCGCCGTCCGTGCCGCTTGTGTTTGCGGCGGCCGTCGGCGTCTCGGCGAGAGTGGGCTTTTTGCGAGCCTGCGGCGAGTCCCACCAGACCAGAGCAGCCCAGGACGGAGGGGGGG
>JAHTLZ010003526.1:38471758-38503766 GCA_023846285.1 Phrynocephalus versicolor
AGAGAGAGAGAGAGAGAGAGAGAGAGAGAGAGAGAGAGAGAGAGAGAAATGTATTTGTAACATCATAAACAGAATGCAAAATGGGGGTGGGGATTAGGATTATGGCCACCTCCCGTTTGAATGAGTCAGATGTTCCTTTTAAAATATAACCTTTCACTCCTTTCAGAGCTGTTACAAACATTTATATTTTGTAGAGCTGCTAATGTTCTATATACCTACATACAACATAGGTTAATTCGCATTACTGTGGAAATAATTCAAACTGAGTACTGTAGGGTTTTTTTTTCCTGACTGTGAAAACAGATTCCTGAACAAAAAGTGTTTCCAAAATGAACCAAGTAAACAAATGAAATGTTCTGTCTTTGCACACGTACATTCTCTTTCCCAGTCTCTTACACAGTTTTAATTGTTTATGTCATTTTGGGCAATAAATGTCGACAAAAGAAAAACTAGAATAACTGGACAGGAAAAAGACAGCCTTGCAAATGACTAATACTGACTGAAATGTAGAGATGTTAAGGTCATGGCACTAGCCTGGCCTTATAGTTTCTAATCCTAGTTAGTATTTCCTGTACAACATGGCTGTGTGACAAGAACAAAGCCAATCCGGTAGCTTTTGGTTAATCCAGAGAAAAGATCACGCTTGTTCTAGATCTAAAAATCAGTTTTTAAAATAACGAATTTGTAGAAGAATAAAATAGCTTTATGATTCCTGAGAGATAAAATTATGAGTTATGGAAACCTATATCTTGGCACACTGCATGATATGGCAGATAAACGTAACACATTCCACTTCATCAGAAGCAGCATTTATTCTCTTTTCCTTTATGTGAATCAGCAATTCCAAGTTAGGTCCATAGTAATGAATAACATATAGACATTTACTAATTCTGCTGCTTGAAATGCAGCCTGCATTTTTTGTTTTGTTTTGAGGCCGAAAAAGTTACTCATTACTTATTGCTGTGCATTATTTTCTATTGCTAACCCCCTCCCCCTTGGACTGATAAAAGAACTGCTTAAGTATGAAAAAAATCCTTCAACATACCTCTTAAAATATTCTAAAATACTCTTCAGAGGTAACTCTTCTAATCAGGGTGGGTTGCAATGAAAGGCCTCAATGAAAAGCAATTTTGAGAGGGAGGGGGCCAGGCATAGCTCCACTGGGAGGTAATTCCAGCATATTGATGTGATGGTGAAGAAGGCAGATGATTTCCTGACCTCCTTTGGAGTGGGCATCCAGAGGAGCATTCCCTGGAGGACTTGGTGGAGCAGGTAGATGACCTTGGGAAAAGATGATCTGACAAATTATGTGTATGAAATCCTTGCATAGCGCAAAACCTGCAGTAATTCAATGTTGTAGTCACCAACACATGCTTTGTGTGCATACCAGATACTGACAATGCATTTAGAGTCTGCTCATTATGCCTTTCAGAGCACTGAGGAGCATAACATGGCAAATATTTTGTCTGGTCACTTTTTTCTGTGTCCTGCCTTGAGATTTGTGGAGCGTTTGCTTTAAAAACTGACAGCAACAAGATTTATTTCCCAATGACCACAACGTGTCTCAAAGCCATACACAACTCTCCAACAGGCTAGAACAAAACATTTTTCTGAAATCAAGGGAAAATAACATTGTTTCTAAGGAATAAAAACACTAGTTTATGTTTACATATTCATTTTCACCATAAATCTTTTCATAAGCTGTTCCAGCTTGGCACTGTTGACAATTAAGTTCAGTTTGTTTCATTCTGTATATATTTTTTTCATTCTTGGTCTCTTAGTATTTTTCTCAGGCTTAAGGAGGAGTACAGCAGCCCTCCTTACATATACAAGTGAATATGCAAACACAGAGAGATCCTGAGCTGAATTAGACTCTTTTCTGCCCTAAAGCAACTAGTCTTACAACTACAACACAGTCTTAGAAGGATGAACTATGGGCAACTATGTGTACACATAAATTATTTTTATACAGCTTATGCATACTTTCCCCACTGAGTGGACTTTGGACTCATTTCTCATTAGACAAGGATAGGATTGTGCTTTGTGCTGGGCATTTTCTCGCCATTTCACCTCCATCTCTTGGTGCCGATTGTTATTCTCAGGCTTAGCAAGAATACTGAGGAGCCACAGCAATTGTTCACGTAATATAACTGTGGTTAGTGATACAGACATACTCCTTATTGTTGCCACGTATAAGACATGGATGTAAATAAATTTTAGAAATGTTTGTATCATCAGTATTACAGTATTTTGTAGTGACAAGAAGGAAAGATATATGATTTCCTGCAAGCTATATATGAAAAAATTACCAAGTTTAGATGGTATTCGTTCAAGAGTTCCATGAAATTGCTCATATGACCAGTTCTTCTAACGTAGTGGTTCTCAACGTTCTTAATGTCGTGATCCTTCAATACAGTTCCTCATGTTGTGGTGACCCCACAACATTCTGCACCATAAGGGGTATATTGCTTCTCTCTCTCTCTCTCTCTCTCCGCCCCCTCTCTCCGCCCCCTCTCTCGTTCACTTTAAGCTGCGCTAGTTGGCAGCTGAGGTCTTTTGCAGGAGCCAAATCTGGCATATGCCCAATCCCTTGACGGCTACCTCTGGCCGGACACTTGCGGCACCCGCAGCTGGTGGACCTGTAACCCTCCAGCTCTCCCATCCTAAGATCTTCACCACCACCACCATCATCCTAACTGCTCTCTTCTTTGCCTTCTAAACCCCTTCCATCTGCCGCTTCCTCTTGCATCCTTCTGTTCCCCTTCATTTGTGACCCTCCCCTCCCCTCCCCTCCTCTCCTCCCAACAGCCCTGCAAAGTGGGTGAAGGGGCTGGAAGTGGAGCGGGGATGGGCATGGTGGCCCCATGGACATCCTCCCCTCCCTCCCTCCCTCCCTCCCTCCCTCAGCCAAGGGGCTCCCTTCTCACCCATCAGAAGCGTCCTCCACAGTGCTGACACTGGTCCCCAATACAGCTGGGCTGGTAATCGCACTGCCTGGTTGCGGGCTGGCACCAGCTTCTGTTGGTGCATGGCTTGTCACTGAACCCACCACCTAGGCCACCACTGAGCAGTCCCACACCCGAGCCCACCAAACCCGAGCCCAGCACCAGCAGCGGCTGAGGCAGCAGCAGTGCCACCAGGCAGGCAGGGAAGGCAGCCACTGAGGCCCAGGGCTGCCACCGCTGTCGCCACCACCACCAGTCCCACCATTTCACTGCCTGAGGAGGAGGAGGAGGAGGAGGAGGAGGAGGAGGAGGAGGAAGGCTGAGGGAAGGTGCCCACTGTGAGCTTCTCGCTGCAGGCCAGCAAGGGAAGGGAAGGAAGAATGGTGGCCAGTGAGGGTCTCCTGCGGCCAGGCGGGTGGCCGGCCTCCCCAGCAGTGCGATGGTGGCTGGTGAGGACCAAGTTTCCCTCACTTGCGGCAACCCCTGTGAAAGGGTTGATCAAGCCCCAAAGGGGTCACGACTCCCAGGTTGAGAACTGCTGTCTTAATGGAATGACATGAGAATGAGTGTCCCTCAAGAACAATGCTTTTTAATTTGTTTATAAGTGAGTAGTGAGGTGGGCAAATTTTGTGAATGGGGTCAAATTATTCAGAGTGGTTAGAACAAAAACAGAGTACAACAATCCTCAAAAAGTCCTCTGCCCACCCCCTTAACAGGAAATTGGTATTAACATGGCAAATGGCATTCAGTGTGAGCTATTTGTTGCAACCTGATGCATGCAGGGCCACAACTCAAAGGAAATCTTATGCCAGTGTGGACTGTATTTTGTTTAAATAAAGATCCCATGTCTGGCATGACCAGAAGAGTGTAATGGACTGTATATTGTCCCTCATTATTGTAAGCCACCTTGGGTCCTTTTCTAAGGAGAAAGGTGGGGTAAAAATATTCATAAATAAATAAATAAATAAAATATCAAAATGATGAAGAGTCAGGAATGGAGCACCTCCCCTGGTAGGCAGTTTAGCTTGCTTGTTTACTTGTCTGTCTGTCTGTCTGTCTGTCTGTCTGTCTGTCTGTCTGTTTGTTTGTTTATTTATTTATTTATTTATTTATTTATTTATTTATTTATTTATTTATTTATTTATTTAACATGTTTCTATCTCCCCTTTCTCCCTGAAAAGACCAAAAGCTTAGAATAAAGCTCAGTAAGGGGAATCAAGGTAGAGATGTATAAAATGTGGTGTGGAAAAAAGTTCCGTATAAACAAATAATTTTTCCTTCCTGATAATAATACAACTTGGGAACCTTGGTAATAATAATGTAATGATGGGAGGTAAAACATCAAGCAGTGGCTGCACTCCTTTTCCCTGATGATCTGTGGGGTTCCTTGCCATATGTTGTATGGAGGGCTGCCAACATGGACAGATTTAAAAGAGGATTGGGTGAATTCATGAATGATTAAACCACCAGCAGCTCCTGATCATGACAGATATATATTCCCTTCAGTATCAGAGGGGATTCAGTATTATTGGGGAGGATGAGGGGGCTACTGCTATTCTCAGGTTAATGGCTGCTTCCCCTGGAAGCATTCCCCAGAATGCTGGACCTGAATGTACTGATGAGCCTGGTTCTTCTTAGGTATATGAGGTAAATGACAGCCCATGAGGGATTGAGGACGAATGGCACAAAACCATTTATTTTGGGGTATACGTGCTTATAAGAGAGCCTGCTCCAGTTAACAGCTTTGTTTGGGTTTTCCTTGAGCTGTAGTGGAATGGTGGTGTACAAACATCCAACCACTTTTGCCCCTGAATGCATTTGATTGCAAATGTGCTGTCAGTTTAAAAAGCATATCACCTGTGCTCTGGCCTTTCTACTGGGCAGAATATAAATCAGCTGTAAAAAGGGAAGACGGGATTGGTGATACATGCATTCCTCAGTGTTGCCTGCCACAGAGAATGGCAGAAAGGTATAGAGATTAAGCGGCATTGCTGGATTTCCGTAATAACAGAGATAGCAGGCACACGGTTTAGAAACTGCTAAGCTGCAAATTGGTGAGACGCTTTGGAATCAAATTAAATGTCAGAATGTCAAAGAAAAGGCTTCATGGATTTACCCATGCTCATTTAATAGTTCCTCCGACATTGCTTTTTAAGACTGTTTATTGCTGCTCTAATCTAGAAAGTCCCCTGTTTAGGGCATTCTGAGGTGTGTCAAAAGAAGCAAGACACCCAGTTTAGTCAAGGTTGTATAAAAGAATGGAGGAAAGAGAGAAAGAGAGAAGGTAAATGAGTGGGCAGAGAACATGATTAATCTTAGGATATGTGGGGCCTGTCTGATGAGGCAGGGAAGGAACTAGATTCCCAGTCTGGGTGTGGCAGGTACTGGCTACAGAGGACGGATGACATTAAGAGAAATATGTCTGGAGAGCTTTCCTCAGGTAATTTACCAAATTTACTCTCTGTGCAAGTCAGAGGAAGTCAGGGAAGGGAATCCTTCTTTCCTAGCTGTCTGTGCTGTCATATAGGGAAGAAGATAATTAGACTATTTCCCAGTGATGCTTGCACATCTGGAAGGGGAACTACCTGTCCCCTTTCCTGAGATTTCTTCAGTTCTCTGACTAAAGTGCTAGCCCGATAGGTACTGTAAGTCCCACAGAAACAAAGTCACAGCTGTTTCTCTAAGAAATATCCAGCTGTTTAGCACACAGCCCTGTCATGGCAAGAGATGGTTATGAAGGATAGAATTATAACAGGGTTCTGGAAGAAATTAGTCTCAATAGGGCTGGGGACTGGGGTGGCCATCTACAGGTGGGCTAAATTAAGGGGAAAGAATTTGAAGGTCTTACAAAAAGAAAGTCCAAAGGGCACCACATACCCAAAAGAACTACATTGGGAAATAGGATTAGTGGGACAGGGAAGTGCCAGTGAGGAATTCATAGGAGAAAATAAAGAAAAGGAAGTTATTTTTCCTAAGCAGGGAGAACCTGTTTTAGGAGGCGAGATGTTCTCTAGGACTGAATGTACAACTGATAGGTTTAATAGGGTTAAATTTTTATTCAAGATGTTACTAAATTAGCATCTGGTAAGTCACAAGTAGTCAAAGCATGTTCAAAGTTCATAGATACTTTTCCAAACAAGAGATCTCTCATGAGAGAAATCTTGTATCTGAAAATTGGCATGTGGGAAACAGCTCTGCAGCAAAAACACAGCAGTGATAATATGAGAATCAGAAGGTGATTCAGATTTTTCTTTTCCAATAGAAGGGAGAGAGAGAGAAAAGGTCAGTTTGAAAATTATGATTGAAGCTCCACCTCACAATTAAGGATGTGCAGGCCACAAATTAACCCCCTTTCCCACACACAAGTACATAACATGCACAAACCATGGACACAGTGATACATCCCTCTTGTACCTTAACTTTCCAGTCACACCCCACCCCTGAAACACAAGAGGGGAGGGCCATTTGTTTCCTCTCAAGAAAACAAACCAAACTCTGTTTGCTGTCACCAAGCCCATTAAACATAGCAGCTAGAATCCTAATTACCATATGCAATTACATTACATATCCTTGCTGCCTCACCAAGCAGATTCTCCTCATGGCTTGCTGGTGTTGCCTATGTTCTTTGTATGGTATTTGTTTGATCATTTTTAGTATTTGTACAGTCACCGTTGTTAAGTTTAATCTTGTCTTTTAATGAACTCAGCCACATCAGATCCTTTTAAGGACAACTGATCGCTCCCAGGGCAGTCAGTCAGGAGGACAAATGGGATCATTGTCCAGTTGCTCATATACACACCATTGGATTTAGGCCAATGAAACTTCCTTTCCTTAATTGGTCTAAAGTAGCAAAGATGATACAGCTGCAGATACTATTGGGTTGGCTTATGTGGAAGACCTCCCCCCCCCCCATACTCACATAGGAGGTTCTCTTCTTTGGACTCGTTCTATTTCTCCTTATGTGTTAAAGATAAAGGTTCCCCCTGGACATGCGTGCTAGTCATGACTGACTCTAGGGATGGTGCTCATCAATTTTTTCAAATGCCTCCTCATTTGTCCTCTAATCCTTACTGGTGTTTTATGAGATGGAAACTCACACCAAGCAATTGGAAACACCAGTAGCAATTGCAAAGCACACTACAGATGTTCAATCTTTCCCTATAGAAAAGCATTATGCCTTCATTCACAGCAGCAGTAAGTGGTGGCAAAATAGAATTCCTCCACATGTGGCCTGTGGACTTTATGTGCTCAACCCTGCTTTAAGTCTGAGCTTCCCTTCTCCTCAAAGCAGAACCTACTTACAAAATAATGGTGTTACTATGGATGGATCACATGGCCATTTGGGCAGGGGGGGGGAGGCTGCTGGAAATACCATAATTAAACTGCCTGGGAGACACTCCATAAGACAGCTCTCCAGTGAGGATTCTACCCCCTCCAGTCATAGAATCACAGAACCATAGAACCATAGAGTTGGAAGGGGCCTATAAAGCCATTGAGTCCAAGGTCCCTGCTCAGTGCAGGAATCCAAATCAAAGTATATCATGAGGTACTGCATAACTAAAAAGTTGGCTTTAGTTGAATGGTTAACTTATATTATTTCCCCAAGCTAACCAAGGGAACCATCTTACTTATCAAAGACAATGGACCAATTCATGGGTTTCCCAAGTCTGGGTTATGCGTGTACAGAAAGGAGATACTGTAAAATGATGCCTTGACATTGCTGTCTCAAGCAGCAGTTGCAAGATCTGGGGGGAAAGGTGTCACATCTGGCCCATTTTTGGACACTTTGCCCCCTTTCCATCTTCCATTTTTCCTGTAGATGGATCACAGTTACTTTTTCTTTTCCCCATCTCCTCTCCCCAAAGTCTCCTGAAGGAATAGGTTTAACATGACACAGGCCCTAGTAGGTTTGTGGGGGCTTCCAAATAAAAGTTCTATCCTACAACTGCTTTTCCTCTGTCAAGCAATAGTGTATGAATTTGCAATTAGCAGTGTGGTTATTGAGTATTTGAGTTACCAAACAAGAGAAATCCACTGACAGTCTTTCTGTTTTCAGTACCACAAAAGGCATAGAAAACTCCCCTTCCACAATCTGCATTGATGATGACAACCTTATTTGGTTTGTTGGTTAATCTGTTAGAACATTTAATAAATGTTCCACAATTTATTAAAGCATATTTTTTTTAAAAAAAATATTCTTTACAAAACCACCTTTCTATTGAGTAACAGCAGAAGTCTGAGTTCTGTATGTTCACAGGACAGAAAAACAAGAAGACGTAGAGGTGTGATAAATTCTGCGAAAGGGCCCATTGCTGAATCTGTTGAGCCTTCTTCAGGCTGGGATTTTGTGTTCGCATTCCTTCCATTCCCTGCTTGAAGTTCACCTGCAGGAGACAATGGGTGTGAATGCAATTGGATAACGAGCATGCAGTGAACTAGGCAGGGTTGTGCTGGGGCAGGCAGAGGCATCAGAATGAGGAAAAAAACAATAAGGGCAAGGCACACATTTCAAAAGTGTGAGGTAATCCCTATGCCTAGGATTTTATGAGCCCTGACAAGAGAAGAGAACCATTCAGCGAGCAGTGCTAGGTAAGGAATATAGTTGAGGTCAATGAGATAATACACTTTTAAAATCCTATAGCCAATAGCCACTGTTCATAGTGCAGCTCCTGCCACCAACATGGCTCAAGATACTTTGGTGCCCAAGGCAAAAACTCCGTCATATTTGAAGAAGCTGATTGAATAGCAACCAAGTTCTACTTAAACACTAGTGAGAAGATAGTTTCCCAATGAAACTGAGAGCAAGGGGTAAACAGACCTACTGCAGTCATAGTTAAGAATGGGGGTGACAGTGGGAGTGTTCTAGGTTAAATTCAGAGACATCAGAATTGCTTTATAGCAAGTCAATTTTGTGTGTGTGTGTGTGTGTGTGTGTGTGTGAGAGAGAGAGAGAGAGAGAGAGAGAGAGAGAGGTGCCATCAAGTCAATTTTGACATGGCAAATTTAGTACATATTCCATTCCAGGCTATATCTATGGAGTGGTTTCATCAGTGCCAACTGACTGGATAGCTCAGCTAGTTAGGCATCTGGCTGCTGAGCTAGAGGTTGCAGGTTTAGTTCACTACTGTGGACCTGGAAGAGCCAGTCCCCGTAGCCTTGAGCAATCTGCACATACCCAGGGTACCGTCATAAAACAATAGTATTTTATTCTTATTTAAAGTATTTTACTCCACATTTTTCTTTGGAAAAGTCCCAAGGTGGCTTACAACAATGAAGGACAATATACTAAGTTGGAGACAATGAATGTACAACAATTGCCAAGAAACATTAAAGACAATATTCAAAGCGAAGAACAATGAGTGTGAAGAGGCATTTACATCATTTAAAAGGCAATATTAAAGCTAAGGTCTTGCAGAAAGAATGGTCAACCACTTCTGAGTACTCCCAACCTAGAAAACCCCGAGAAGGCTTGCCTTAAGTCAGAATTAACTTGATGGCACTTGGTTATCGTTGTTTACCCATGCCACCCAACCATCTCAAGTGAACAGGTACCCAAGGTCTACCCCTTGCATCATTGTCTGCTCTAACTGGTTCTCAGAGATTTTAAACGGGTCATTTACACCCTTCTAGTGCACAGATTGAAAGTGCTGCCTTCTCTGAGCTCTCTTTCCCAGAAAGGCAATGTAAGGCTTCAGGAACTGCTTGCCCAAAGAACATTTCCAGTCTCTGACCAAAGGGAAGCCAGGGATTCAACTCAGGACATTGCCCCCCCCCCCAAAGCATGAAATAATGAGACGAGACACAAGATTTGGGCTTAAATTGGGCCAAAATTTATTAATCATAATTTTAACTCTGTATCTTAACTATTAGCCTACAAGAGGACCTGTAAAGTAGCACAAGAAGAACCTATTGATTTTAATAATACATGCCCCTCTATGGCTTTAATGAGATACCTACCTGGAGGGCAAGGGCGCCACCCGCCTGATGAGCCCCCTTATCTTCCCAACTTCTCATCAGCCAAAGCAGCCCTTGCTTCCTTCCTGCCATTAAATTTCCTCTAAGTATATCCTATGCTATTCTACTCTTTGTAACTTTATGTTAATACAAGGGCTGCCTAGCATCATGTAGGTGGAAACCATGGGGCATGCATAATTCGGCTACCTCTTGCACTACCCACAATTATGACCAGGTTTGAGTGGAACTATACCCCGCCACATGTTGAAGATAATGGGTTAGGCAAAAACTCACTGTAACTCCATGGCCAATATGAGTAACAGCCAAAATTTCCCATCCGGCCCCAAGGAGACCAGCTAATCTCACCATCTCCAAGTTAGGGTGGGAGGGTGGGGGCAACGCTTGACAAGACGAGAAGAGGTGGGGGAGTGACAGGGAAAGCCTTAAATGAGCTTGCTTGCCCCTGCCCCCAACCTCAGGAAGGGCGCAAAATCTTTGTGCCTCTTCATGCTGGCAGTCAAAGAAGCCCCAGCCAGCCAGCCAAGTGCCTCACGGAGACTCCATTTTGCATGCAAAGTATTTCATTTGTTGCTGAGCTGATCCCCTTTGTCGTCTCCTTGAGTGGTTCTTTAGTTATGGCAAGGAAGGGATGTGCTGGATATTTACAGTTAAGATATATTTTAAAACTTATTATAAGTTAGGCAGCCTGTTTCTGGAAGAACTGCAAATTCAGCTGATGGCTTGGCAATAAGTATTGTCAGTACTAAGGTGGTGGAAGGTGTTTTTTGTTTGTGTAACATTATCACAAAAACAATTTGCCTCTTAAACACCTCCTCCTCCTCCTCCTCCTCCTCCTCCTCCTTTACGAGATGTGATAACTCGTGATAGACTCGTGGGGCTGGCGAGTTGTGCAGCAAGCACACAGTGTGAAATCAGATTGAATGGCTTTTTAGTGGGATGGTGTTGGGGCGGAGGGAGGGAGGCTCTTCTTCTTCTTCTTCTTCTTCTTCTTCTTCTTCTTCTTCTTCTTCTTCTTCTTCTGTTGGACATGGGAGACTGGAGTTAAATCCTTTTTTGCCAATGAAGCTTATTGAGCAAATCATTTGGGAGCAGTAACATTCTATCAGTCTGATGTATTTGATGGGCTGCTTTTAATATAAAGTGAAGAGGACAGATGATGATGATGATGATGATGATGATGATGATATATCCAATGAGTAGTTTGTTGGAGGAAATGTATCCTACATAAATAACTAAATTATTATCTGAGGGTATATAAATTTGTAAATATTTATGGGCTCCCAATAGCGACCAGTTCTAATATTGCTCCTTGAAAGTGTTTAATGAAAACACAACATAGCAAAAGTATATTTCTATTGCTACTCAGGATGTATAAGACAATGGCATTCAAGATATGAAAGAAATTCTTTCAAAATATATTTAAATGTCCTTTAAAAGCAACTTCCGAAAGTAATTCTCTGTTATGCATTATACTAAAATGACTCAGGTGTTCATTATTATACCTAAAAAGTAACACTATAACTCTTTGCTGTATTATTAGAGACCTCAACCTATTTAAAGGTAACTATCCTTAATGCACCAAACTCTGCCAAAGACCTATAAGGCCCAGCATTTGGCTGACACAGCAACCAGGCAGATGACTGTTTTGTAAGAGCGAGAGCACCCACCTGCGCTTATGCTCCAGAGATTGGTTTTGAGAGGAATACTGCCTCTGAAATCGAAGTAATTTATAACCCTTGTGATTAGCAGGAATTAATATCTTCCATTAATTTATCTGAAGTCATCCAGGTTGGTGGGAATCACTACATCCCAAAGTCATCTAAGTTGGTGGGAATCACTACATCCCTGGGGAGCAAATTCCATAACACTTTGTGTGAAGAACCAATTCTTCTTATTTGTCCCAAATCTTCTACCATTAATCCAAAATCACCTTGACAAGAATGCATAACAATGGGTGCTATGCCACAGGTGGAGTGACTAGGTCAAAACAGCCAGCAGCTCCTAATGTCCATATACACGGAGAAGAACTGTTTAGAGTTTATTAGGGAGTGTATTAAATCTTCCACACCCATTTGCTGTTCTCCTTTCTTTTCTACTTCTGTCCTTTACAGACAAAATGGAAAAAAGAGCTGAATGGCTTTCTTTTTATTAACCTGCTGAGACAATAACATTCTTGGGCTGGATTTCATTAGGAAGATACGAACACTGGCAGCCTCAATGAGTGGTATCTGGTGCTTCTTTATCATGCTCTCTCCAAAAATAATGCAGATTTTAAGTTTAGCAAGAACAGTCTTAGCTGTGGTCTTACTGTATTTGCAACACCCTGAGGTGTAGAGTAATTGCATGCATTACAATAATAGACATTTGTTTTGTGTGAGCCTGTGGCCCAAATCCTGAGTTGCACAGCTATTGAACCTTTTCCGTGTTGCAACCTTTCATGCTGCTCTGAATGGTTTCTGAACCCTCTGGAACAGGTTTTGAAAGTATTTTGGGAGTATTGCAAGGAGAAAGTATCTTCTTCCTCTCAGTTTTCCTGTGGAGCAACTTTGCTGATGTCAGTCTCATTGGTTCAGGGCAAACTGTTGCATCCTGGTTTTAACCAGTAAAAACTGTGCTCATGACCCAGGGTAACTGGCTCAAGGTTCATTCAGCCTTCCATCTTCCCAAGGTCAGTAAAATGAGTATCCGGCTTGCTGGAGGGGGGGCAATGTATAGACTACATCCTTACGTGTAAACTGGCCAGCATGTTCTTTAGGTGCTATGGGGCAGTACATAAGCAGCATGCTTTCATTTTTTTAAAAAGGTTACTAAAGTTAATCAGGTGCAGTGGGTAGCATGATGCCCTAGGAATCAAGTGGCTAGGATTTAAATCCCTACCCAGCCATGGAAACTCACTGGGAGAGTAGAACTGGTAAAACCACTCATTAAATATCTCACCATGAAAGTCCTATTTGGGTGGCTATGGTTTGGTTCTGACTTGATGAGTCACATAACAACAACAGCAAAGTTAATCATGTAACATAACATATTATTTTTTTCAAATACATTTCTACATAATATATTACATATTATTTTAAACATTCCTTTGTAAATTTTTTTTACTGAAATGCATTCATTTTAATTATGTGATAATTTATTTTTCAAAAATGACAAGCAGCACCAGAAAATGAAATGTGATTATCTCAAAATACGGATTTAATTCTGATAAATTTAAAGCAATTCCTCCTGAAGACTTGGCAAAATGAGAAGAAACAAAAGTGTAGAAAATTGTATGTGTCAGCATTGATATTTGCATAATATGCCACTTCCTTCACAGTGCTGCTTGACAAAAACAAGCAATGCTTTTGAATGTTTTTTAGCCAGTTCGACTCTCTGTACCTCATGAAAAGCCTTTGCTACTGTATAAGTCCAGGTAAGTGCTATATCTAGATGGGAAACAGGCCAATATTTTTGTCAATGAGACCTTTGGCCAATGGAATATGCTGCCCATTATCTATGTTATGCTCTCTTGTATTCTGTATTTAATGAGAGCTATGTTCCCCCCTGACATCTTACATGGCTCATTGTGATAAGAGCTGGTTTTTGTTATTGAGGATTGTACTTAACAATCAAGGTAGGCTCATGCGCATCACTGGCCAAGAAACTGATTGCACAAGACTTGGTGTAATGCTCTAGAGAGCTCACATTACTGAGATTAGAACAATCAAATGTATTTACTTGCTTTAGATTTTGAAGTGGACACTTGGGCATTTTATCAACTGATTCGAACATCTCATTGACAGAGCAGGATTTTTTAAATTCTGTGGTAAACTATTCTATTATAACTTGATAAAAACAGAAGAATTGATGCAGGCTGCATATTTACCCGATAGTAGATTCACTGAAGGCAATGGGACTTAATTGGCTTGCAGTTATTTATATATTAATCATGCAATGCACCTGTTAAATCCCATTTTAAGAAGCATTTGTGCAAATCCAAACAGTGGTTCCATGTGGAAAGTATAGCTAAACTGTGTGACCTTCCCCTAGCCAAGGACTAGCCTCTTGGAAGTCAACTGCACACAGAATAGTTAATTCTGCACATAGTTCTGTGCTTAATGCAGTCTGTGCAAGGGTGAATCGAGTGCCTCTTTGTAGAAATATAAAGTCCTAGCAGTATGTAATAGTGGAGTCTCTAGTTGGCATAAGTGTAACCTGGAGATTGCCTGGGCTAAAGCAGAGCACTCTGGGCATGGATCCTTTGCCCTCCATATTTGTGAACATGATACTGGCTCAAGTGTTCATTAGATTACAGTTCTTGTGATTATTAACACAATCTGTACAGAAGTTGTGTGCAGTGATTAATAGTGTGGCCATTTTAGTGTCTGTACCATAGAGTGACACTGCCTAGATGCCCTAAGCACATCCGATGTCACCTGATTTTGGAAGCTAAGCAGGGTTGGCCCTGGTTAGTACTTGGATGGGAGACCACCAGGGAATACCTGGTACTGTAGGCGCCTGGAGTAGGAACTGGCAAACCACTCCTTTATTCCTGCCAAGAAAACTCCATGGACATGGGGTCATGAAGGGTCGGTCACGACTATAAGGATGCAAAACACAACACACACACACACACACACACACACACACACACACACACACACACACACAGTAGAGTGGCAACTGTTTGTGCTTTAGGCTGCAGTCTTGGAGGAATTGCCAGAACTCCCTATTTCTGCATCGACATGGACATGTTGATCTGTGAAACAAAGTATGAAGAATTTTTTCTTGTCCTCTCTGCAAGAGGAGCATCACTCTGAATCCACATGCAAAAGCCTGAGAACATCAACAAATTAGGAAGAAGCCATAGGACTCTGCACTGTTCCGGAAGAGAAAAGTGCTTACTTTGTGGTGACAAACCAAAGAAGTGAAGAATCGATCACTGCAGGATTGTTTCCCAGCTGGGTGTGGGGGAAAGCTGCATAGCAGCATGAGTGCGTAATTTATGTGTTGCTACCACAAACCTCTGCCTTTTCGCTGTGTATATGCATGCATGCTTTGATACTTAGTGTCACATTCAATGACCTTTAGAAGCCAACAAGTGGTGGGAGAAAAATCTTTTTAATTTGGGATTTGACAGCAGTAATGCAGAACATGAGGCCGGATCTTCAACACAGGACTATGGGGACCCAAGGACATTTAAAATCAAGCAGGGTGGAAGAGCAAAGGCAGGGGATGCAGTGAAAACAGATGAACATCTAAAGTACTGTATTTGTGTATCTTCTGGCATCACCTACCTTTGAGCATAATAATGATGAATTACCAAGACCTTGTCAGGAAAAGGAAACTCAGGTTTCAGAATGATTTCCTTCATCCTGGAAACACTCATTAACACTCAGTAAAGAGTATCAGTGGGATGTACTCAGGATAGGAGAAAAGGTTGTGTTTGATCAAGGCTGATTGTTCTAGAGGAACATGTTTATGCCACATTTTTAGAATCCACTCATATTATCAGCTAGCATTACTTTTGCTTGGTTGAATATTGTCAAGTAGCAGCTGGTGTGCCAGGTCTTCCAAGATGAGTAGACCTGATCTTGAGAAAGCTATATTAGGTTTATGGCTCTGTTGTGTCCCACTCAGGAGGCTAACACTGTAGATCTTCCCTCTTCAGCTCAAGATACCAATTGAAAGCACATATTCATATTTCTAGCTGCCTATATGCCCTAAGCACATCTGATCTTGCCTGATTTTGGAAGCTAATCAGGGGCAACCCTGGTTAGTACTTGGATGGGAGACCACCAGGGAATACTAGGTGCTGTAGGTGCCTGGAGTAGGAACTGGCAAGCCACTCCAGTATTCCTGCCAAGAAAACTCCATGGACATGGGGTCACGAAGTCAATCACAACTGTAACAACGCAACACAACATTCATATTTCTTGTTCAAATACATTTGGATATTCTGAAGGTGGTCTGATTTTATGCTGTTTAAACTGCATCATGGAAATAAAAGTGTGTGTGCATCTGTGTGTGTGTGTGTGTGTGTGCGTGCGTGCTGGCCTTCTGTAAGGACTTTTACATTCTATAGACTTTAATAGTTTGGGTAAAAGAATGTATTTCAGTAAATCTATTTACTGTCCATTTCTTTCAACATTTTTCCTGAGTTGCAGTGTTACGGTATGACCCCTCTTTCCACATTCCAGGCATGCAGGTCGCTAGATTGGTGGTGCTCATGGATTTAAGCAGTTCAAAGCTGATTTGGCAGAGAACAGATATGGTGTACGGTTTGGATTAGAATCAAATTGGGTTTAGTTAATCCTGATTTGGCCGACGTAGATGTGAAACAAAATAATGAGGGGATGGGGGGGGTGAGAAATCCTAGTGTAATGGTAATCAGCTTCTGGGAGAGTTGGACAATAGTGCCAGAGTGTACGATGATAAGCAGTGAGCAGATTAATACAGCCTGAGAGTTTAAAATGCAAGAGAGGCAGCTAGTACTCAACCTGAGAGACCCCTTCCACCCTCAGCATCTGAATTATCCAAGGAAATTTGAAACCTAGAAACAGAAGTGGTTGAATTATAAATGTTGCTTGGTTCAGCCTTAAAAGAATGTTGAAAAATCCACAGCAAAATGCTTGTAAAAAGCATGTTTACTTGCATTTTGAGTGACAAAATAAAAGGCATTTGGCTCCGTGAAGCTGACTTTATTTATAAAAGCAAAAGCTATTTTCCCCTTGTTTTCCTCCCACCCTCCCCCTTTGTACCCCAGCTCTAGGTTTAAGAGTTGGCAGCCCAAGTTATTCTCTCTGGGGATCTGGAAATAGTCTTTAGCAATTTTAATGAAATTCAGAGTGTTTTGTCCCAACATTCTGTATTCCTGTGGGAGCCTCAACAATGCAGCTTGCCAGCTCACTCCCTGTGGTATGTATCTCTCCAGCCTCAAATCGCACACATCAGAAGTGCTCTGACTTCCAGCTTGCTCAAGCAACCCTGTTTCCCCACTAGCTATCAGCTTGTTTATAACAACCCAGCTGGGGCTTCTGGGTAATGCAAACGAGATGGAGAGACACAGTTGTGCAGAACATTTGTTCAGACATTGGCTAGAAGTGGGTCAGTTTGTTTTTCTGGACTAAATGCTCCAAGTCTGGTTGCTAAATACTGTCACTAAACTGGAGTCCCCTATTTATGAAATGCCTGCATCATAAACGATTATGTTACATCATTAACATTCCTGTCGTTACATGCTGTCAAGTCAGAATCCACTTCTAGTCATGTTTTCAAGGTAAGTGAGATGTTTAAGGGATGGTTTTTACCGGTTCAACTCCCCCAGTGAGTTTCCATGGCTGAGTGGGGGGAACTGAACCCAGGCTTCCTGAGTCCTACTAGTCCATCACTCTGTCTACTACACTACAAGGGGTATCACACCACAATGGCTATCCACTTGTTTAATACATTCCCAAACCTGCTACAGTTTGTAAGGATTTTTGACTATTTGTTATCAACTCTGTGAAGCTACAGTCCAAAAGCCTGCTTAGCTGGAAGTATGCATCCTTGAAATCACTTCACAGAAGTCAGGGCATAAGCTGTTAAAGAAGACAATGTGAGGGGGTGGGATTCAGGTCCAGGGCCCCCATCCAGTAGAAGGAAGAATAGGGACTCCAGATACCATAGCACTGGATTACTGTGTTTTGAAGTCCATGGATTTTCCCACATTACTGTCTCAAGAACCTGGTTTCTTTGGACAGGGAGCCAGGCTGTTGCAGCAGTAGGCGTCTTCTGGCACTTTTTAGAACAACTGATTTATTTTAACATGAAGTGCTTGTGGGTTATAACCCACTTCTTCAGGCTCATTGAGTGTAGCATCCACTGAATCTTCATAGCAGTCGTGGTGGTGAGGGTAAGATCAGAATGAAGCAGGAATGAAGCAGGACACCACAGATGACAATCATATGTAACACTGGCCATAAACATTGAAAGGGCTGATTAGCTTAGACATCCGGGCAACCAATAAGGTAGTTAACTAATGATAAGCATTTGCAAACGAATACACAAGCCTGCTAAGTTGCCAAGCTGTTAATTGCCTCTGAAGTGAAAAAGCAATCCCTTCTAAGACTATTAATTCCTGATTCTAAAGTGATCTAACTGCAATACATAGTACACGCAAGTGCAACAAGGATGGTGGCAAACAGACATGATTAAAGCAATAACGACAATTGTAATGCGCCAAGAACTTGTAATTATTTTAATCTAATTTTACCTGATTGTCTTAACCTTTCAGGACTGTTGTTTGTTTCATTGCGAGGCAGCTGAATCTGCAAAAGGTCATAATTTGCTCAAAACTACACAATGGCTACAATCCCATGAAGAATTAGATGGGATCAGAGCAGACCCCTCGAGTTGATGCGTGTTTCTTAATTTGCTGAAGTGTGACTAGTTAGAGCAGTAAGATTTAAACAGACCTAAAGCACGATAGGTTGATGGTACTCTAACCTGGTCCTGGAAATATTCTGATTCTTATGTTTTCAAGGCATTTAAAAATTAATGTATTACTTCTTGCTTTTCTAGTTCTTTGTTCTCCACACTAGGTGCAAGAGTGATGAGGTGGTGGTTGTTTTTCATGTGCCTTCACATTGCCACCTTATGGCGTCTTATCTTTTCTGTGTGTGTATATATAGAGTTAATGTTACATTATCACAGCCTTCTTCTGCCATCTTGTGACAAATATGCCCACTGCAGCTCAGAGTTTAGCTTCTCAAATTCTCTGTAATTGTGTGTGTATGTTGTGTCGTTACAGTCGTGACCGACTCTACGTGACTCCATGTCCATGGAGTTTTCTTGGCAGGAATACTGGAGTGGTTTGCCAGTTCCTACTCCAGGCACCTACAGCACCTGGCATTCCCTGGTGGTCTCCCACCCAAGTACTAACCAGGGCCAACCCTGCTTAGCTTCCGAAATCTAGCGAGATCGGATGTGCTTAGGGCATCTAGCAGCTCTGTAATTACAAAATGTAATTTTTACCATACCCCACAAAGAGCAGCAGCTGGCTAGCTAGCCCAACTTAAAAAATATTTGTAGTTGACAGAGGTAGCAGCAGTCAGGGTCTTTAAAAATAAATCACAGCATAGGTTTTAGTATTAGAATGAAATGAAGGGCAGTTGTGCCCACCTTCACCATTAATGTGTAGTTCTGGTTCTGCCTTATAACAAAACATCCTAGGGCACAGAAAACATTTGTGAAGAAAAGATTGGCACCTTTTCCCCTTAGTATATTCTGTGCTGGATGAAGGCAAGTCTCTACAGGTGTGTTGGCTTTTCTCTTGTCTGCTGGGTCAATCTAGTATTGTGGCTAGCACGTCTAATTAAAATTGGACAGACTCAAGTTCATCTTCACGCCCAAATGTAGCTCCTATGCAGACCTTGTGTCAGAGACCTATTTTGATATTATGGACCTAATCCATTTGGGCTTGATTAACGGGGGCTGGAAGCTTTGCCCTATGTCCCCAACTGATAGGAAGACAGGCGGCCCTCCACTTCTTGATGAAAGGCAGGGGTGGGCACAAATGTCCCCTTGTCCCAGTAATTATTTTTTTATCTCCAGTCTCCCCCTGGCTCCTCCTCTTTCTGTAAACAACAAAAAAGATGAATTAGAAATCCAGGGAGCCTCTGGGTGTGGCAATTAGCTTTTTAAACAGTCCAGCGGGGTCCTCCCATACCATTTAATACTCCCCAAACCCCACTTTTCCACATTGGAAGTTGCATCGCTTTTTAATCTTGGAGAGTGGGACTTTTTTTTTTTGGCAGTCTGTAGAGCAGAAATTTGGCTCTGTGGCTCACTACATTTGAGCACCTGCAAGGTAACGACTAGCATGCTTAGTGCCATGTAAGCATAATAGTTAAGGGGAAAGGATAACCAATTGTATACCGAATCCCCTAAATGAAAATGCTTCATAAAAAAGGACAAAAAAAAAGAAAAAACAAACTTAGAATGGTCCCTGATTTACTGTACTTGCAAAAGAATGGAAGAAAGCTTACTTTTTAATGTACCTTGCCTCTTATGTCTGTGAGATCATTTCATTTTTTTTTCCCATTTTTAAATCACACCATGAACTCAGGGCAAAATGCTTTTTAAAGAAACGGGGTTGGGAAAAATGTTCTAAATCTTCACAATTCTGCATAGCTTTTAAATTAGCTCTCTGGAGCATATTTGCACTTCTGGGCCTCTTGCTGGTGGTGACTGATAAGCTCACTGTGACACAGGCTTTAGAATCTCATAAAGTTCATTTTCTTAAGTAAAGTTTGAAGCCCCCCTCCTGCTCTCCACCCAGCACCTGCTTTTTTGCCTGGGCCTAGTTCATTCCTTTAATCTGAAGCGGTCTCTCTCTCTCTCTCTCTCTCTCTCTCTCTCTCTCTCTCTCTCACACACACACACACACACACACACAGAGTAGTAGGTGGATAGGTATGTTTTTAATTGGAAGGAGCGTCCCTGTTTCGGCTGGTATGAATTGCTCTTTATTTCTACATCTTCATTCCACTCAGCATTCCAATCATTCAGAGACTAAAACTGTTTACATGGTCTGATGCCCCTCAGCGGTTATGCTCTACTGTAAAATGGGAGATATTTTGTTTCAGCAAAAATGATGCATCCTGGGGAGTTCCCCTCCTTGGGTTAATAGGGGCCTCTGTGGACACCTGGGAAGAATCAAAGAGCCTTGTTTGTTGGAACTAGAAGAAACCATTGAGGATTGTACAAAGTCTCTTGATATTGGAGTTTCAAAGTGATAATGTCTGTGGGCTCTGGACTTTATTTTTATCAATGCAGCTGAAGCATCACATATGTACCATCTTGGGGATGTAGCAATATTTGCTTTTGTAGTGTATGATTGTCTTTTCCAACAGTCCTGCATTACAGCAGCCTAATTCCCCCCCCCTTCTCTCTCTCTCTCTCTCTGTGTGTATGTGTGTGTGTGTAGGGCTGAGTGCCAAGAAATCAAATCTAGATATGATAGCTGCCACTATCAAGAGGCATTGGAGCTCCAGCTGTTTTACATACTATTTCTCAGGACTGTTGTCTGTGTATTTGTGTTGTGGCTCTTTTCAACTCCACTGTGGGCCTCTGAATGCTTCCTGTCACTTGCTGTCTCCTCCATCCACCCTCATCTATTCCCACTGTCCACTACTTCACACCCTGGTCCTCTTTGTGAGGAGATCTTGTTCAGCCCTCTTCTTATTTTGAATCAGTATTGTCAGTTCTATTTATATTCCACTTTCCCTCCAGTTAGGTAAAGCGGCATATGTGGTGTTCCTTTTCCCCATTTTATCCTCACAACAACTCTGAGAGATGAGCAGGCTGAGAGAGTATGACTGCCCATAGTCTCCAGGGAGTTGAGTGGGGAACAGAACACAAATGTCCTGAGTCCTAATCCTCTACTCACTATCCCCCACCCCCCGCATATACACACCTCTTCACCCATTTCTGGTAAGAAGGGTTTATATGCGGAGATGGATGATTTCTGTATTGCCTGATGATGCAATGACCCCAAGGATAAACTGAAGTAAAGGAAAGCTATATACTGTACATGTAATGTGTACTTAAGCATGTAACGTGTACTCAAGCAATGTAACTGAAGAGGAGGTTTGCTTGTGTCACCTTTCATCCAGAACAGTTCTGTACTGTGTGCAGCAACCTGCAAAAAATATATATGAAGGGTACCACTTAACATGTGCAGTTTGTATTAGAGATGGGCATGAAGCGGGAAAAAATTGTTCCATTATTCGTTATTCGTTTCATTATGTAACAAAATGAATAATGAAAATTGTGATGAAATTGGAACAAACCGAACAGAACCACGAAAATTAGGTTCGTTACGTTTCGTTTTCGTTAATGGCGACGTGCAATGAAATGAGCTGTTTTTAAATGTCAAAAAATGTCCTGAATATCTGTAAAAACCCAGCGATAATTATTTATTCTGCCTGATAATACCTACCAGGGGGGTTGGGGTCCTTAAAACGTGCATTTATGTCTTGTCTCAGATCGCTGTATTTTTTTTTCCTTTAAGGGGAGTTAGGGGACATCGACCCAAAATGGCTCCCAGATGCCTAATATTGATTTCTTGGGTGTTAAAACGCCCTGGACATCTGTAAAAACACAGTGATAATTATTTGAAATTATTACCTACCAGGGGGTTGTGGTCCTTAAAACGTTTGTTTTTGTCTTTTTCCCATCGTGATGTATTTTTTCTTTTCCCTTTAAGGATGACACAAAATGGATTCCAGCCACAAGATGGATGCAAGCCATGTGATGGGATCATGTAAATTCTTGGACAATTTGAACCAATAGCATTTCCAGGTTGCAGACTGGGTAGGTGTGGCATCCACAGAGGGCATAAAAAGCTTTGACAGCCCCCGTCCTCCTTGCAGTCTGCAGTGGGAGTTAGGGTGGGATTGCTGTCTCTGCGACTGGTTACTTTAGGCCAGCCAGGCAGGTGTGTGTCTCTGTGTTCCTGCTGGCTGCAGACTGGCTCTTAGGGGAGAGAAAGAAGAGATTTCTCTTGCAGCCTCCCTGTGTGCGTGCATACCCCTCAGAGGGTACCCTCCCCTGCCCCGAAGTGCAGTCACTCTGCAGCTGCCTTACACCCTGGGCAACGCCCGCCGCTGCCTCCCTGCATACCTAATCTATACTGTGTCTCTGCCAGCATCTTTTTTTTTAGTGTTTTCCCTCTGGTCTGTGGCATTGGGGGACGTCCCCGCGCGGAAATGCTTTAAGTCGCACAAAAAGTGGGTAAAAATGAAAAATGAAAAATGAAAAAAATGAAATGAATTTTTTCCTAAAAATTCACAAAAAACAAAAATGAACCGAAATGGACCCACAACGAAAAATGAAAAAGCGAGACATCATTTTTTTGATTCGTGCCCATCTCTAGTGTGTATTCATGTATGTGTCTGTAAATGATCAAAGTCTGTTGGCTCACCTTGCTAGGACATGATTAAGAGGACTTCAGTTTAATGTAAATCCAGGCAATTTTCTGGAAATAGAGAACAAAACTATTATTATATTTTGCCACCATCTAGTACTCACAGTAACATTTAAAACGGCAGCATGGAAGCTGTGTTGGGCAATCCTGTGTTGGGCAAGATTTTTAAGGATTCTTTGTTGTAACATGTTGTGTTAAAAGATGGGAAAGACAGATTGGATTTGCTGGAATTTTATTTACTCACATGCTGTCTGGCAGTGAGTTTTCTGTTTATCCAGACTAACCAATCATTCCCTCCAGCCTTTGAATTCAGAGAGAACCCGACTTGCTGCTCACTGTTTTCTTCCTCTACTTCCTCTGTTGGCATTCACTTGTTTGTTTACTGTTGATCTGTTTGGTTGGTTTCTAAATATGTTTAAAAAGCAGCATATATAGTACATTTCAAAATATTTTTATTCTTTTTCCTACAAATGTCAGAGTGAGTTATTGAGATAGTAAGTGCCAGTTAATGAGAAAGAGGTGAATTCTAGGGAACTTATTATTATTTACCCCTCTTAATCTCTATATTTCTACTGCACAACAAAAAGCAATTTTATCAGAAGTTCAAAATGTTGCAATAGGTTTTAGAAATTATACTTCATATTGGAGTGTGTAATGGGGTGGGAGAGAGAATACCTTCGTAAAGAATACTCTTTAAAAGGAGGATGAAAACTGACAACTAGGTTATTCAAACAAATGGGAATAGACTTCATGATAATAATGTTCAATATCCAGTCTGTTGACTCTCTAATGTTATCTTGACCTGCAAAGCCATAAAATAGATAATGGTAACTTTATGTTACCTTGTTAATTTCAGTAGGGAATAAAAAAGCCTTTTTGTCTGCAATCAAAGTTGAGCTTCTGAATTTTGTGCCATATGAACAGAGGTGCTGCTGGTGGTAAAATGGGCTGTACTTTCCCACATCTACCATTAAGGAGAAAATCTAGTATAAGTTCAAAATCCAAGAACTAAATCTCAAGTCACATTTTTCTTTGTTCCTTTACTTTTTGGATCCTGCCCCATATCTCCATTTTAACAGGAGTCAAAATTCCAGCTCCTAGGTGGGAGCTGCTCTAGGCTAACACAGTTTGAGGAATGATCTGAAATCAGGGAACTGCAGAATATAGCATTAATGGAAAATCAGGGATTTGAATTACAGTTCCTGTGGCTTGGATAGTACAGGAACTAAGCTAAGCTGTTGTTGCTGTTTTAAATGGATGCCAGGCTCTGGTCTCTTCCTCCACTGGGTGAAAGAAGAGAAACAAGAGTGGAGGACCACACAAGTGTCAGGAATATTCTTATAATGCGAGTGAGTTTTTCAACTTACAGTTAGAGATATGGAGTCCAGTTGTGGACTGAAGCAATCTTGGTAAAGCGGCCTTGACAGGAAGGCTAGTGTCCAAGGACAGTGGAGCATAGCTCAGAAGCGTGGATGAGAGAAGCCCTGTGACATGTGATGTGAAAGTAAAGAAGTGATTGGAAAGAGATGTTATAAATACCATACTCGTACGTATTGCAATATGATCTTGATGTTTAGCCAGGGCTGTTTAGCCAGTTTGCTGTAAGCCTGATGTATTTATTGGCTGTGAGTAAGAAGAGTAGCTGAATTATTTGTGCTAGTGGATGTAAGTCTCTGGAAACCAATGGAACCTGTATATATTTCGTAAATAGACTGCAATAGAAAACCAGCAACGGAGTCTGTCATATTTTTGCCTCTAATCCTTGACATTGTTGCAACTCTGCTCATTGAGGTTGTGTGTGTGTGTTGTGTCGTTACAGTCGTTACCCACTCTTCGTTACTCCATACCCATGGAGTTTTCTTGGCAGGAATACTGGAGTGGTTTGCCAGTTCCTAATCCAGGTGCCTACAGCACCTGGTATTCCTTGGAGGTCTCCCATCCAAGTACTAACCAGGGCCGACCCTGCTTAGCTTCCGAAATCGGGTGAGATCGGATGTGCTTAGGGTTAACTCCTCATAATTCCTGGCAACAAGCAGGCAACCTTCCTCTCCTTTTTTGCACATGGCTTTAGAAGAGGCCAGGAATGGGTACATGGTTCCAATGTCCAGTGGTGAGTGGATGCAGCGTGCGGACTTCCGGAGGTTGTCATATTTGACATAAAGGGACCTTGCTTTTCCACCACACCATTGGTGGTGGGACCCACTCACCCCTGTTCCTAAGAGAGACGATCCTCATTCTTTCTCCCAGCCCTTCTCCTGGAGCCCTTTGGCCACTGCTGTACACAGACGGCTGTGTGTGTGTTAGCATTATTTTGTAAGATTTCACACTCTCTACTGTGCTGTTTTTAAAGAACATTTCCCATCCTCAGCCAAACAATTCCCAGCAGCATCCTATGTGGCTTAATGCCTCCCTTGGGCTGCTGTGCAGCCCCGAGAGCTGCCATGGTATCCTCAATTGCATTGTAAAAAGCACTCTGGGCTTCATGCTTCATTGCTAGAAAGCATTGCCTTGCTGCAAGAGTGCCCACTTCAAAGTTCAGGGCAACACATTCCAGTTGACATCCCCTGTGCTGCACTGTGTGTTACAATCTAGTCTTCATTTCTTTCTCTTCTCTTGGTCCCCTTTTATTTCTTGAATGCTAATTCAAAAGAAACACGGAGGGAACACCTGAAGTGTGTTATCTCCTGGAGTTCCACAATGTGCCACATGCTGCATAATACTAGGCATTATTATTTGGTTTATTTAGAAGTACTGGTAATTCCTGCTGGGACCTATGCCGATGCAAATGGGCACAGGTCTGTCAAATACGTGATGAGTAAGGGAACTGAATGGTGTCCACATCCATGTTCAGAGGAGATGTCTGTGTCAGAAAGAGGTACCAGATTGGTTCCTTCCTCTACCCATTGTATGACAGTGTGTTGCAACATGGGACATCTGTACTGGACAGGATTTTGTTTACTTGGTTCGTGCAATGGATGTATCAGAGGTGATTGAGCTTTTGTGGCCCTTTCACAAGTTAGGTATGTATTAATTTTTTTACCCCACTTATCCCCTTAAAAAGGACCCAAGGTGCCTTACATCAGTGCTCCCCAACCTTTTTATCCCCGCGGACCGGTAAATGTTTGATAATTTTTCCATGGCCCGCTTGTTTTGATTTAATAATTTTGATTTAACCTCCGTTTCCCCCCCTTCGTCTCCGAAACCGCCTTCGCCTTCCGAGTCCCAACCACCCACCTCACCCACCCCCCGCTCCTCCTCTTGTGGGCCTGCCTCGACGGGCCCAACCGGCCCCCGCCCGCCACCAGCCTCACGCGGTAGCCTCCCCACCGGCAGAGAACGAATCCTTCCCCCCCACCCCCACACACCCGCCAACCCCCGCTGGGAGAGGCCGTTTCCCCGCTTCTCCTCCTCTTCGAGCCTCCGCGTCCACCGGGCTCCGGCTCTTGAGGGCTGGGACTGGGGCGGGGTGGGGGGCTCGCTGCCCCTCCACCAGGAGAAAGCAGGGCTGGCTTGCACTGCCCTCCCTACCTACCTACCTACCTGCTGCTGCTGCTGGGCAGCAGGATCCCAGCAGGGCGGCGCCTCCTCCTCCTCCTCCTCCATCGCACGCGCGGCCAGCAAGAGAGGCAGGCGGGCAGGAGGGCGGGCGTGGCAGTCCGGAGGGGGGCGCGTGCCGCAATCCAAAGCCGTTCCGGCAAGCCCGAAGGAGGGAGGGAAGGAAGGAGGGAGGAAGGGAGGGCTCGCCCTCCGTCTGTCTGTCCGCCGACGGGGGTTGGGGGGGCAGCAGACGGAGGCGGAGAAGGGAAGAGGAGGAGCTCGCACCCGCAGCAAGCAAGCCGGCCGCGGAGTGGGGTGGGGGGGTAGGTGGGGGGGAGAGCGCAGGACCGCCGACCCCAGCATCCTACTAGAGGGAGGAGGAGGAGGAGGAGGAGGCAGAGGCTCAGGATTGGGCCGCACCAGCGAGGGGAGCGAGCCAACCCGGTCCTCGCCAGCGGCGCTGAAGCAGCGCCCCCCCCACATCCCTCTGCACATGTTCGGAGACCTCGCGCCTGGCCACTCGCTGACGGCCAAGCTGGAATCACCGTTCACGGGGCCGCCTCCCTCCCTCCCTCCTGCCCGCCCGCCCTCCAAAAGTGCTCCTTGCCTGCCCGGGGGCCGAGAAGGGAGGCGGCGCCGGTTGTTTGTCCTCCCGGAGCTCCAGGCGGCCTCCGGGGCTCCACCCCCCGCGCGCCTCCCCCACCGGGAGATTTCAGGCGCTTCCCTTGAAAAGGCACCTGATGGAGATGGAGGTGGGGGGCAGGAAAAGAGGAAGAAGGCAGCCCCAGCCTGACCTCTACAGAGCTGAGTCTCCGGTTTGAAGAGTCATAGAACACGGAAGTTGGAAGGGATCCTTAATCATTTCTGGGAGCCGGGCCGCCGCTGCCAGTGAAATGATTTGAAGTTCCTCGGGCGGCGGCCCGGTGCGGATTGATCCATGGACCAGCACCGGTCCGCGGCCCGGGGGTTGGGGAACACCGCCTTACATCATTTAAAGCTAAGGACAATAATCCAAAAGCTGAGTCATGGCAACTGGACTTATTTTCTTGTGAGATCAAAATGTTTCACTGCTCATCCAAGCAGCTTCCTCAGTCTGAGAAAAGCTGGTAGTGAGGTCTCAAATTTATAGTTCATCTTGATTTCACATCACCCTGGTCTGAATAGGCTCCTTAGGTGGGCGGTGGCCTGAATAGGCTTGTTAGGTGGACAGTGGGCTGCATAGGTTCATTAGATGTACAGTGGCCTGGGGTGCATGAAATCCCACCTATTCAACCCTTCCCAATACCAATTAAGCATAGGTTGTTAGTCTTGCCCTTCCTGGTAGAGGTGTGAAATGCTTCTGATTTTCCTGGGGACTGATAAATGGGCAGTGTGATCAGTGGCAGATAGATTGTGTCTAAGTCCCCCACCTCTGTTGAGAGAAGGGTTTTCAATACACAGTTGAATGACTTCCCTGACCCCTCTCTCAAATCACCTATCTTCTCTGTCTAATATGTGTACATCTTTGTATTTGAATGAGTGCCCTTTGTCCTTCAAATGGAGGTACACTGCTGATCCTGGTCCTGAGCTGTTGACCCTCCTGTTGCTGGGCCATCTTTCTGTTTAATGGCTGTTTGGTTTCTCCATTGTAGCGCTCTCCACACTCCTCACTGCATTGGACCACAAGCACCACATACCTGTTTACTTCAAACTTATAAACACCGTATGGCAGAGACTCATCCACACAAAAGACCTGACACCAAAACACAAGAGGAGCAATATAGTTTACCTGGTCCAATGCAGTGAGGAGTGTGGACTGGAAGTCTACTTCTGGGTTTATTATTGTAGGTTGGGGCTCTGCAACTCCATTTTCTTGTAAAACTACTGCTCTTGGAAGCTCTAATTACCTTTTTGCTTGCTGTCCCTGGTCATATTTTAGCCATCCCTGTTCCATTTACGTGTTTTTGGTATTACATTGGTGTGAATAAGAAATAGAATGTTTAAAAATATGCTTTAGTCACATTTTTAATTTATGTTGAAACTCCTTTAACTCCTCTTTCTGTTTTCCCCCTTTTTGTAATTATGATTTCTCTCATCATATGAATACACTTCTTTTTCGTTCAAACTGCACTGTAGTTTTTCTGAAAGCTTGTTCTTTACCTTTGTTATTGCCTGTCTATCATCCAATGACAACTTCAAAGAGTATCTTGCATATAGTTGATGTAACTAGTTTTTCCACTTTCCTGTGAATCCTGGGAGGTCACACAGCATCTAGATGGGGTGGAAAAATTAAGGTTTATAATATTGTTCTATACATTTACCATGTATAATCTGTTTTACTCTCTGTGCTGCAGAAAACTCACTGGTTTTAGAATACCAAATTAACAAGGATTATGTCTCAGCCATTTTGTTCAACTTGGAACCTGCTCTTTTGTTCTGGGTATATTTCAGGAATGCTAAAGTCTTCTCAGGCATTGGATGAGTCACCATTTTGTTTTTTGTAGAAAGCACTGAGGCGAGGTACCTCTTGAGTTTTGGATGATTCAAAATTGTTCCCTCCTTTCCCCCTTCCAGGAACCTAACATTACTTTGGAGGACAGTTCAATATTTATCAAAATATTCAGTGAAGTCAGTGTATTAATGTTTCTCTTTAATTGCCTCAAAGTATCAATAAAATTAATTCACTGCCATACTGTATATATGTACATACATATTCTTTATTTTGTAGGATCAACATTTGTTTTCCTGGATGTTACTGTATCCATGCAGAGTGGACAATATGCCATAGTAAGTTTCTTTTTCTTTTAAAAGGCAAGAATCTGATCTGACATCTTAAAATGGAACTGGTAATGCAGGCATGAGAAAATACAGCATTTTCAGTTTTGCATACATTGTAATTAGTGAATCTTGATGTGAAAGGCAATTTGAGAAAAGCAGTTCCTTTTAGCTTGCTAAGTGAAGTTGTCAGCTGAGAAGAACATTTTCTCTAGTAATTGATTAGGGGTCAAATGAGCTGAATAAAATGGGTAATTTTCTACTACCTTCTCCATTTACTGTATCAGAAATTATTTGAATCATTCCCCCTGCCCTGATGATACTAGGAAAGCCTAAATGATTATCTATGACAGGGAAACAGATTTTGGATCATCATGGCATATGTGCAGCATTTTAAATAAAGTTACTTTTTTAAAAAAATGAAGGACTGTGGGAATATGCAGGTAGGGAGATATTTCAAAATGAAATGCTTTGAAAACATTCAAGTAGGGAGATATTTCACCACAACTGTGGTAGCAATAACAGATGATGATGTCACTTCTAGTCTTGGTCAACATGGAGTATTGCACTTGGTTTAAAAAGGCAAAACTAAACGATAGCATCATTAACTGGAATTTTTGTTGCAAGTACTGTACTGTAACATTCCATTCAGCAGTTCCAGGAAGGAAAATGTGAAGCGAGCCAACTAATAGGGGTTGTCTGTCCTAATTCAGGGACTTTAAGGCATGTCAGGACATGTCCAGAGAGGCATTTGTCTCCCTGTCTGGCGGATTGCTGGGAGGGATAGGCCCACTCTTTCCCCCAGCATCCACATGACAAGTGTGAAAATTTTCCCTTAGGTCACCCCAACCAAAACTTCTCTAAGTGCCTACTTTTTTGGTATGCATTGGTGCCCTCTAATTTTGTCCCTTCCCAGAAGGCCCAGTCACTGGGCATGGGCTAAAATTGAGCCTTGTGGCTGTCAAAGCTGTCAAGGTTCCTTCCGGTTTGAATTTCCAGCATCACAAAAGAAAAGCAGCCATTTTAGGATACTACTGACAGATTGAACATTTAAGAAACACTGCACCCCTCCCCTTTTTGTTTCCCCTCTTGTTGGGGAGGTGTTTCTTGTGTGCAGAAGAGAGATTGAAAAGGGTTAGGAAGACAAGGTACAAACAGGTGTGTGTGTGTGTGTGTGTGTGTGTGTGTGTCTGTCTGTCTGTCTGTCCGTCTGTCCACGACTGTGTTAAGAATCTTTTATTTTTACACAGAGACAAACGATCCTATTGGGGAGGCCTCTCATTTTGGATGCCCATCCTTCTTTCCTTTTTAAATCTGTACTGTGCCTGCTTGCCTGTGTGTGCCAAAGAGGGGGAAGATCCTTTATCTTATTTTCTTTTTCCATTGGTGAGACTATGGCGGAAGCTGCAAACTTCTCTTTATGTCCTGCTCCTTGTTTAGCCACTCCCTCTCCCCCTCTCCCTCCAACCTTGGTGCAGCCAAAGAGGAAGACAAAACGCAAATGGGTGTCTGTCTGCTTACAGCTAGCACTCACCTGCTTTTCCTTCCTTTGCACCACCAAGTGTCGCTTGCCCCTCTCCCCTTCTCTCCACCTTGGTTACCTGCCCTTTCCATTTGAATGAGCCCACCCTCTTCCCTTATTCCAAACCCTGGCTTTGTCCAAACTCTCCATTCCAGAATACAGGAAATAGGGTCACCTGAAGATCACATTAAATGGTTTATTGCTTCTCCCTCTAACCTCAGTCACCACGATTTAGATTTGTACCAGCCCATGTCAAAAGAGCCAATCTAGACATGCCCCCAGTCTCTTCTTGGCTCCTTGGTCTTTTTGCACTGTTGTCCTGTGTTTTTTTTTTTTTTAAATAGCAAATGAGCTTTCTGTTTGAGCCCCTGGAGAGCGTTTCTTCTGAAATGATGTCTTCCCCAAAAGACAGTAAGTTAAGTTCACTTTATAAGTTGAACCTTACATTTGATAATATCAAAGACTGAATCAAATTCCCCCCTTTTTTGCTACATGATACTGATCTTAGGTAGCCACATGGGACAACTGCTGTGTGTGGGTGCTTCCACCCCAAAACTCTGCCTGTTTGGCCAAAAGCTCATATTTTTCACAGGCTATGGGGCCCAGACCCTGCAGCTTAAGGCTACATGCATGCTTGTTTCTTCTTATGTTTTGCGTTGTTACAGCCGTGACCGACTCTTCGTGACCCCTTGTCCATCTCAGGCGAGATCGGATGTGCTTAGGGCATCTCCTTAGGGGCTGTTTCTTCTTATAGAGCAGTCTAATAATTAATGGTTTGATTTATTTTGTTTTTTGTGTGAATTTATTTATTTACAATATTTTACACTGCTTTTCTCCTTAAAAGGACAAGGTGACTTACAACAATTAAGAGACAATATTTAAAAGCTAGAAAGTGAGTTTATAAGTATTTTTTTTTAAAAAAAGAATTAAAAGAGTATTATAATAACAATGGTCATGACAAGATTTGCCCTAAGAAGAAAGAGAACATACTATGTTTAAGTCTAATAGGAAGGGATCAAATAGAAGAAAGTTGATGGATGAAAAGAAGGACAATAACCAGGGAATGTAGCTACCTAGATGCCCTAACCACAACGATCTTGCCTGATTTCAGAAGCTAAGCAGGGTCGGTCCTGGTTAGTATTTGGATGGGAGACCACCAGGGAATACCAGGTACTGTAGGCGCCTGGAGTAGGAACTGGCAAACCACTCCAGTATTCCTGCCAAGAAAAACTCCATGGACATAGAATCATGAAGAGTCAGTTACGACTGTAATGACACAACACACACACACACACACACACACACACACACACACACACACACACA
>JAHTLZ010003526.1:38503776-38514047 GCA_023846285.1 Phrynocephalus versicolor
ACACACACACACACACACACACACACACACACACACACACACACACACACAATGTAGTGAGCAGTATTGAAGAAGGGATGGGACCAGTGGAACACATGGAAGAAGGTGGTCAAAAACTGGAGGAAAGGAGAGGGAAGCCATTAGGCAGAAGAGCCAAGACAGCAAATTGCTCCCATGCTGTGATCCTTAACCAATATAGTGGAAGAGGAAAAATGAAAGGATTAATGTGTAACCCAACTCCTCCCTAAGCCAGTTTCTTGGCTTTCCTTCAGAGCTGTTAGGACTATAGAAGAGCATGACCAGAAATGTTATACTGAGAATTTAAGCTTGGCCCATCTCATTTTTTTTCTATCTTAAGGCACTTCAAACAAATGGATTTTAGATAACTGAGATGATTACCTTGTTTCATTGCAATCAAGTGAATATTTATTTGACATCAGGGCAGCTAATGCTGCACAAACCAAATCTCTATTGCTTGCTCCAATGCCCTTTATTGTATTTAATTTTTAATGCAAGAAAGGTGTCAAGCTTTCTAGGAAAGGTGTTGATTATTTTCCTGCTACCTAAATAGACTGAACATTTGCAGGAACAAAATGCCCTGGCCTTGTTAAAATGAAATATTCAAAATGTGAGTTCACTGCTCAGAAACTAGCAAAAAATGCATTGGTAATTCTACCTATTATTTCTTATTTGAAATCTACAAACATTTTGCTATTTGATCACACTGAAAAGAGTCTGTTTGTAAAAGTGAGGGCAATATATTTTACCTGAGATACTTAGGTTACAATCCTAAACACAGAAGTACAAAATTAGTTTTCAGTGAATCATTTGACTTGAAAGTGTGATTAAAATCTGTGAGCAAAGACAAATTTATTCCAAACAAAAATACCTGAGAATGGTGTTGAGATTCTGGTTATTAATCCATGCTAGAGAAAGAAATTGGGCTTAATCTGGTTTAATTGTTATGATTTTTTTTGCATGGTATCATGAGGATAATAATTTACTAAACCAATACTAAAGATGCTTGTGTTGCTATGGTACATGACAAAATGCCTAATAACGGATTGTAACAGTAGGGAAGCCTTTTCTTCAGGCCAAAAGTAAGCAGTGCTCATATAAAAGTGCAGTTTCATTTCAGTAGAAATGATTATCTTAAGTGCATATGCAAACAACGGCCAAAGACACATTCCAGCCAGAGGCAAGTGAAAGCTGATTGGTCCAAGAAGCAACATGTGGCTGTTTCCCCATGCTTGTGAGCAGTGCTTGGAAGGAGAAGGACTTTTTTTCTGATTGGAGTTTATGGCTGCAAGATGGACTAATGCTTAGCAAAGTAGGTTAGGATTAGGAATTAGATAGTGAGACTTCTGCCTCAGAGCATTATTCAAAGTAGGGAAGGATTCATGTTTTCTTGTTTTATTTAGTAAGAGCCATATTCCTGTGTAATTCCTATTAGCTAAATAAATGCCTTTATATTTTATTTTGTCCCTTTGAAGTTATTTGAAGCTCTCAGCAATAGAAAGGTTGGAGAAGATATTCATTTGATCTAATAATGAACCCATGGATTTTCTGAAAGTCTCTTGGCTCCTGCAACAGATCAGCTGTGGTTCTTCTACAGGGGAGAGCCGATGGTGGCCGTAAATTAACCCGATTTCAGAGGCAGAGGCCCTGGAATTCTCTACATGCCTTGAAGAAAAGGACACAATTTCTCTGAGATGGGACTACATGCATCACATCTGTATATGTCAAAAATCAAATCTCCCCAATGGACTGGAGGCACAAGTGTCCATGGTTTACAGAGTTGGAAGCTACTCTACTTTGCTCTATAGCTTTAAAATATTCATTTCATCTGATATATGAAGTGTCTTTCCTTGGAAGGTTCCCGTCTTCCTGCTACAAACTGATTAGGGTCTGGGAGCTGAGTTAATAATCTCCAAAGGGGGTGTCCCTAGGAAAATATGTTTCTAATTGCATCTGGAAACTGCAATAGTCCCCCACTGTGGGTGAGTGATTAGCGCCGTGGCTTGGCTTCCGAATCCAAAATCAATTAGAATTTTTTCCCCTAGGGACACTCCCTTTGGAGCTTAATAACTCAGCTCCCTGACCCCCAAACCTTTCCAAATTTCGGGAGCTTGCCTAGAATTGCTTGAGGAAGTTAACCCTGCAGTTATGGTGCCTGTGATCATCATTTTGGAGTATATATTTTTATGTACTCAAAAATAGTGATTGCTGCCAATATCAATTTGACATTGATGCCAAAGCCACAGGGTTAGCTTCTTCAGGTAATTCTAGGTAAGCCCCCCCCCCCCAATTTGGAAAGGTTTGGGAGTCAGGGAGCTGAGTTTAAACTCCAAAGGGGGTGCAGGTAGTCAATTAAAAGTGTGTGCATGGCATGCACCAGCAATTTAGGGGTTAATAGGAGTTAAACTGGTACACACAACATTTCATTGCACATTAAGTTTCTCATAACTTGCAATTGTAAATTTTAGTTAGGCAGCCCTATGAAGATACTGTATTGGTCAACTTTTTTATGAATAACAGAACTAAGAGAAGGATTGAATAATCTTTTCTTCAACTTTAGAAACAGTTGATAAAGAGTATCTGCAAATGTTTGACTGAAGTTGTGCTGCAGGGGTTGAATTAGGTAGGAATGGACATAAATGAAACAGAAACATGGGGACAAGAGTATTGCTATTGTTCCCATGTTCCTCTTCTGTTTACACTCATAACTGAATCAAAACAAAAATGGACATCTCTACTGTACCCATGGAATATTTCTCAATATGTTAAAACAACACTGTGGTACTCTGTACATCATGGGGAATTGGTGAGGGGGTTTGTTGTGTCTGGTTAATTCATAAACCAAGTGAGAAAAAAGAAAAATACTCAAGACATCAACAGGAAATAAAACATTTTTATTGAATATCTGTGTAGTATGCATGTTTTATTTTAACGACACCTGGAAAAATCTACCGTGGGATTCACTACACAAAAGTGAAACAAAATATAAACCACCTCATCAAAATTGAATGTAAAGTACAGCTAAACTTGTCAGCTCGCGGGCCACGAGCAATATGGCAGGATAGAACACCCCAAACGTTTCTACGAGATACAGAGAAAAACCCACACATAGAAACACTCAAGCAGGCAGTAAATATACACAAAGGCAACTAGGATCTTTCTACAGCATCAGATTCTAATACTTTTACACAGCTTTGTCAGAAAGGTACATGTGGCTTCTTTGAAGATGAAATGTCCGCTTGGTCAAATAACAGATCTGCTGTCTGAGAACCATCACACATTACTAACCAGTTCTGTTGTAACATTCAGTCTGGCAGCGTAAAAAGAGAATGCATTAAGAATATCTTAACACAATGGATCTCTTCTGGCAGTTTGAACCTATACATTTCAGGGTGTGGTCTTTATGCCTGCTTGTTTACTTTGTCCCTAATAGGATGATGAGCTAAAGAATTGTACGCTGGACCTGCGAGCCTCAGTTAAGCTCTTCTCTTTGGTGAGATTTGGTGCTTGAAAAATATATGTACCATTCCTGTTGTATTTGCCTATATACCCCTCGGTGTCTCTGACTCAACTCTGCCCTTTCTCTTTAGTATAGAAAACAGAGAGACTTGGTAGGCATCACAACCTGTGTTTCAGGATGCTATGTAGAAAGCAGAAATTTGGTGCCACAAGTTCCATTTATGGCATTTTGAAAATTCTCCACATGTCAGGGCAAAGTGCAGATATTGTATATTGTATACTGGATTTTTAAAATTTTATCTAAACTCTATTACCTACTTTTTTCTTTCTCACTTTATACTTTTTGTGCACTTACCCTTCTTGCCCCTCGTGATGCAGTGGTTAAATGCCTGTACTGCAGCTAAAACTGTGTTCAGGACCTGGGGTTCAATCGCAGGTAGCAGGCTCATGGTTGACTCAGCCTTCCATCCTTCTGAGGTCGGTAAATGAGTACCCAGCTTGCTGGGGGGGGGGGGCAATGTGTAACCTGCATAATTAAATTGTAAACCGCCCAGAGAGTGCTTGAAATGCTATGGGGCGGTATAGAAGCAGAACACTTTGCTCTTTTTGCTTTCTTTATATTTGGAGCTGTGTACCAAGTAAATTTCCCTGATGTGGAATTAATAAAGATTTATCTTAGATGCACAGCTTTGAGAAGGGAAACAATGCATTTTTCTAACTCACTTAGTTTATATTTCTGGGTTTTAAAATAATAGCAGTCTTGCATCATTGATTTTTATTTCTAGGACACTCCTACTTTTTGTACCAAAAGGTTTATCGGGGAGGAAAAATAATTTATTTGCATTTTTGGTTCTGTGTGATATCAGAAACAGAATCAGCACTTCTAATATATTACCATGAATTCACAGCCTCTTAAACAAGCAAGCAAGCAAGTAAATAAATAAATAAATAAATACATAAATAAAAATAAAATAAAATTACATACTTACATACAGTATGAATGTAGGCTCCATGAAGGAGACCTGAGCTGAAGAAGTAATGCCCACGCATGACACGGTAAAATGCTATACTATGAAAGGATTGGCTGCCTTTTCTCTAGAACAGCCTTTTACCATCAAAATGGGGCGATGAGAAATATTGCACAGTGTTGACAAAATGCTGTGTGGTCAGTCTTTTCTGTATGATGCCCTTGTCCTATGCATAGCTCTCCAGTTCTGAATTGGTCCATAAGTATGAGAACTACTTGTGCTATGCACTCCTTCGGCAGTGCAGTAGAAGGGAATGGCAGTATTTTTACAATATCACTACGGAATAAATTGATTGCTATCCACTGAGAAAACTACAGTTTCTAAGCACACACGGCATTCACAGTGATACACAGAGCAGTCTTTTAAGACGCTTATGGAATGACTAATAGCTTCATAATAGTGCCATTTACTACATAGTAACATTGAAAACATTTAAAAACTCCTCCTGAAACGAGCATCTAGTGTACATAAGAGGTTGCTTCAGTTTGCTAGAACTTGTTCTTTGTTTTGTTTCACTTTTTTTAAAGGACAAATTAAAACTTATTACGTATAAATAGTATATAAAAGGTCACTAGCTGTTATCTTTTGGCTTGCTTTGAAGTGCATTCAGAAATATGGCTAAATTTTTTTCGTCCTCTTTTGATGGGATTTTACAATACTGTCTCATCACCATGAAACTACTTTTGTATAATAAACACACACGGCTGTGATTTTTGTTTTAAAAAATATTTCTGCATTCCTTCTCATCTGGCTTAGTATAATAAAATATTTTGTTACAAAGTCTAATGTGCAAACTCATTAGAATTAGAGAATGTGAAATCACAAATGGGATCCACAGTATGTAAAGTTTGTATAAAGCTGATAACGGAGAGCTACCGGGTTTCAGATATGTGTTTGCCATGGTAAGTTGCAGGGGATTCCTACTACTGAATCCCACACCTTATGATCCCCACCCCACCCCCTCCCCACAAATTTATACGTTGCTATGCACTCATGCTCCCTCCCCAAGGAACTGTGCCTTACATTTCTAAGAGAAAAGTCTAGCTTTGCCTTTGTTTTTATATATACACCAGGGTTTGGGGGAGATACGACATACTGGCTTTTGGCTACGCTTCCTTGAGGTCAGCTGCAGAGCTGCTCAGATCATGCTAAGTTGCCCACAAGAGAAAACTATCAATGGGACCCACCCCTTCCAGGAGTGCCGTGTGAGCATATTTTGGTATTGTAATGATTCAGTTGAAAGCTCAGATTTAAGTTGTCCTTTAAGATGTCAGTGTAACACTACTAGTGCCTTACAAGTTGGAATTTTTGCTGGAATGCAGACGATACGATAGATACCCAATAATATATTATCAGCTCTCCTATATCTCAGTCAATTTACATAATTTAAAATATAACATCTTATTAAAAACATCTAGATATACACAGATTAGGAAACGCTTACAACATACAAAGAAACGGACTAGAAATAAATTTTTAGCATACTGGTATGTACAACTGTGTGATACAATAAATAATTTCTGTCATGCTCTATCTACACATATTGCTTAAAAGAAGAAGTATATCTGAGGGCAGTGGTGAGATGGAGGACCTTATAGGGCTTTTTCTACATTTAAAGTTGTGCAAATAAAACAAGATTCGAAGTACCACTGATCTGTGTTAGGGATGCATGGCTGGAAATAAATGGACCCATATTACTGAGGTATTTACAGATACTGGCTAAAGAGCACTATATGGGCAAATGCAAAAAGGCTTCTTTTCTCATTTCACTTCCTCTTTACTTCTTGGATGCAAGCATGGCGTCGACCTCTTCCTCTGGCTGTAAGGTGTGCCACTGCGCGATGGGTCGCCTTGGGTTGGCCAACATGTCTGACCAATGTCGCAGCTCCGCGCCAGTGCTATTGTAGCCCACAAACACTTTCCCAATGGCATCGTTCTTGCCAATCTTGTCATAGTCCAAAACAGTCACAACAACTTGCACTTTCTAGAAGAGCGTTAGAGAGAGAGAGAAATGTAAGAAGAAAGAAAGGCAAGCCTTATCACAAAACCAGAAGGCTGGATCCCTGCTTGAGGTGTGCAACTGGATTGGCTAAAGTTGACTTCCTTATCCCCTCTATGCTACAGTCATCATCATTCTAAACTCTGTATGAAGGCTCAATGCTCAATAAAACAGATTGCGCTATGGGGAATTACAGGGGAAATGTAGGGGTCCCTAAAAACTCAGATGAATTGTCTTCTATGACTGGAACTCCAATCAAGGGCAGTTCTGGGGGATCCCCTTTCCACTCCACCCTCCACAACTTAACATGCTCCCTATAGTACTTGGAACCTCTCCATTATATATTTTTTCATGGGGCTGGAGGGAGGAGGAATCAGGGAGGAAATTCATTTATTCATTTTGTTAACTCAGGTTTCCTGTGTCTATATCTAAATTCATCCAATAGATTACACCAACATGGCTACTAGACTAAGCAAGGTCAGTTGCAAATGTGTGAGCAAAGAGAGAGCCAAGTTCTCTTCAATTCTATAACTTCTATTGCCAGCCACACTTGAATTTGCACGCCTATGTACTGTTTTCTGTTAGCATTACAAGGCCAACTGAATATGATGGAGTAACTTCTGAGCAGGCAGGCATAATCTGTGCCTTACAATACTGCTGCTTTGAACTTAGTCATTGTATCCAATTGACTTTATTGTAGATTCCTAATTAACGCATAAAGTGTTGTGTATTTTATGACAGCTATCTAGACAGTTTTCTGTACTTGCAAACCTTCTAAACATACGGGTCAGAGAGAGTAGAAGTCCAGCTTACAAAACCCATTAGAATTGTGAGATATATGCTTCCAGTGCACTGGAGGTAAATGAAGACTTTTGTTACACCTAACATGCATTCATTTGCCTATGGGTCTTTGGATGCTTGGATGTATTTCTTACCCAGCAATGATTTTTGAAGGACTCTTTGTGATCACCACTGAGATATGTATTCCCGCCCCTGCCTTTCTGGAATGGTCCAAGGCTGATCATTCACTGACTATCACAGTGTAGTGGCCTTTTTACATTGCTATTTCATTTCATACTTCCACTCTCCCCATGCCACATAAATGCCAATCTACTGAGGCTCCACTGTATGAATCAGAAGAAGTAGGCTACAGTTGACAACAGCTTCTGGCAAATAACCCATGTTAGTCTATAGGGTGACACAACAATTGCAATTGGTTTTTCTGCAACAAACTAGCATAGCTACCCTTCTGGACATTCCTGGAATCTTGTTATTAGCATTTTTAAACCTGCACAGCTGAATTCCATCTTCTGCTTGCATTTCTCACTCTAGTGCAGGGGTCCTCAAAGTTTTCAAACAGCAGGCCCATCCACCACCACACAGACACCACTGGGGGTCGGACCACAGTCCAAAAAGAAGAAAAAGAAGAAGAAAAAGACCAACATGGAAAAAGGGGAGGGGCAAATAGGCGGAGTTGCCCCACGATTGGCCCATGATCAGTGCATCTCTGGGGGCCCAGCAATGCCTCCTGCTTTGGATCATGAGGTGGCACCACTGGAATCCCTGTGCTGCGCCTCTTTCTCCTCCTACAGTGGCAGTGATGGGAGTGGTTTTCCTTCCTTCCTTCCTTCCTTCCTTCCTTCCTTTGGAAAGGAGGCAGCAGCCCAGGCAAACTCAGGCCCCTCATCAACTTTTAGGCAGCCACGCAGGATGAGGAGCAGCAGCCGCAGCAAGGGTGGCAAGGCTGGCACCACTGCGCACAGATCCAGCCATGCGCCCTGGCCATCATGCCCTCACTGTGCCGCAGAGGGAAAGCTGCCTCCTCTCTTGGCCTGGCCTGGCCCGGCCCAACCCGACTTGGTACACTGCAAGTGAGGGAGGGAGGGAAAGAGATGGGAAAGAGGGCAGGTAGGAAGGCCTGCCCAAAGCCACCCGCAGCCCACTCACTGGCTGAACCCTGCCAGGCTGTGGTGATCTGTTGGCTCGCCAGCCCACCCACCAACCAGGGACAAATGCAGCCCTGCCAGCCTCCAGGAACCAGGCCCGGGGCACCATTGGCCTTCACTTCTCTTTTCTTCTATCTCCACCACCTCCTCCTCGCTGGTCTCTAACCCATGTCTAGGCTCCATCCTCCCTTCCCTTGCTCCATGGAGCAAGGAAGCAGCTCAGAGAGGGCTGGGTGGGTGGGAAGTAGTTCCATTTCCCCCTCGGTCACCCGCTGTCCATCCCTCTGTCGGTCCACTGCCGTGGCTGCTCTGGCTTGGAATGCTGGCTGGCGCAGCCTCCGACTGCCCCCTTCCGTCCTCACAACCACAATAACACAGGTGGCGGCCAAACAAGGAAGGCAAGTGAGTGGGGTGGCGGAGTAGCAGGGGTGGGGCCTCGGGGCCATGAAAGGAGTGGGAGACCATTGCACAGCCCTCCCATTTTAAATTGCCCCACTCGGCTGCAGCCAGCACCCCAACCATCTGGGCGTGGGAAGCAGGGTGCCTTGCTGTGGCCCTCCCACTTTGAACTGCCCCACTAGCCAGTGTGCCAATCATCTGGGCGGTGAGTGGGGGGACTGGGGGAAGCGATATAGCCCACTGATTTCAACTGCCTCAGCAATAGAAGCAGCTGTGGAGGCTGGCTTGCTTGCAAAGCAGGGGGTAGGCGGGGGTCTGCAATTGCTTCTGGGGGCTGGATTCAAGACCCTGGGGGGCCGCATCCGGCCCCCGGGCTTTAGGTTGAGGACCCCTGCTCTAGTGGGTGCTAGGAAAGACCGCAAATACTTCTAGTTTATATTATGCTAGTGCTGCAATATTGCTGTCAAAGTCCCATGGCATTGTTATTCTTTAGGATTTGTAATGGTGCCACAGACTTTAAAACTGGCACACAGCCATGTTGCTTTGAATTCATAATTAATGTCTATATAATTAGGAGTACTAACTGTGTATCTTTTGGTAGTGCAACTATAGCATGGCTTCAACACCAGTATTTTTGCAAACTTGCCCCTGAAGCTAAGGGCCCAATTGTGGGCTAAAAATCATCCCTGCAGTTATGGGCTAAAACTGAAGTACTGTACTGTATTAAGTTGCAGTCGTCCCATACCAGTCAACCTGGTTAATCAATGCTCATATTTTTATGTATCTTATGTGGATCGAGATAGTTTTGCAGAACAGCTTTGCATATTACTACTATTCTGTCTTTATTTAACATTGGTGTGATGAGGAAAAATCTGATAAATATGAAAAATGGGTAAAGCCGTCTCAGTTGGTCAATCAATCTGTTTGTTTATTATGTACTGTATTTTCCAGTTCTTAATGGCTGCTGAATAGTATCAAAGGATCGTTGTTTGTTTGTGTGCATGTTTTTGCCAAGAAATCAACAGTTCCCGAGTACTGTATATTTTATAATTCTTCTCTTGAAGCACCCACACTGATTTCAAACCGTGGAGGACTGGTGCACAGGTGCTAATGAAGGCAGGCATACTTGATAATTAGCAAGATTCCTGTTAAATATTTATAAGGGCTGAGGAACTGAGTTTCAAGGCAAGGCAGAAAACTGATGTTTTTACATTACCTGGATTTGCTCAAACGGCACTTCAAAGCTGAAAGACTCATTGTAATAGGGATTCAGAGTGTTCTTCTTAATTGTTGTCTTTTTCTTCTTCAGCCGTTTGCCATTCTGCATGAGATGAATCTTCACGTAGGGATCTGATCAAGGACAAGAACAAACAAGCCTTTCAGAAAGTGGGCTCTTTCAGCTAAAGCAGAGGGACCACTAAT
>JAHTLZ010003526.1:38514057-38543993 GCA_023846285.1 Phrynocephalus versicolor
CCTTTCAGAAAGTGGGCTCTTTCAGCTAAAGCAGAGGGACCACTAATGAGGATAAATCCTTGAGACAAATAAAGGCATGGCACAACAAGACTGAACATACATTGTTAACAAAACCCATTTTTACATCAGATCAAGTTGTGAGGTAACTCTTCACACAATGCAGCTTTACCAAAGCATAATCAATGTATTATGGAATCAGTCAGAGGAGGTCTTATTGTAAATGTTCTGAAACACACTATATATCAATTCACTGCTTGATAGGAAAACTACCAAGGCAAAAATTACCTTCCCGGTGGTATCTCTTAAGACAAATGCCTCGTAAGACAAAAAACTTGTAGGAAGAAAAAAATTCTGGGAATAGACATGCTTCGCATCACCCAAAAAAAAAAAAAATTCCCTATGGGATGCTTTGCAAGACAAAAAACCCATTCTGCATGTGCCGAGGAAAATAAACCCAGTTATTTTTGTCTTTATTCTAGTCGGATTAATCTGTTCCCAATGCATTCCTATGGGAAACTGTGTTTTGTAAGACTAAATTATCATAAAATGAAGTGACTTATAGCCTCCAGAACATATTAATCCATTTTCAATGCTTTTCTATGGGAAACCATGTTTTGTAAGACAAAATTGACCCGTAGAACAAAATAAATTCATTTTAAGAGGTACCACTGTAATATGTTTTCTCCTTCTCATGGTTGCTCCCTCCATTCCAATGCTCCAGAGAACAGTCAGCTTAGAAACAGAGAGTTACAGCCATTCTCTTGGCAGTTTCTATAGCTGAGGTGGATTCAAAGGCAAATATGTCTACTGTCAATGTTAGAGTATTTAACCCCCCCCCTCTCTCTGTGTGTGTATGACAACCACATCTCATCTGTCTTTCAGACCCATTAATCAGAGCAATTCTGTATGTCATCAGATGTGGTAATGGTTGCAAACAGAAAGGGCTTTCCAAAACAATTAGTCATTAATGGTGATTGACAGATGATTCCCAATAGAACTTCCATCATGGGTTGGAAGAGATGCAACCTGCAAACCACAGAGGAATGGCCAACAACATCATTTTGTTCTTGTTCTTCAGTCGTGATGTCGTGTCTGACTCTTCGTGACCCCATGGAGCAGAGCACACCAGACCCTCTTGTCTTCCACTGCCTCCCGAAGATTATCATACCTCTTACTAACATTTTTAGAGAAACAAAAGCACCAGACTAACTACACCTGTGGTCTAAGCCAGCATGGGAATTTCTCTGTGAGTACATCCTCATTTTTTATTATTCCAGATCAATGTGTCTTTTTTGCTTTCATGCATCTAGGTGAGGAAGTATCTGCACAGAGCTTTCTCTCATGAACTCATGAGGTCCACCACTTCAGTAAAGATGGTCCTTGCTGTTCATATAGGCCTCTGGTTCATTATTGCACTGTTCCTCCCATAAATGTGCACTGCTGGTACAATCTAAAGGTTAATGTCAGCATATGGTTTTCTCATGCCATTTCACACTTCCATTTCTGGCAGAATCTTCAGGAATCTTCAGTTTTCCTCTCAAATGGAAAACAGAAAAAAAGCCTTCTTTAGGTAGTTGCCTGCCGAAGCATAGCTCTAAAATGGGAAGGAGACAATGGCTTTGATTGTATGCTCAAGAGTTGTTTAGATTCATCATACACTAAGCAGGACGATCTGAATAGGTCTCTAAAGACTAAATGGGTGCCAACATCTTTGGATTAAATATTGCATCCGCTTAAAGAATAAAGAGATAAAAACCTGGAAATCTTTTTTTTTTTGGGGGGGGAATCTGTAGAATGCTTTCTAATTGCAGTTCCTTTTGTTCTGTGAGCACACAATATGGTGTACCAGGCTCTAATTAGGCACGGGAATGTAAAAAAACAAAAACAAAAACAAAAAACCTCAAGCAAATAAAGAAAACAACAGCAACCAAACCCTTCCCCTAGTTTATTTTTCCAGGACAGAAGTTTCCCCCCCTTCCTTTGACCTGAGCGCCATTGTTTTGGTTCATTTGTTCTAAAAGCCTGAAGATGTGATGTGCCTAAATATGCTTAGCAAAAAACGGGACCCGAATGCAGTTGCTTTTGCAGCTGCAGTATGTGTATGTCACAGCTACTTTATGTGTTCCAAAAAGAGGTCCTGACAGCCAGCAGACAAGCAAGTGCCAAAAATGACTTGTGACCAGTGCTTTAAATGCTTTTGATCTATAACAGTTTAATCAATTTCTTTCCAAGGTTTATTTATGGAACCATTTCTCCTCTCCACCATGTTTAATTTTTAATTTTCATCCCGGCCCCAGTTAGTTGTAGAACTCTGAGATAGACCCTGACATCTCCGAGGGTCTTTTTACATAAGAGGGTTGACTTAGTGAGTCTTGGTGTCAAACTGCTGTGGAATTCGCTGGAAGGCCTAGGGTCCCAATCCACCTCACAGGATTGTTGTAAATATTGCAGTGGGGTTGGATCAGTCGCAGCCTGTCTGCTGCTTGCAGCGGGAGGCAAGGTGCCGCTGCTTCTATCATGTGACACTGCCCTTCTGCACAGAGCCTCTCCCACCCGTTGCAAGCTTCCAGATACTCCCTACAACCACCAACGAAATGCCAAAGAAATTGATAAAAGGAAGAAGTGGCAGCAAGGCTAATGAGACAGAACAGTGCACCCCCCCACTCCACTTTGAGACAGAGGAAGAGGTAGGAACACCAGAGGCAACCTCTGAGGATCCCCAACCCCATCTTTCCTTGTGTGGTGCACGACACAGGTCTTTCGAAAAACCTTGCTGGGTCAAGGCTGCTTGCTCCTGGATGCCCCTACCCAGCAGGGGGCTGAGTGGGTCTGGGGTAAAGTCATCCCTCGCCCACTTAGCTCCCTGCTGGGTTGAGGCAGCTGCTGCCCCCCTCACCACACCCAAGTGGCAGTGGTGAGAGGTGTGTCACTCGCTTCAGCCAAATGAAGCAAGACTGATCCTGGCTCTCCCCAACCCTGGCTGCCTCTCCTCCCCACAGCTGTGTGACAGTGGTGAGGGGGAGCAGTAGCTTTACTCCTGCCGCCCAGTCTCGCTTCACCCAGTTGGCTGAAGCGAGACCGGGCAAAGTTGGGTGGCTGGTTGCAAATCCTTAAAATGCAGGAAAGGCTTTGCAACCAGCCACCTGACTTTGCTCCCCACTAAACGTATGGCAGTGGGTGAAGGGCAGCCAGTTTGGTGGGGAGCAAAAGTCTGTGGTTGGTGGTGAATGAACTATCTGGGTCGGGGGAAACCACCTCAATCAAAGTGTCCACAGCCAGGTGATTTTGACAGCTCCACAGCCTTGTCTGCCTGTTGTTTGAGGGGGTTTCCCGCCAATTCAGCAAAGGAGGCAAGCTCTTCCCCTGCTTTGCTGGGTTGGGGCAGGCTTCCCATAGGAATGGATTGAAAACCAATTAATCTGTTCCCTTGTTTTGCCTTTTTTCAGCCCCCCGGGACAGATTAATGGGTTTTGAATGCATTCCTATAGGAAACCATGTTTTGAATTACAGAAATTTTGAATTACAAAAACTCAATTGGAATGGATTAATTTTGTAATTCAAGGCATCACTGTATATGTTTGGTTTGACTCTGCTTAGGACTTCCTTGTTGCTGATCCCACTAGCAGCTCATGGCCTGATCCACAATCTGTGCCAGAGAATGTATTCACAGACAGGATGGAATTTATTCATGCCAATTAGCATAAAATATAGTCAATTCGATTACGATATTCTCCATTTGGTAAGGTTCAAGTGGTTTGAATACAGACCATAAAAATGAAGGTTTTATCAATTAACATTTCCCCCATTTCTAGCGTGATGTACAGTATATCACAGAAGTGAGTAATCCCCTCACATTTTGTAAATATTTTAGTATATCTTTTCATGTGACAACACTGAAGCAATTACACTTGGCTACAATGTAAAGCAGTGAGTATAGAGCTTGTATAACAGTGCAAATGTGCTGTCCCCTCAAACTAACACAATACACAGCCATTAATGTTTAAATCACTGGCAACAAAAGTTAGTATGTGACCGTGTGCAAATTGGGCACATAATGTCAATATTTTGTGTGGCCACCATTATTTTCCAGCACTGCCTTAACCCTCTTGGGCATAGAATTCACCAGAGCATCACAGGTTGCCACTGGTGTCTTCTTCCACTCCTCCATGATGAAATCACTGAGCTGGTGGATGTTAGAGACCTTGCACACCTCCACCTTCCATTTCAGGATGCCCTACAGATGCTCAATAGGGTTTAGGTCTGGAGAAATGTTTGTCCATTTATTTATTTATTTATTTATTTATTTTTACAACTTATATGCCGCCCACTACCCAAAAGTCTCTGGGCGGCTTCCAATCAAAGAATTAAAACAGTTAAAAACATCAAACAACAATAAATAATTAAAACAATAATAAAAACCTTATACTAAAATCATCACACTAAAATTGCCATCAGAAGACCCACAATCTAAATTGTATCAATTAAAAAACTTCACCCTCAGCTTCTTTTAGCAAGACAGTGGTCATTTTGGAGGTGTGTTTGGGGTTGTTATTGTCTTGGAATACAGCCCTGTGACCCAGTCTCTGAAGGAAGGGGATCATTCTCTGCTTCGGTATATCACAGTACATGTTGGCATTCATGTTTCAATGAATTCAATGAACTGTAGCTCCTCAGTGCCATCAGCAGTCATTCAGCCCCAGACCATGACACTCCCACCACCATGCTTGACAGTAGGCATGACACACTTGTCCTTGTACTTCTCACCTGGTTGAAACCACAAACACTTGACACCATCTAAGTCAAATTAGTTGATCATGGTCTCATTGGACCACAGGACATGGTTCCAGAAACCCATGTCCTTAGTCTGCTTGTCTGCAGCAAACTGTATGCAGACATCTTGTGCAACATCTTTAGAAGAGGTTTCCTTCTGGGGTGACAGCCCAGCAGACTAAAGCAAAGCTAAGTGTTCTGCTTATATACCACCCCATAGCACTTCAAGTAGTCTCTGGGCGGTTTACAGTTTTTAATTGCAGTATGCAGGCTACACATTGCCCCCCCTCCAGCAACCTGGGTACTCATTTTACCCACCTTGGAAGGATGGAAGGCTGAGTCAACCATGAGCCTGCTACCTGGGATTGAACCCCAGGTCAGGAACACAGTTTTTACCTGCAGTAAAGGCATTTAACCACTGTGCCACGGGGCTCAATTTGATGCAATGTGTGGTATATGGTCTGAGCACAGACATGCTGACCCCCCATGCCTTCAACCTCTGCAGCAATGCTGGCAGCACTCATACGTCTATTTCCCAAAGCTAACCTCTGGATATGATGCTGCACATGGGCACTCAGCTTCATGGGACGACCACAGCAAGGCCTGTTTGAGTGGAACCTGTTCTGTTAAAACTGGTGTATGATCTTGGCCACCATGCTGCAGATCAGTTTCAGGGTCTTAGATGAGGAAGAGTTGGCTAAGCAATCACTCGCAGCTAGGCTTTTCCTCAGAGGCTATTTTAGCCATGGGTTTTGGCAAGGCCAAGGCTGACATTAAAAGGAGGATCTGGGATGTAGAACTTCAACAACATCTAGATGCTCATGACAAACTCAGCACAATTAGGAATAGTTACTTTAGAATGGCGGATTACCTATCAAAAATAACTATTCCCAAGTCCAGGAAAGCCTTCACCTTAGCCTGGTTCAATGTTCTGTCCTCCAGATTGCTGGAACACAGATACCAGGGTCTGCCAGTGGATAGACGTGTCTGCCTTTGCAATGAGGAGATGACTGAAAGTATTGCTCATGTCCTCTTGGAGTGTTCCCTTTATTGGGATATCCAGGGGATCCTTCTTCAGCCTATCTTGCAGCAAATTCAGGGGAAGCCAAGGGGTTTTTGTGTTGTACACCTGCTTGCAGACAAAAAGCTGGATGTAACTGCGGCGGTGGCAAAGTTCTGTGCTGCAGCGATGAGGCATCGCTGTTCCCTGCCCACTTCAGGGGGCGGGGCCAGATGATTGGCAATGGTGTTTATAGCCATTGTGTATCTATCCTTACATCTTAGTGTGGGTTGGAGGTGGTCTGGAGAATGGGCATGGTCCCAGGCTGGAGACAATGATTAAATGATTCGATTCTAGACTGTTATTGAGTGGACTATCCTGGTGGGCTGGCAAGATTTTACCTGCTCTAGTTTTGGTGTAAAGGTTATGTTATTGTGTTATGTTTGTTCCTGGGTGCATGCTTTTATTGCTCTTATGCTGGTTTTATGCTGAACTGATGCAGGAATGTATTTTGTATTTTGTCTGGTCAGTGACCAAAATAAAAATCTACCACTGCACTACTGCTAAGCAATCACAGTTCTTTCCTTCAATAGAAGAGCCTAGCAACAGGTGCATCTTGTTTGGAAGTGCAAGAGCTGAAAGATTCACAACAAATTGTATTGTGCTTTCCTGATGTTACAAGACCATCTTGAGGGAGGACTTGTAAAGAAGTTTCTAAAAAGAGCAGGGGTGCTCAGGTGACATGGCTTGTTTTACTGAAGTTTAGAGACAAAGATGTCAGCTCATTATTTAGAGGCAAACAGACTTGTGTCTCATCTGAAATGAAAGTCTAGGTAGTGTCAGACGGGCAGCAAATACTGTGATTTTGATCTCAAGAATATAGCGGCTCTCTGAGAAAGAAAGCTCCAATATCCACAGCAAGAGGCTGAGGACAAGCAATGTTTAATCTAGTAGAAAATAAAAACATGCATATGATGTACAACAGGAAAATCAGGTGTCTCATAAGGAAGAGGATGTTTAAATGAATCACTCCTATCAGCGCCATCAAATGTTCAGGAACAAGATGAGTCTGTGGTGCCCAATATGAGGAAGATAAAATATTCCTTCTAAACAAAAACTGAAATGGCAGAGCCACTGATAGCCAATCTTTTTAAGGTGGAAATTGAGCCGCAGGTACTTAATCATGCTTCCTTTCCTCTCCAGAAAATATAAAACCCATGAAAATTCATTTACATACAATGCCTGCAGAAACACAGTGATTAAAGTCTAGGCTGGAAGACAAATATGACACGGTAAATATATTCTAAACATAAAGATACACATCTTTAATAAATGCCTACAAGTCATTTGGACTAGGAGGTAGGGTAAAAGTATAACACTGAAGTAAAATGTTAAGTTGTTTTAGAGCTGGTGGGGAGAAGGGGATTGATCTTTGGATAGTAAAAGGTCTCCCATATCTTGAGCCTATTTTTGAAAGAAAGGTGGACAAAACCAAATACATAAAAAATTAAAATAAGAGGATTGCTTTAGAGGTCAGGGCCCCCCAATTGCAGTACAGGTAAGAAGCCCCCTTATGCTGACTTTTAGACCATCTGCTTCAGTAACACTGATGCTGACTGGCAACAGCTCCCTAGTTCACTGTACACATTCGGTACAGTACAAAAAGTGCCTAGTACCAGCCAAAGAGCTCTTGAAATATGATGCAGAAAATTTCACATTTTTCATTCTTGCAGTAAAAGTACAACAATAACAATATAATTAATAACCAAATCATCCTCATTATAGTGTAGGTTTCAGTGCTAGCTTTACATGATTGGGCCACTAGTCTAATGGACAGCCAACAAATGATCACATATTTGCCAAAAAGGCAAGCACTTGCTGTGTCTTGTTAGGAAAAGTCCCATAACAGTGTGCTGTTGACAGTTTTAGTGTTATGTTCTGTGTCATACACATGATTTTCAGCAGGAATCCAAACACTGGACATGAATGGGATTCTGGATTCATGGGTCTCAGGGGCTTCCCACAGAGCAGCAGAGTGGAGGTAGGACCTTCTTGTTGACATTCTACCAGGGGAGGCATTCTTGTCAAGGATCCCAAGAGAAGTTGTACTTCAGGGCCAACAAATCTCTCTCTTGTGAGAGGATGACTCAGCGTGCTGCTTATGGCTTTCAAGCCACAAATAATTTGCCTTAACATTTTCCCTCTCTTGTGTGTCTATGTGTTGGAAGGGATAATTAAGGCCTGAGAAATAACCTCTAATGAGTTTAGAGTGATCTAAATCAATATCTGTTATACAAAAGGAAAACCTCTATATGGAAAGGAACACTTGGAGGCAAAAAGGGAGTGAACTCTTTGGGGACACAGAAGACACCATTACGAAGAAGCTGTCTAGAAGGCCTGGACACCTTCTACTAGATTGTGTAAATGTTATTTGACTGTCTGACTGAATCACAGCAGTGTGTCTTTTGCTTTTTGAGATAAAATGAAGAAGATGGAGGTGAAATGTGAGTCATATAAAGACTTCAAGGAAGAAAAGTTAGAAATATCTTTTCCCCAACCCAATGATATGATCTTAGGTGCCTCTAGGGTTCAGGGGAGCCATTTTACAGCAAAACAAATTGGTTCATTTAAAACAAAAACCTGCCATTTCATTTTGTTACTAATGAAACACTGCTTCCCCATTTTGTTTTGCTTCATTAGCCAACAAAATGATGAAACGGTATTTCATTTTTCATTTGGTGCCCATCCCTATTCCCTACAGATACTTCCCCCCTTCTCTATAGGAAGAGTGGACTGTGTACTTCTAATTTGATACGACCTGAAAAGCCTTCCACTTTCTCTTAACATTGTAGACATTATTTTATTTATATGGGGAGCCAGTGGAGGGAAAATGCTACACTGTGTAATTCATAGAAAATATTAGAGTAGGGAAAATCCAGTAATCCATTCCATAATGACGTCTCCAATGAACATTCAGAGGCAATGAGGAGGAATAGCTCTTTTCATGCTTTCAACAGAAGCACAGATTTTAGTATTTTTAATTCCTCTTCTGCAGCTCTTACAATATACTGGTATAATATATGAGACTTGGTCTATATCCCTCCCATTTTAAATGTTTGTACTATGTACCAGAGTAGAATCTTGATTTATTCATACAGGATGTCCTTGCTCTTCCTCCCCAATGCTCATCATCTTTATCAACACCCAGAAGGACTAACACACCTGAAACTCCTCTGCATTCTGAAAGAACAGAACTAATAAGGAAGATAGTAGTATAAAACTGACATAGAGCTAAATGATGAGCTTACTGGAGAATTTTCTGCCTTGCATTGTTAACTGCAGACACTCAACTGAAGAGTCCAGAATTAACCTAAGGCTTATTTGTCTTCAGAATTCCATTATATCAAAAATTATAATATATCAGAACATAAGGGGAATGGAACAACAAATCCAGCCGTCTAATAGAGGGAATCATTTTGAAAGGAAAGCAGTAGAAAATCTCCTCTAGTCTCTCTCCTCTCATCAAAAATATTGCAAAATAAAATAAGGATAGTTGTTAGATTCATGTGAACCCAGCCAGAGTACTCCAAAATTTGTGCTTAGCAAAATAACTTTTCTCTCCAATAGTCAGTTTAGGATAAACCCAGAAGCAATTCAAACCTTCATGCTTTTAAGCCAGAGCCAGCATTTCAAAGCTTTCCAAGTGGAAAAGAAAAGCTGCCCAATTGCTACGAAATTGTGGATATAATAAAATTCTAAACTGTAAAGCAATCAACCTGTCTCCACTCATCAAGCAGGAACCTGCTTCCCCTTGCTGAAAATTGACATGGCTGCTTGTCAATTACGCCTTGAAAATAGATAGGCACCGAGAAAAAGCAGGAGTGGGTGAAAGCTACTTCACCTCCCAAATTCTGGCACTTCGTGACATTGAAGTACAATTTTTTTCACCACTATAATTATAGCGAACTCATAAGGGGAAAGCAGATTAATATGCAATTCAATCATTAAAAATAAGTACATTGGTTTGTAGCCTTCCCCCCTTTCTATGAAGGGAATACAGCTCATGCCTGTCATGTTTCCACCCTTCTCCCTGTTGTCCTCAAAAAGACAATTCCTGCAGGTTCAGGAATGTATGAAGCAGATCGAAGAGTTGTTGGTAAAGCCAATCCTCCTGTACATGAAAGAAGGTGCAATGAAGGTCCAAACCCCAACATTTAATTTAGAAGTTGCCCTTCCATTGATTTGGGGGTTCTGGTATGTCATTCATGTTATCCGGATTCACAGCATTTTCAAGGAACAGAAGGGGCTGCTGTGCAGAGTAAAAGCCATATAGCTCTGCATCTGCCAGTTAAATAGCAAATCTAACTCCAACCCAATGGGGCTGGGGAAGGCTATAGCCACATAAAGTCATCAGTAGACTTGACAGTCCACAATAGCTGGCCAGTGTACCTCAGTGATCTAGGTATCAGGCTGTTTAGCTAGAGACTGGTAGTTCAGTTCCCAACTGTGCTTCCCAGAATAGCCAGCCTTTGTGGCCTTGGGAAAGCAGCACAGCCCCAGGATACGGCCAGAAAACCGGAAAGTGTTCCCATGGATAAGAAATGACTTGACATCACACTATCTTCTTCATTCTCCTTCTCCTCCGCCTCTGCTTCCATATCATTTTGAATTTAAAAATTTTAAAAATTTTAAACTAAGTTCATATAAACGCTTAGTGTTGAAACTTGAACACAAAAGGCAAAATCAGTTTTGCAAATTTAGCTTCTGAAGGCCAATCTGAAATAAAGCTATAAACTGAGAGAGGTGAGAAAAACGCCTGCTGTGACATTTGCACACAACGGACACACATGGAATCCCACCTTCTAATGGCAGGTTGATAGGCAATGAAGTGTAAAGGATACAGCATTGTATAAGTACTCAGGAGACCTAAGTTCAAATACCCACTTGGCCACAGAAATTCGTGTAACAATAGATTATCTGTAAATATACTGTACATTTTGACCCTTAATATCCAGCCCTAATAATTAAGACTTAGTATCACACAGAATTAATGCAACATTGTGCATGCTATCTGAGCACAGGAAAAACACCCCCACAGAAACCTGGAATATGCTCCAATCACACATTTGTGCTGGTGTTTGCTTATATGAGCTGCATAGATGCCCTAAGCATATCCGATCTCGCTTGATTTTGGAAGCTAAGCAGGGTCGGCCCTGGTTAGTACTTGGATGGGAGACTACCAGGGAATACCAGGTGCTGTAGGCGCCTGGAGTAGGAACTGGCAAGCCACTCCAATACTCCTGCCAAGAAAACTCCATGGACATGGAGTTACGTAGAGTCGGTCATGACTGTAATGACACAACACACACACACATTGCTTATATGAAGAACTGCTGTTGATAGCAATTGGCTCCGTGTTGGAATGAGTAAAAAGCCATGAAGGATCTGACCCGTGCTTGCATCACCTAGTACCAGTTCTGCGTCCAGCAATGACAGATTGCTGTGAATATATTAAGCCCTGGATGTCCTGAAGAAAGGCCTACATGTGCCACAAACTGCAGCCTAATTATGGGGGAAATGACAGATTTTGCTTTTAGGGGCAATGGAGATGAAACATTTGCCTCAGAAAAGTTCTTCATTATCTGCTTTATATAACAACTAAAAAGTTTTCTGGCAACTGACAAACCAACAAAAATATTATGGCATAAAGAATTGTGGATGTAAAGCAGGGAGAGTGTAAACAGAGAGGTCAAATGAGAATGAAATAGAAGCAAGCAAATGTAAAACAAAATCTGTGATGGTTTTATTAAAGCAGGGTTGCAAAGGAAGCGGGTTGGCCATATATTAGAATAATTAGGTGTGATAACACAAACAACTTAGCAGTGTGCTGATTTGCCGTATTTTTACATTTTATTATGATTGTCACAGACTATATTTAAATTTTGCCTAACAATACTTTCCACCTCTAAACCCACATGTACATAAACACCAGCTTTAGCGTTGCACAACACTAATGTGGCAACCTCTAGAAATTGTCCCAGACTGTAACAACGCACTCCTATACATATCTTATCCCAATGAATACTACTGAATTCAGTGTAGCATACTCCAGGTAAATAAGAATAGGACAGCAGTCTTAGAAAATAAAGGTTATATATTTATTTGATCATCTTTCCATAAGACAGGACCGTGCATGTTTTGAGAATTACAGATCCACTTATAGGTACTGAACACTCAGGCAGAATAATTAAGACTCCCTGCAAGTAATTCCAAGAGGACACAGAATTCATGTTGAAGAATCAGTTATCTGTATACAGTAGTACTGTTTAAATGTCCATAGCTATTCCTGCATTGACTACATGATTTTCAAGTTTTGGTAAACGTGCAGCTCTTTGATGTCTGACAATATAGAAGAGGCATGCTTTATCATCAATTTGTTGGCACAGAAAGCCATAGACTTCAAATCAAAGCCAATTCTTCACAGAAAGGCTATGATAAGCAATCATACCTTTTTCTTTCATGTAAGTTCTCAGGCTACATGGTCACCAAAGAAACTCTCTGAGGAAGCTTCAGCCAACTCAAGAGGCAGATCAATTTTTGTTGTGTATTTTAAGCAGTTCGTTATCAAATTTCAAATTATTTATTTTATTAAAATAGAAAGCTCATTGAGTGACATACATACATTAAAAATCCCAAGCAAACTTCTGCTAGCCTTCTCACCTTGAAAGGCCATGGAGTTTTAGGTTATTGTTTATCTGGGGTTTTGCTTTTCTGGTGACGGGAGAAGTCTGAAGATTACTCTTTTGTAATCTGCTCAGACTCCCTGAATCAGTGTTGGCGAACCTAGGGCACGCGACATCGCCCCTTCACAGCCACTTGTATTCAGGTTAAATTGCTGTATTGGCACTTTGGAAAAAATTAGTGGGTTTTGAATCGGTTTGGGCACTCGGTCTCTAAAAGGTTCGCCATCACTGCACTAAATGGTGTCTCTGAGTCCTGAAAGTTAGCTTATTTGAATAAGAGGTCAAGGAGGCCAATAACTTATTGGATTATATACATGGTATTAAGGTTTACTGCACTAATTGATTAACAAATATGGATTTAGGATGTATCAAATTCTTGAAGAAAAATAAGTTATAACCTATAGTAATACTGTATATAGCACAAATCCAAAGTTCAGTCTTTTCTCTGTAGCCCTGGTTCCCATTAATCCTGTTGGTGTTCATTGCAAAAGTTGTGTAATTTGCCACAGCTGATTGGCTCATTGGCAAGGTCATGGGTGCATTTTAGTTGCATGGCTGGTTGTGGACCCACTTATGTGGTGCAGCGGTTAAATACCTGTACTGCAGGTAAAACTGTGCTCATGACCTGGGGTTCAATCCCAGGTAGCAGGCTCAAGGTTCACTCAGCCTTCCATCCTACTGAGGTCGGTAAAATGAGTACCCAGCTTGGCGGGAGGGAGGCAATGTGTAGCCTGCATACTGTAATTAAAACTGTAAACTGCCCAGAGACTACTTGAAGTGGTATGGGGTGGTATATAAGCAGAACGCTTTGCTTTTGCTTTGCTTTATGTAACTGATACACACCGGTCCCTTATCAATCTGCTGTGGAAGCCACTTTAATGACCAAACATGAAATGGATTGACTCAACAAAAGAAGACATGACCTTTTGGTTGCAAGACCTGAGTAAGGCTGTTAACAACAGACCCTTTTGGAAGTCATCAATTCATAGGAAGACCATAGATCAGAGGCAGAGAACCAGAAAACATGATGACTCTTTTCCCAGCAGTTGAAACTGAAGATTAATGTTTGCCCACATAAATATACATATACACATGCATATGTCTATCACTATACAATACCTATGTCTATCCTCCGTTCCACATTCTAACTAGTTTTATACCACAGGTCCTGCTTTCAGTCTTATATTTTTATCCCATTTGAGTGGCTAGAAAGTGATATGGTCAGATCAAGTTGCTAGAGAAGCCTGGCTAGCAGTGAAAAATAAAATAAAATAACTCAGAACATTTTGTCCATCCAAAATGTACCCTCTGGTGCAATCTAGAACAAGGTAATTTCAGAGCTCTTCATGTTCATTTAGAACATGGCTGTGGGATGTTTGGCCTTCTTATATTGTTGAACCAAAATTTCCACCAGTCCTAGCCATTCTGACCAGCAATAAGCTTGTGATGTAAATAGTAGTTTACCAATGTCTGGAGCATCAGATTCTGAAGCCCTGCTCTACAGGTTCCTACTTTGATCCATTTTTCTTGCTTGTTTAAAAACATCACAACACTTATGTACTGGCATTTGATTTTACTTCCAAGCAAATTGTGATTAGGAGAAGATAGTGAAGGGACACAATTGCACAAGTCAATGAATGTAAATTTTTAGACATACTGTAATACATCTAAGTCAGGGGTGCCCAAACCTTTTGTAAGGAGGGCCAGATTTGATGGCTGAGAATGTGTCAGGGGCCGGTTGCTCCCCGACCCTGCCACCCCACTGCAAGCCCCACCCACTGACCCATAAGCCCCACCCACTGACTCCTTGTAACCCCACCTGCAGGAAGGAAGGTGGGGACCAAGGGAGGGAGGGAGGAAGGTGGAAACCAAGAGAGGAAGGAAGGAAGGTGGGGAACAAGGAAGGGAGGGAGGGAGGGAGGTGGGGAGCAAGGGAGGCAGGCAGGCAGGAAGGAAGGAAGGTGAGGACCAAAGGAAGCACAGGGAGCTGTGGCCACCGCAGGCAAATGTGTGGGTGAAGGAGGGGGAGGGAGGGGCGGGCCAGCCAGCCACGGGCCACTCAGAATGGCCTGACGGGCTGGATTTGGCCCCCGGGCCGGACTTTGGGCAGGCCTGATCTAAGTTTTTTGTTTCTTTCATTTATCCCAACTTCCTCCCACTTAAGGTACCAAGAGCACTTATAAAATGGGTTAGGCAGGAAAATACAATTACACATGTAAGTGAATGACCATTAACTTAAAACAATTCTAAATCTCTCTCTCCCCCCTCTCTCACACACAGTTTTATGAAAACAAAAATGTAACACCCCCACACCACTAACACCTTTCTCTGCAACCTTGCTCTGTTACCAATAGGGTGAGCTGAGAGAAAGGTCTTTCCCATGGGAAGACAACAAGAAACTAGCCACAGAAAGACCTCTCAAGTCCATGCCAAATGTACATATGAAGATAGTGGGACCAAGAGAAGGTTCTTCCACAAGGGTCTTGAAGATGTGGACATACTCATATAGGGAAATGTGGTTAGACCAGGGGTGGTGAACCTTTGGCACTCCAGATGTTTTGGACCACAACTCCCACAGTCCTTTGTCTAGGCTTGGAATTCTGGGAGTTGTGGTCTAAAATATCTGGACTGCAGAAGGTATGCCACCACTGGCCTAGACTGAAGCCTTACATGACTTTATGGTTGAAATCTAGTCATTTATTGTAGTAAGTTGCAACTAGAGTAGGGCCACTTAATCAGTTGGAATTTGGTGAGTCAGCTTCTCTGTACATTCCATTGACTCCAGTTGTGACTTGGGATGTAACTATGGCAACGGCTTGAAAAGTGGGAGTCTGTAAAGTGCTCCCAAATATAATAACTTGACAGAACTGATTAATAACTTCCAAAGATACAGACTAGGGATGGGCACCAAATAAAAAACAAAATGTTGTCTCATCATTTTGTTAGCTAACAAAATGAAACAAAATGAAACGGGGAAGCAGTGTTTCATTAGTAACAAAATGAAATGGCAGGGTTTTTTTTGCTGTAAAATGGCTCCCTTTGTTTTGCTGTAAAATGGCTCCCTGGGTCCTAGAGGCACCCATTTTATAGAATAACTAATTGGTTCATTACTGTTTTTGCATATTTATCAATGAGCACATATATGATATTGAACATCAAAATAATCTTTCTGTCAGCAATAAACTATGATCAGTATGAATAAAAGATGGAAGAACAAAGACATCAGCCTCCCATTAAATGCAGACTAGTTAATTCAATCATATTTCCAATAGCTTCACAAGGTTGTGAAACTTGGATTTTGAGGAAGATAAACAGGGAAAAGATAGATGTATTCAAAATGTGGTGATGGAGTGATTGCTATACATCTCATGTACAGTGAGGATAAGCAAGAAGGAAGTACTAGACAGAATCAAACTAAAAATATCTCTGGAAGCCAAGATCACCAAAGAAAAACTGTCATGCTTTGGTCATGTTATGTGAGCTGACTTGCACAAAAAGACAACCATGCAAGGATTGGTCAGTAGCAAAAGAAGAAGGGGCAGCCCAAGGACTTGCTGGCTTGACACTATTAGAAGGGACACCAGAATGACCTTGATGGAGCTAAAAGAAGCTGTAAAGGATAGAAAGGGAAAGAGAGCCTTGATCCACAAAGTTACCAAGAGTCGGACATGAATGAATGGATAGAAGAAGAGGAGAATGACAACAGCAGCACAAGTGCTCCAGTTGGTGAGCTGTCTCCCCTTCTTCTTGGACTGGAGAATATAAGACAATGAAGTCTCCCAGTAGATCTAGGAGATTCAAATTGGGCTGATTGGGTGCGGTCAGAACCTGTGGTCAGAGAAGCTGAGGTGCTAGAGTGGGTAACCCAGATTGAAGCCCCAGAGGAAGAGGCACATGGGCCAGGAGAAGTGTCCCTTGTTGGAGAAGTGGAAGGAGGCCTCATGACAGCTGAAGAATATGAGGGAGGCATTAGAGGCTGATGGAGGAGAGCTGCCAGGAGGGGAGCATGAGAGAGTAGGCACGGGAAACCTGCTACCACATCTGGTAGTAGAGAGGGTAGAGAAGTACGGAACCCATGGGACTTCAACAATGGTTTCCATGTGAAAGAAGACCAACTGAGCAACCAATGTCACCCAGCTATGATAGTAGAGAAAGCAGAGGTAAAACTGACACCATACCTCAGAGGGGCAGTCCCATCAGAGAAGCTTGGACGATCACTGCTGCCTTCAGTGTTGGCGTGTAAACCCTCCCTGTTGTGGGCTTTGAGATGCTTGTTGGCACCAAGAACCCCACTAGAGGGAAAAGGACTTGGGACTCCTTTGGTGACATCAACTGGACATTTACACTTGGGTGTAAAGCTGAGGTAAGTGCAGGGAACTGTCTTGAAAGCGGCAACAAGTAGATTGCATCCCAGTTGCAATAAACTCTGTTGAAATACCTTTTGTGTTGTCTTTGGGTTTAGGGATGGAGTAATGGTGCTGATGCTGCTAAGGCTGCCAGTATGTATACCTATACAATACAATATACCGTATATACTTGAGTATAAGTCGACGGCCCCTAATTTAACACCCCAAAACTGGGGAAATGTATTGACTCATGTATAAGTCTAGGGTGGGAAATGCAGCAGGGCCTGGCAGCTCTTCCTTTGTGAGCTGGGGGAGTAGTGTGTGATGTTTAAATTTAGCCACTGATGCAAGTGCTTGGGTCAGTGGCTAAAAGTCATTTTAAACATCTTGTGCTGCTCCCCTGTGATGCAGAGGGGGGTCATGAGAAGTGGCATGCAATGTTTAAAATGACTTTTAGCCACAGTTGATTTGCCTCAGTGGCTAAAAGTATTGACCCGAATATAAGCTGAGGGCCCCCTTTTTCAGCCCAAAATTAGGGCTGAAAAACTAGGCTTATATTCGAGTATATACAGTACAATATGTATTTTTGAACAGCATTTCTAACTTTGTACTGCTCTGTGTAGTCACGAACTACAAGCATGTAAGTAGGGTGAAAAAAGTGGGGGAAGGAGAAGAAACCTACATTTGAAATAAAACGATTAATGAAATGTTTCAGAAAATCCTTTTAATACAGTAACAAAATAGCATGAAACATTTCACGCCTCAATAGATTTAATATTAGGATGAACTGGTGAATATAAAAATAACGGAAGTAAAACACACTTTATCACAAAGGCAATAAACTCTCAAGATATAAAGCTTATAGAGTCCTTTTCCTAGTTCCTTAATGGTGTAAAATTATGCACCTCTTGCCACTACTGGATTGCTCCCCCCCCCTGCTGTCCGGGGGGCTTTTTCTCAAAGCATTCCAGAAGCTGGGACCAGTGCTCTGGAAGAGAGACAAAACCTTCTCCTGTTACCATATTAGGAATGAAATGTGCATAAGAATCCCATGGCTGAGTGGATATAATAAAGAGAGAATGCATTTGCCTTCCAGTCAAATGAATAACAGACCCATCGAGAGAGCAAAATAAATAAGTAAACAAATGAAATGTAAAGACTTAAAGCATGCAAGTTTCTGATTCTGTTTAATCACTTTTGTAGAGCTACCATCCAGTCAGAGATTCAACCGGCTTAATAATCTCAAGGTCTGTAATGGTTAGTGCACCAGATATTTTAGGGGGCATTCGTATTTCTTTAAAGGGAATTCATGTTTTGGCATGCTTGTGATGATTAACAATGATCTGTGGACAACTGCCAGTTTCCTTTTACTCCCGAGAGGTCTGTTGTGTGCCCTGTGTGGGTGTTCAAAAACCCAACAAATATGTCCCCAGCAGCAAACCACTCTGTCACAAGCTCTGTCACAATCACCCTATGATTCTATGATTCTAAGCTGGGCACTCAAGATGTCTGATGAAGGGAATGCCTCTGTCACCTGTAGGAAACCTTTGTCAGGAAAGTTTGTCAGCTGCTGTCTGGTGTCCTGGGTGAGGAGAGTGCATTCATGATAAAAATGATAGCATGCAGCAAGAATGTATGTATGGATATCGCAGGAGAGACCAGGTTTCCATTAGGAGAACATGCCAGGAGCCACAAAGTAGCACGTTGTTTATGACTCTTCCTCATATGGCAGGTGAGGGAAATTCAGTCTTCATTTAGTCCAGATGGAGGGTTAATAATACATAATTGCAGAAAACATTGCTGCATGTGCGTGTGCATGTGCTTTTAAAGCCTTTAAATTAGCTTCTAATTTCCTGTCAAAGAAAATAGTTGTATATGTCTTATGGTATATCAAATTGAGGGCCTGGTACAATGAACACAAGCAATAAATAAAGTCTTATTGTCTTACTGCATCACAGGATTTGTAAGAAGTCATTGTTTAACATTACAATTTAAACCTGCCATAACTTTGCTGGGTTTGAGGGACATTTTTTCTTACTAATCTTAATTATGTATGTACTACTATCGTTTCAGCCCCACATATGTGCATGTGTAGTACTAGCATATGACCAGTACAACTTGGCCCAATATGGGCCAATTACCAATGGTAACTCCATTGTGAGCTTCTCTTGACATGGCAATGTTAATTTCATTTGCTCTTCTCAGTGTTACAGATGTTTTGAATCTGTAGCTCACCATATCCTGGAAAATCATTCTCAAATACACAGTGGTACCTTGGTTTACGAATTTACTTATTGTATTCTCTCGGACATTTTGTATTGGAAAAAATTGGTAAACTGAAGCATGCATGGGGGTGGCACTATAAACCTCCCAGGCGCAATGCATCTTGGGGAAACATGCTTCATATTGCGAGGGGGGAGAGAGAATGTAAACCGAGGCATTATTTTCAAAGGATTTTCATTCATAAACTGAAAATAATGTTAACTGAGGCATTCGTAAAATGAGGTACCATGGTAGATAAATACATGCTTCCCTCTTTCTTCTTTTTTGATGCTTGATAAAGGGCCAACAAGGAGAACCTCCAGACATATATGACTATGTCTTCTGGCCAGGCATGGGCTATGTATTCCTTCCAAACTCTCATCCAACCATGGTTTTCAATTCTCTATTCTTTTTAAAAGAGACTGATAGGGAATTGAAGAACAAAAATCTCAGCAGCATTTTAATGATGGTGACTATGGGCAAAATAGGATGCACACAGAATAAATCTACCTGAATCTGTTATCCAATTAAAATAGGTTGCTCATTCATCCCTGGTGCTGAATCTTAGAGAATTTGCTAAACACTACCTAAAGCAACGCTGCATGGCTAGCTGAAATGTTCAATTCAAAGTAACAAGATCTTCAAGAGGTGAGATTTTTTTTCAAGGGGGAGGTGAAGGGTTACTGTCCTGCAACTCTCTACATTCTGCCCTAGTTGGTGTCATGAAACAGCTCAAAAGAAGATTTGAAACTCTGGAAGAGTTTCTCTTTATAATTTGCAGGGTGCAGCAGCCTGTTCTGATGGCGATCTCAGTGTCAATAAAACCAGCCGATGAGTGCGAAATATGTATTGTTAAGAACAGCAGGAGATTGCAAAGTATTCATTGCAATGCAATTCCTTGGTAACAGTAATTTTTCTTATCATCTAACAAAAAGGTGCCCTTGACACAACTCCAGCATTTATCAGATTCTGTCAAGAAATTCTTGTCAGTTTTTTCTGGAATCATTCTTTATTGAAAATAATAATGTAGGTTTTTCCTATTAACAAGACAGATAATAAGGAGTTGGGTATAATATGGCCTCTATTATTTGTGCATAGATTTTGGTGAAATTGGGCACTTTTTAAAAAGGTGCTCTGAATATATGTTTTTAACAGCTGGGCTATCAATGACCTGAATATTAGAGCGGCTTCTGTGTAATCTTTCTTGCATTTTATATTTGCATTGATTCTCTTCTTGGTGCAGTGATAGCTCAAATGAGGACAATGAAATATACTGAAATGCAGGTAAACCTGAATTATACATTTGTATGTTAAAAAAAGAGGCTGTTGTGAAATCTCCTATCTTTAAAAAAAAAACAGATTTTGGTTATCTTTGTTCCCCTAAGATGTGATAATTCTGTAACTACTTTTAGCTAGGTTTATACGGGCAGAGCCACATGGCTAGGGTTGTATGGGGAGCAATCTTTCTCAGGTAAGCTATACAACAATAAGTATAAATCTAGTGAAGGTTTTTCTGTATATGTAAATAAATATTGGTGTGAAAGTGTTACATTTCAACAATAATGACAATAGACAGGGATAAGGCATAGAAAAGTTCAGAAAGGCACAGCAACAGAGTTGATTGTAAATTGCAAAATTTCCAGTACATGTGGAAATTATAATGCTTTCTAAGCTGAGTAATTCTAACAACATATTTACAAGACTTTTTTTTTTTACAAATGACTACATTACAATGTTAGTCTCAACTACAACAAACCCACAGTAAGACTTAGTTGCTGAATTATTATAACTTAGAAATCAACTGGATTTAGTCCTAGAATTTTAACAGCACTCTAAACCAAAAGTGCCCTTTTCAAACAGAAATTTCAAAATCTGAAATACACTAGGCATTCAGGGATGTTGACAAAGTTACTAGGGAATTCTAGAAGTTATGGTCAAAAGATAAAACTTTTTCAAGGCTTTATAATTAGTCGGAGCTATAATGTTTAAAATTTCCTAAAATGTTTAATAAGTAACCATGTTTTCTGGGTGATTCTGGAAAATGTGGTCCAGAAAGCTAGCCTCCCAGGCCCTGACATCAGAACATATTATGCAGTCTCAGTTGCTTGCTTCCCCCGTTTGTATTTTATTTAACTGCTTCCACTGGAAGAAGGATTCAAGCCCAAGTAATCCAGCAATGTACACTAGCACAATAGCTCATCCAAAATAAATCAGACAACCATTATCACCAGTCTCCCTCCCACCCATCCAGTAGAATACAGCTCAGTTAAAATCAGGATGAATTGCTACTCTGAAGCATTAGTTCTTCAGATCAAGAGCACTTCTGCTTTGTCTGCATTTGGTTTCTGCTTGATACTCCACATTCCTTCCACTAATAATCTGAGATATTACTCCTGGATGTGAACTGAACATTACTCTAGGATACATAGTGAAACTATGTTTTATACAGGTGTATAAATAAATGGTCTGTATGTATTTAATTGATTTCTAAGATGGAGTCTGCAAATGTGCAAAGTCACAGTGATTCAGTCTAAAGGTTTTTTCTGTTACACTGCATGTGAAAAGAATGCGCTTAAATGGGTTTGGCTGATGCAAGGTGCTGCAACAGCCATACAATGTATTACCTGATTGGACAGACTAATGTATATAAGTGTTCTGTTAATCAGTGTTTAATGGGCTTTCGTGAGTAATGCACCCATTCTTGTTTCTCTATGCTACGTACGGATTATGTATGCTATGTATGATGAAATGCTGTTATGCTGTTGATTTGTCTCCATGTAATATATATATATTTTTGTTTTCGTAGATTTTCACGGGTATAGGTATGCATGTTAGGGTGGATTCGGGTTTCTTCCCGTGTAGAAATCTGGTTGTTTTGGCGACGTTTCGACGAGGTCTCACTCGTCATCTTCAGGCTGGTGTTCTGGCTTCTTTGTTCTTGAAGCAAAGCGTGATCTCAGTTGAAGTCCTTCTATAAATACTGCTGGGGGTGTGTGGTTTGCTTGTTCTTATATATATGCAATATAGCTGTTTTGTTTTAAGTAAGCTCTGATCTTGTCTGATTCTGCTTCTGTCTATGTAATTATTCAACAAGTATTTGCTTCCGCTGGCAGAACAAATTGCAAAATACTTTGAACACATGCCTTAGCCAAAAATGCAAACACATTTTTCAGTGGGGCCACTTCATATATTCATCTACAAGTTCATTCAGTGGTGAGCTGTTCGTTTTTTGTTTTTTTTTAATGTTTAAATTGTTTCTACATTACACATCTTGCAGTAAGGGGCCAGGGACATATTCAAAATGAACATGTTGGATAAGAAACAACTGATCTGCATAATCTCTATAGATTTGGTGAAATATTTCTAAAACTCTTTTCAGTATGGCTCTTATGCCTTCATGTATTCAAAAATTAAAGGAAACACACTGCTAGCAAATGCATTTCATTTCTGTTCTGACAAAGTAGTCAACAATTATTACCTGCCTCTTTTCTTCACAAGAGTTAATATATTTTGGAATTCTATGTTTCCATTCATTATAATCTTGCTAAGAGGAAGCATCTTAGTCACTGGGTACTCTCATCTGAAATGTCTGTGTTGATGTGTCAATGACTGATGCTGTTCCAATATTGCTGACACACCCAACTCCTAATTTATGACTATCCTCGTAGAATTCATTTTTAACATTCTCATTAAATGGGAGTCTTTCAACCGTCTGTGACAACACCCTGGATTCAGGAGAAATACATATGTAAATTATCAGCCAATCCCAGCAGGAGGGCGGAGGATTGTATGGTATAAAAAGGGTGGAGCCTGGTCTGTGAGAGTGAGTTGAGTTAAGTAGTTGAGAGTTGAGAGTTGAGAGCTGAGAGTGCTGAGAGAACACAGCTCTGTTAGAGTTCAGTCAGGCAGTAAGGGTTTTACTGTTTACTGGTTATTAAAGACAGGGAGGCTTGAAGAGTTGAATTAATCTATTTTATGTTTAAGGCAGCACATACCATTGTCAGTCATAATTGTATTTATTTATTTTCTCAATAAACTTCATTATTATTTTTATGTTATACATCTGAGTCTGTCCCAGTTCATAAGGCGACGATTTAAAAGGTGGCAGCATTACCAAGTGGATCCTGTGAAGATTAATAAGTTGGTTCCCTACCCTTCACATTTTTTATCACAACCACACGTTTAAAAGGGAGGTGTCATCACACTGTCCTACACAGCAACATTGTGCCCTCTGCAAATTCTATTGTTCACTGTCCCATTATGGCAAGAATTGATGTAATAAAAACCTTGGGGGCCATAACATGCAGAATGTTAAGAAATACAAAAACAAATCCAAAACCCAGAAAATTAATTTTTTAAAAGTCTGTTTTTTTACATGCTACTGAATTTGCTCTTAAAACTCTTTTGGCCAAACTGACAGTGAATAAGAATCAATTATGATAATATATTTTGATCTCTAGTGTGTAAGTGATACATTAACTGTGACTTTTCCTAACCCCAAAAGGCTTTTGACTCTCACTGATCTGAAACATATATCTTTTAGAAAGATATGAATTCTTGTTATAAAGATGCCACAGGACATGCCATAGGGATTATGGGGTTCAAATTTCTAGGCAACAATTTAACAACTTGGCTATGATCTATAGAATGCTGCCATGTTCCTAGCATTTTGATAGGTTCAGAGCACCCTGAACATACCCTGAAGTTCATTCAATCTGGGATCATTGCTTTAGTTTACATTTTGAGGCTCTATTAATATGTGTAAATATGACATCTGAAAAATCCTAATTTAGAGGCCATACACAGCAAGCAGCTGTGCCTGAGCTCCTACCTCTGTTGAGAGAGGGGTTTTCAATGCTCACATGAATGGCTTCCCTGCCCCCCTCTCTCAGGCCACCTACCTTCTCTGTCTAATATATGTACATCCTCATCTTTGAATGAGTGCCTTTTGTCCTTCAAGAGGAGGTGTACTGCTGATTCTGGTCCTGAGCTGTTACCCCTCCTATGTTAGGCCATCCATCTGTTTAACGGCTGTTTAGCTTCTCCAATGTGGAGTTCTGCACACTCCTCACTGCACTGGACCACATATACTATATTGCACCTTTTGTGTCACATATACTATAATGCTCAGTGGGTCTAGTTTGGTTGGGACTTATATATTAGACAGAGAAGACAGGTGGTTTGAGAGAACGGTTAGGGAAGCCATTCATGTGAGCATTGAAAACCCTTCTCTTAACAGAAGTGGGGGCTCAGGCACAGTCTATCTGCCACTTATCAGGCTGTGATTTCAATAATACCTTGGCAAATCAAAAATACTTCACGCCATAGCTAACAACCCATACTTTAGGGGTTTCAGTACTTTAGGCCATTGCTCACATTAAGGCTATTGAGACTGTAGTCTACCTAACGAGCCTATTGAGACCATTACTCATCTTATGAGCCTATATCAGGGTGACAAGAGGTCAAAGTGAACTATAAAATGGACTTGCAAGTCGTCTTCAGACTGACAAAGCTGTTTGAATGAGCAGCAAAACATTTCACTCTCTCAAGAAAAAGAAGTCCATTTGCCATGACTCAACTTCCAGATAGTTAACTAATTCCAGATAGTTAGGGAATTAATTTGTTCCAAATGAAATTATGTTAAGCAAAATTTCCTTTGTACAAATTTCCCATAGTAATTCATTGATAACGGATTAATCCCTAATCATGACCATTTTTCTGTTGTACGGATTCACACCACAGGTGATTCTGTTAAGCGATTTCCCACTATATCTGGAATTTTTTTCCTTTAAACCAGTGGTTCCCACCCTTCCTAATGCCGCGACCCCTTAATATAGTTCCTCATGTTGTGGTGACCCCTTGCCCTGCTTGGAAGAGACCATAAGCCCCCTTTGGTAGGCCACTGCCCGCAGGTGCCATAGAAAACCCTCAGCCAATCGCAGCCTCTGGTGCCATTGACTGACATCCCCTCCAACCAATCAAGCTGTAACTCACTCTTTTCCCCCTACCTCCCCCTCCAGACCCAAACTGTTTGTGCCTTTTTCTTCACTGGCTCATGGTGACCCTTGTGAAATGGTCATTCGACCCCCAAAGGGGTCCTGACCCTCAGGTTGGGAACCATTGCTTTAAGCAGATTTTCTGTTAAACAAACCAAGGGTCCACTGGACTTTAAAACAATTCCTTCCCATTTTCTTTTCATTTTTATATCCGTTATCAATGTCTGGATTAATGCTATCCTCGGAACTTTCCAGGTCTTTAAAAGAATAAACCTTCTAATGATTCCAGGATGGATTAAGAATCTCTTATTTCTTTTTGTTCTTTAAAGGAATTTCCTCCTTTGATGTTCTTTGCTGAAATTCTTCAGTAATGCATATGGCAAATACTTTGGATCATTATTCCTTCTGCTCTCAATAAAAGCTGTAGACAAGCCCACATAACATATTAAAATTGTAATTTGCCATAGATGTTGATCAAATTGTTTCGAATGCTTGAACATACATGCGTGTTATGGGGTTTTTTTACATCTTCTATAACACTGGCCATTAGCTTTAATGAGGACTAAGCAGTTGAAAGGCCACATGCTACTTTGAAAAAACATGGGCTGCAGACTGATTTGATTATCTACTTATTTTAAAACATATTTTGAGATTGCCATGACACTTCACAAAGCTTAAAGCACACCATTAAATTAACAACATCATCTGGAACTGCTGTCAGACTCCATTTATCGTGTGAGACAGAATCACTAGAAAGAATCACTAAAAGGAAAAGTGGCCCAAGCAGGAATATAAAAACAGGACTAACATCAGCACTCTGGCTACAGCAGTTCAGGTAGGTGCCTTTCATATCATATAGCAAAATAAGAACATAAGAACAGCCTTGCTGGAACAGCCCACAGCCCATCCAGTCCAGCATTTTGTCCCACACAGTGGCTCACCATTTGCTTCAGGGTATTCCCAAGCAGATGTCGTCACCTGCTTATGATTCCCTGAAAATGTTATTAAGATATATCCTGCCTGTCTCTCCAACCCAGAAGTTGTCCTTAGGCATCCATAAAGATAGCCACTGATACTCTTGTTCTCCATGAACTTGTCCAATCATTTCTTAAAGTTGTCAAGGCTGACAGCTGTCACCACTTCTTCTGGCAGGGAGTTCCACAGACCAGTGATCCTCTGGGTGAATCTTCATATACATGTAGGAAAATCTTTCACAAAGTTATTAGCAGGGTTGAACTACTTTTGGCACCAACAGGTCTCGTTAAAATGAAGTTACATAGCTAGCAGGCCTCACTGATGTCCCATATTAGGGAAGTCTAATTCAAGCCTTCTATATAATGCATGCAAACGGAAAATGTTATATGCATTCTGTAGCTTCTCCATAACTGATTTTCTTACCTTCAACATGGAGGCAAACAGCCTGCACAGTGAATCTATGGGGATTTTACATAGGAGCTGGACTTGTGATTTTTCAGTAGGTATAGCGGATTTTTCTCTCTCCTCAGGTCTTCATTCACCATGGATAGGAGTTTGATAGAGGGGGGTCAGGCTAGGGCAGTGGTGGCAAACCTTTGGCACTCCAGATGGTTTGGACCACAACTCCCACAATGCTTTGTCATTGGCATTCTAGGCTTGGAATTCTGGGAGTTGTGGTCCAAAACATCTGGAGTGCCAAAGGTTTGCCACCACTGAGCTAGGGTATTCCTCTTCTCATATTTGATATTCAAATTGATTCAAATGGCTAAATGTTTACAGGAATGGCTAGAGGGTCTTCAAGAATTTTTCTGGTAAAAGAAATCTCTATAAAAACTATTAGTAATTAGAGAGGTGGAGCCCACAGGCCACCAACACCCCCACATGCACCAGAAGAACATGTTTGTCCACTCTCTTCGAAGACACAGTGGGCACTTGAATGCCTACTTTCCAAATCACTGATCTATATGAATTAACTATATGCCATCAAGCGACCTGATGAGTAGTTAGAAGTGATTTAGTAGCCTCTCCTGGTCTGGAACTATGCACCTACTCAATGACACACCGGCTGGTTCTTCTCTTGGATGGCACAATATGGAACTGAACTCCAAGTGCAGCTTCTTCAACCTACTGACTTTTCCAGGCAGCTCACAGAACTAAACCAGCTGACATTTCACTTAGACTGAAAGAAAGTTATCCAAATCGGAGAACAGCTGGTTTAAGTTAGAATCTTACAGGTATTGGTGCCTTATGAGGCAGGAATGGTAGAGGTTGACTTGGTTGCTACTTTCAGTTTCTTGAGCTTTGTGCAAAGACAGAAAATAGTAACTCCCTCTCTGTTGCCTTGGTTCTAGCAGGCAAACACACTGTAATTCTGGCAGGGCTTTAGTGTGCAAGTTGGGTTGTAAGCAAATGGTCATTTGGCCTGCTGTTTGGTGTGCTGTCTGGATAGGTTGTTTCACTCAATTTTTTGGCAATTCGATCAAGGCAAACAGGAGTTGAGCCATGTGGCCATCACAAACACAATTGCAAAAATAGGTTACAGGCGATAACCTTCATGGGTCACTATTAAAAATAAAAAGGAACATTGCAAGCTTTCGAATGCAGTCAATCACCCTTCTTCAAAGCAGGTCCCTGAAGTTCAGACATGGTGAAAGATGTTCTTCACCAGGAGATTGCAATGTTTGAAAGCTTGCAATGTTCCTTTTTTATTTTTAATAGTGGCCTATGAAGTTATCACCTGTAACCTATTTTTGCAATTCCATTTTTGCAACTGATGGCATGAAACAGCCTGTCCCCAGAGCATTTCTATCCACAACTTTCTGAGTCGTCAGGGACTTCTGTTTCTTAGACACATGCATGTTTACTTCATTTTGGTTTCTTTCCAGTGTGTGTGGTTGTTGGAAATCAACCAAAGTGAGTTTGCAGCTGCCAAACTCTTTCTGCTGTTAATTACCCATAATGACATAAAAGAAAAGCTGGCTGAGGTCATCTGGAGTTTTGGGCCTTGCTGTTATTTGTACGCTGATGGGGGCCATCCAGACCCTTGATCACTGCCTGACTGTGGTTCTGGGGTGGACCAGGCCTAACAGGCTCAGGCGCAACCCTGAGAAAACGGAGGTTTTGTTCTTTGGGGGTGGGGGAAGATGGGTACAGTGGCCCTCTTCCCAGTCTGGGTGGGATTGTCCTCCAGCTGGTTGAAAGAGTGAGGAGTCTGAGTGTTGTCCTGGATTTGGTGTTGCCTCTGGAGTCCCAGGTGGCAGCCATATCCAGAGCAGCCTTTTACCAACTTAGGCTTATTGCGCAGATTGGCCTGTTCCTTGATGGGGACTCCCTGAGATCTGTTGTGCAAACACTGGTCATGTTGAAGATAGATTATTGTAACACTCTTTTACATGGGGCTTCCCTTGATCCTTGTTTGGCGACTGCAGCAGGTGCAGAATGCGATGTGCAGTTAGGTGGTTGGTGCAGGCAGATTTGACCACATCACCCCAGTTCTGCCTCACATGCATTGGTTATCCGTTGCCTCCCAAATAAGGTCCAAGGTGTTGGCTTTGGTTTACAAAACCCTCCATGGCTTGGGACCTGAATATCTGGCAAAGTGGCTCTCCCAAAGGTCAATGCTGACCCAGCCCACTAGAGCTTCACTGGCACTCTCGCTCTGGGTGGCCACCCCTAAGGGAGGCCCATAAGTTTGCTACTCGCAATCGGGCCTTCTTGGTGGCTGGCCCGGCTATATGGAACAAACTGACTGGAGAGATTTGCAAAGTTCAGTCCCTAACAGCTTTTTAAAAAGCATTAAGAACTTGGCTTTTTAAAGAAGCATTCAGCGATCGCTAATATTTGTAATGTTTGTCTTGTTTTCGCCTGTGTTCTGATGTTGTCCTTGTTATCCTCTGCTTTTTTGCCTCTTTCTGGGCTCCTTATTTCTTTATTTCTTTATTGGTTTTTATTGCTTTGAGTTCATTATTGTTTATGTGTTGATATCTATGTAAACCGCCCAGAGTTATATAGAAGTATAAAAACAAACAAACAAACAAACAAATAAATATTTTGGGATATTGGCAAATGATATTTTGGAGGGGCAGAGGAAGTTAATTTTCCAATTCTGTTCAAGGGAGCACAGATGCACCACATCACTTATAAAAAAATTTACAAATTTGAAAACTCCCAGAAATGAAAGGATACATGATAATCAGAGGTTTCTGAAAGATCGAGTCAAATGCTAATGTAGGATTGGGCTGAAGGCAGGTTATTGACCTGATATTTAAGATACACAAAGAAAAAAACCCTTTATTATTACTTCCTGTTTCATCCTGCTTTCTAGAGGAAGATTTCAAAATTTAAATTTGTTTAGTTAGTCATGCCAAACATCTGCTCTGTCCTAATACAATGACTTTTTTTTTAAAAAAAATACCCTCTGTCTCAATATTCTAAAGTGCTTGCTTTCATGTAAGCCATTTCACAATGTGTGAAAGTGAAAAGAGACAGACCATATAGGGCTGCTTGTGGTGTGTATGGCATCTGTAAGCAAGGACTGCATCTAAATGACATATTGGATCCTGACACAACCTCTGGTGAACCTTTTTAGCCTCTTCAGTCCTCTCCAATCACCACATGTGAGCAAGTTGAAGGGGTCTTAATTTCTATGCTGGCTATATTTTAACTGAATTACTTTTTTGTTTTACTTAACGCTGGTGGCTACCCTGAGTGCCCCTCTTGGTAAGAAAGTTAGGAATAAATCAAATCAAATCAAATCAATCAATCAATCAATCAATCAATCAAATCAAATCAAATCAAATCAATCAATCAATCAATCAATCAATCAATCAATCAATCAATCAAT
>JAHTLZ010003526.1:38544003-38591288 GCA_023846285.1 Phrynocephalus versicolor
AATCAATCAATCAATCAATCAATCAATCAATCAATCAATCAATCAATCAATCAATCAAAGAGTATATACAGTGTACAGACACTGTTGTATGTGCCATCAAGTCAGAACCAATCTATAGTGACTGTAATAATACTTCCAAGATAAGGGAGATACTTAAGGAGCGGTTTTTACTATTGTCACCTTCCCCATAGAAGTCTCCATGGCCAAGCAGGGATTCAAACCCAGTTCTCCCAAGTAGGGATGGGCAGGAAATGAAAAATGAAATGCTGTTTCATCAATTTGTTACATAATGAAACAAAGCAAAACAAAATGAAACGAGGAAGTAGCATTTCGTTATAGATGAAATGAAACAGTCATTTTCCCATTGAAATGAACCATTTCGTTCCATCATTTTTGGGCTTCCGCTGAGCTGTAAATGGCTGGACCCCTTTAAACCTGGTCCAAACTGAGCCTGGTTTAAAGGGCTCCAGCCACTGGTAGCTCAGCAGGAGCCCTTTAAAAATGGCTCCCGGAGTCCCGGGCACCAAATCTGGTGCCTCTAGGATCAAGGGGAGCCATTTCATTTCATTTTGATTCATTTCATACAAACTTTAAAACTTTTTTGTAAGAAACAAAACAAAACAAAACTGGGATGAGCACAAAACAAAATGAAATGAAACATTATTTTTCCATTTTGTGCCCATCTCTTCTCCTACGTTCTAGTCTGTTACTTTATCCACCATACCCCATTGTGTCTAGGCACTTTAAGGGGGATGTGGTTTGGGATGGGGGTAAGATCCTTGTATCCTTTATGTTCCACACACTGGTATTCCATCTGAGCTGATACAACATCTTAGGCTCCTGCTTGTTAAAGAGGCTCTATGAAAGAAAAGGCTGCATACAGAAATGGCAGGTCATGTTGTGGTCAGCAGTTTCTGCTGTCACGTACACAAGGTTTTCAGCGTTACTTTGACTCTTGTTTGAAAGAACTCAACAATAAATATTTTTAAATTTGCAATGCCTCTTCCTAGTCTCTTCCTTGGGGAAAGAACTAATGCCATAATGGATTTATTTACCTATTAATGTATGCATTTAATTTGTGTCTCCTCCTCCAGCTGAAACATAAGGTGGCTTGCAACAAGATTTTTAAAAGTTCAGATAAAAATACAAAAAGTTATATTAAAATACAGATAAAATAATATTTAGAAAAACAAAATATTTATGCAATAGTATTTCTATGTGTTTAAAGCCTGTTATGTACATATTCCTAATTCTAAATATATATTTTGATTCAGGATATTGGCAAAGGATATTATGGAGGGGCAAATGAAGTTAATTTGCTACATGTCACAAAAAGTAACATTCCTTTCTCGAGTTCATTCTAAAAGCAATAATAAAGAACTGGACAACAGAATACTACTACACTGGCTAAGATGAAGAAAGAAAATCAGCACAGGGACCTTTAGAAAATATTTCAAAGTTTATTCCTTATGTCAACACATTCTGATTAATGCTCTTGCACAGCTACTATTCCAAAATAATTTCCACAGAGCTGCTTTTTTGAAATTACTGGTGCAGATCTTGATAACTGATTGGCAAGCACATTGAATAACACGAAAGCCCCATTATGAGGAAAAACAGCATCAGAGAAGCAATCTCTATGCCGATTGCAAAGCCCTTAGAGAAGCAGCTTAGGAATCATTATAACACTCTATAATTAGTTTATGATTTTATCGGTTTCTGTGTCACCAGAAGCAAAGGAGAAACCACTCTTCAGTGAGACAATTCTATCACAAGGCTTGCAAAGATATTAACGTAAGAGCTTCTCATTGTCAGAGAATCCTTTACCATGGCAACTTAACAATTCAGCGGCTTCCAAGTGATTCTAAGCTTAATCATTCTTCCTAACCCCATAGCTTTAGACTACAGTTTTTCAACTAAGGGTACTGAATCTTTCTAAAAGATGGATTTGTATGTGTGTGTTTTTTACCCTGTATTATAAAAGGAATATCCATATGATGAGCTGTTCTCTGTTACCCTCTTGGAACAAGCAGTTATCTCAGTTCTCATCTGGGGCAAGTACCAGAATTCCTTATTCAAACCTTTCATAAATTACTGCCATACAATGCTCTTCAGGCAAGCTATCCCTGAATGATGGACTACCTATTATGTGTCTTTTATATGAATCGACAGGATCCCACAGACTTTGTGATTATAACTACTTATAACCTTATGTGTTTACATTGACACTATGTTTTCTGTGTTAGTTTCCATCACTCATAATTTTTACATGGAATTTTACTGTCTCTTTTTAACTGCACACGTTATCTTGTAGCTTTAATATAATGTTGTCTATTAATGCTGTAAGATGTCCTTCAATTCCCTGTTCTCAATACCTGAACATGTCTTAATTGTACCTGACTGTATCTTATCCCTCATTACTGTAAGCCACCTTGGGTCCTTTTCCAAGGAGAAAGATGGAGTAAAAATACTCTTAAAAAAGAAAAATAGATCTGTGAGATAAACAAATGTTTCTTGCATGACAATATGCTGGCATTGAAAGCAACTAGCATTTTTGCTGTCATCCACACAGTGATAAACACATATTCTGACATATGGTAACTTTACTGGAGAGGGGGTAGGCAGAAGTGGTCTATCATTCCGGCCACACAGGCTGTCTCTTCCTGAATTCACAGTGAAGACTTAAACTCCCATCTTTTAACTCTGCACACTAGTACACTAGTACAGAATTGCCTCTTAATCTGAAGATTTTTTTGCCCCAGATAATTTAGCCAAAGTAGGAGTGGGGAAAAGGGACCTGGTCAGTCCTGTATAGTAAAACTAATGGTGATGAGTGCTGTGAGCTTCAGACCTACAATTTGGGAGGACCATACTTGGCCCACTCCTAAGCTATAGCCTGTCCTTCATTAGTCTTTGGATTTCTTCTGCTAATCTCATATACATTTGAATGTATTAGAAAATACATAAACAATCTGTTCTTCAAAGGTTCCCTTTAAAATACTGCCTTTTATTACACAAGTTTACCTCTAGAACAATGATGGCGAACCTTTTAGAGACTGAGTGCCCAAACTGTGGTTCAAAACCTACTAATTTTTCACAAAGTGCCAATACTGAAATTTAAATTGAATACAGGTGGCTGTGAAGGGGCGATGTTGGGTGCCCACAGAAAGGGCTCCGAGTGCCACCTTTGGCACCCATGCCATAGGTTTGCCAACACTGCTCTAGAACTTGGGTTATTGCTCCACAAGATTGCAGCAATGATCTTGGCTGGCGGAGCAAAGCAACCTTCTACTATTCAAAAACTGGAGGTAGCCAACAAAAGACCCATTACTTTTAAGCTGAGTTTCCAATCTGCACTAAATTTCACATAGTTGTAGAAGGTAAAGGACTTTCAAGTTACAATTTCTCAAAAATGAACCTGTTTTCTGTTGTCCAGAAATGATGACTAGTTAGTTCCTTAAATTTAAAACAAATCTCATAAACTGAAAAGACCAATCTTGCTTAAATTGAAAGCGAATAATTTTTAAATTGAAAGCAAATCTTTTGTGTATTTATTTGGAAAGAATCTTAGTTGCAGGTGTTGAAATATTGATCCCCCAAAGAGAAAGGATATTTCTTTTTGGTCCTCCCAATGATGTAAGAGAAAAGATCTGATAATTGCCAGCAGACATGAATGAATGCACCCACACATTTAAAACTCTGAAGAGATTTAATTTGAAACCACCCTGATAATTATGTTAATCAGAAGTTCGCATTTAAAAGAGAGTAACATTATGGTATGCACAAACCTTGGAAACCTGGCATTGATGGTTTGGGATTCAGTGAACTATACCCCCCCCCCCCAGTAATAATAATATTTTCAAATTGTAGGCTGTGCATAACACAAGGAAGCTGGGGTATATAATATGTCTTGTTTGGGTAGGTATCATAGGAAGGATGCTCTTTTTCACTGTGTTCCCTCTGGATCCTCTAACAATCCCTTGGGAAGCCAACTTTGTTACCAGTTTGCATGATTAACTGTGGTGGTACTTATTAAAACCATGTCACTCAATTTTTCTGCAGAAGACTAATATAATAAGTAAGTCATCTTCTGATGGCACTGTCATCACATTGTAATAAAAGTCAAATAAAGTGTGACCTAATGTCTGCTAACAGCAACAGCTCACAATTTTATATAATGACAAGTAGCTTTTTTGAGATATATCACTATGGACTAACCTAATTAAGTCATCCACTAATTCTATCTTGTTTGCTCTCCCACCCCACCCTTTCATCTGCTGTAAAGCTTGACCAAGTCTGTTCTTTTTATATGCATGATGGTGTTGGGTTAGGCACACTACTTCAGTCAGTCTAATGTTTTGTTCATGAGAGGAGGTAGGTGTTCCTCACACTGGCTAAATTTTGGTAGACTTGCCACCTGAGCACAGCAATATCACTAAACTGTTTTCGCTATGGCCAGATCTTACAGAAATGTTGACTTTAATCACATATGATAACACTGGCGTATGTTCGCTTTGGTAAAGACTTGCCACCTGAGCACAGCAATATTACTAAACTGTTTTAGTAATGTTGTGAGGAAAAAGTGTGATATATATTGCCTTTAGATGGCAGCACTGGACACATCCTATGCTTCATTATTAGATTTGCTCACCTTTGCCTTGTTAGACAGTACTATTGGAGATAAATGACTTCAACAAGCAATATGATACATAAGCTTACATGGTGTGTGCCACCATCCTATTTCGAATGCCTGATTGCTGCAATTTAAGACAAAACATTTCCCTTAGGCTTTTCACATTTAGAAGCAGATTTCATGGAAATTTAACTCAATTTCAGAAGTATAATTGAACTAACAATCTGTTCTCTCAGACAGGATGTCCCCTGCCTGAAATTATGCAGAGCTGGATAGATGCCAAAGCGGGCTTAAATTTACTTCGCAGAATGCCTGTTTTTTCTTTTCTGAAAACTAAATGCGTGTGTCTCTAATATAATCTTGATCTCTCTCTGTGTATTCTAATATACAGTATATTAGAATGGTTCATTTACTTACAGAAAGCACAAAGGAAACAAGCAAAATGTAGGGTAGGGAGAGGAGAAATTGAGTTACTTGCTCTCTGGAAGTGAATGAACTGCTGGGAGGCCAGAGGTTGGGAGTTTGATTCCCCACTGTGCCTCCTTCACAGAGGCTGGACTTGATGAAATGGGTGATTGGAGATGACTGGAGGAGGGCTAATGATGTCACTATCTTAAAAAAAAAAAGAAAGGCAAAAAGGAGGATCTTGGGAATTACAGGCTAGTCAGTTTTATATCAATGCCACTGAAAATTCTGGAACAGATTATAAAGTAATACTATGCAAGCACCTAGAAAGCAATGCAGTAATAACTGGAAGCCAGCACAAATTTGTCAAGAAAAATCCTGCCAGGCTGACTTTTTCCTTATCAATTGCTGCCCCACCCTGTGGGGAGCTTGGTCCTACCACATGTGCCCACCCCTGAAGGCTACTGGACCCTGGTCGGTTCTTGGAAGCCTTTGGGGGCCTTCCAGACGGTCTGGATCCGGTCAACTCTCTGGTGGACCGGTGGTTTCAGTATGTCACCGGAGCTGCTGACTGGATCGCCCCCAAGTGCCTCATTCGATGCCGAGCCCGCTCCTCCCCGTGGTTTATGGTAGAACTGTGGGTGATAAAGCAAGAGCAGAGGAGTCTTGAGAGCAGATGGAGGAAGAATCAGACAAAATTAAAGCAGGCTGTGGTTTGTGTGCTGACCAGACGCTATGTCAGAGTGATCAGGGACACCAAAAGATATTTTGCCTCCCTGAGAATTGGTGGGGACTCAAATTGCCAGGCAGAATTGTGCTGGGTGGTGAGACCTCACCAACCCTGGTCCACCGGGACCTCCTCCTAGTGATTTCACTAGTGAGTCATTTGCAGCCTATTAAGATATCTGGAAGAAGGATGCCAGAGTGGGTTGCTGCCATTGCCATTGCCTCCTTCAGGGATGGGACTTTTCCCAGTCGGCTGAAGGAGACAGTGGTAAAGCCCATTCTTAAAAGACCTGGCTTAGCTATAGTGTATGTGTGTGCTGTGTCATTATAGACGATATGTCTAATTATTGTCCTATAGCCACGTGTTCCCTTCTTGGGCAAGGTGGTGGAGCAGGTTGCCACCTTGTGGCTCCAATCATTCCTGCAGGAGAGCCTCATCTTGGATCCTTTCCAGCCGAGACTGCCCTGGTTACTCTTCAGGATGACCTGTTGAGGAGGACTGGCAGGGGTTGCTCTATCCTGCTGGTCCTTCTCGACCTGTCAGTGGCCTTTGGTACCATCAACCATGGTATCCTCTTGGGTAGGCTCTCTGAGGTGGGGATTGGCGGTCCGGCCTTTGGCTGGCTCCACTCCTTCCTCAAGGGCCGTGCTAAGTGAGTGAGCTTTGAGGTTGTTTTGCCATCTCCCTGGACAATCTCTTGTGGGGTGCCTTAGGGGTCATCAATCTCCCCATGCTCTTTAACAACTATATGAGGCCAATGGCTGAGGTCATCCAGAGTTTTGGAGCTTGCTGTCATCAGGATTCTGATGACACACAGCTTTATATCTCCTTTTCCACCTCTGCAGTGGAGGCCGTCTGGACCCTTGACCACTTCCAGGTTGTGGTTCTGGAATGGACTAAAACTAACAGGCTCAAGCTTAATCCTGAGAAGACTGAGGTTCTGTTCTTCGGGGGTGCCCTGGATGTATACATTGGCCCTCTCCCCAGTCTGGATGTGACCATCCTCCAGCTGTCAGAATGAATGAGGAGTCTGGGTGTTGTCCTGGATTTGGCATTTTTCTGGAGTCCTAGGTGCCTCCTGAATAAGGTTCAAGGTATTCATTTTGGTTTACAAAACCCTCTATGGCATTGATTCCTAACCTGGGGTCAGGACCCCTTTGGGGGTTGAATGACCATTTCACAGGGGTCACCATGAGCCAGTGAAGAAAAAGGCACAAAGAGCTTGGGTCTGGGGGAGGGGGGTGTTCACCTTCAATCCAGAAGTGTTTTCAGTCAGAAATGACAGTGACTACTAGGAAGAACCAACTGAATTGGTGGGTAACACTTTCCCAACTGGAAATGTAAACAGATAGTGTGATGTAGTGTTGAAAATTCAGTTAAACTTGAGGGATCGGGTTCAAATATTTGCAAAATTAATATGTGGTGTGTCAGTGTTACAGAAGGGAGGCAAAAGTATTTATATGCTTTATAAAAAAAAGAGAGACGTCCTTTACTAAGAGATCCAACTCCTCTCAATAGTGATGACAATGGCAATGTAGCTGAATTGAAACATCAACTTTAAGACTCAAGGACAGCAAACACTGAGTCTTTCCCTATTGACCCCAGGTAAGGTGCTCTTGCAGAGACAGAAACTATGCTGAGCTGCAGTTCCTGCTTCCCCTGCAACTAGAAACAATGGTTGTGCTGGTTGGGGATAATGAGAGTGACATTTCAGCACCTTCTGGAGAGCTACACATTCTCCACACTGATGCTATTGTTGTGGGTTTGTTTTGTTTTTGTTACTGTTTTTGAGACAAACAACCCCTCCCTCCAGAAAAAATGTCTTTATGAGACTACAACATCCAAGTTCAATTTTGATACTGCCATTGAGTGCATGCAAGAGTCTAAAATGATTTGATGTGACTCATCCAAATGGGTAAGGTAGATATCCATTTGGGTAAAGTAGATAACTGTATGAGTCAAATATACAAGCCAACCACTTCTACATTTTATGCTGAGCATGGTCTGCATGGACCTTATTTGCCATGGGGCTCTGTTTGCTCTGTGAGTTATGTAGTGTTTGAAAATGCACTTTGAAAATCATTTCCAATGTAGTAGTATCTTTTTGGGATGCTATGGCCATAAATATTTTTATCTAAGGAGCTGTAAGTGGTATAGCTCTTTACAAATCACAAGGGAATTGAATAGAATGAAAGGAATTCCTGCAGAGAAACCTTGAAAAGCATATTCATCAGGCCACAAAAGAAAGACATCACAATAAAGGCAAAATTAATAGAAAGGCCATGCATCAAAACAAGGCCCTATCTCCCTATTCAGCATCAACCCAAGGAAAAAAATCTTGATTATACATAACTGTATATTCATTGGAATATAAGTGTTTTTAATCTGCCTTTTTCTTTTTCTTTTCTTTTTTAATGCACATTGTTACAGAGCTTCAAGTGTGTATCTTTCCCTAACATACTTGCACCAGTGTAAAAATTAAAGCCAAAATCCTGTGCTTTGACTGTCTTAAAACATCTAACTGTATTGACCTACTTTTTGCCCCTTTACTTTCAAAGCAGTTCTTTCAGAATCTGAAGGTCCTTGTTAGATTCAAGTTTAGATGTGTTTTTCACTCTTCAGCAAACTCCTTTTCAAAATCAGAAATAAACACATTTTGCAGTCTGTATCTCATGTGCAGCAGCTTTCTGCATTATTTAAAAATAAATTAAACCTGCTGATGAGCCTACGTGCTACACCGAGAGATTGCCCCGAGTGTAGAAAGCACTTGCTGCAGTAATTGGAAGCCTGCACTATTTATGAATTTATTCTATAGCTGCTCTTATTAGGATGGCAATTTATTACTATTTATCAACTGCTGTGATAAGTGCTGGCACCCTTACCTTAACCCACATTCTTGTGAGACAGACAATTATTTGCATGTTGGGGGTGGGGAGAATGCAGCTAAGGCTAAAATGGGCTTCATTGCATCACTACCTTCTCAGAATTACAGTTTAACGCTTCAGTCTCTGAAATGGTAGATCAACCCAGGGCACTGCAGCACTGCTAGTAATGAGTGACAAATAGGTGGGAGGGGGCTGAGCAGAAGGAAAAATGTTGACACGAGATGGTTAAGACTTTTTGGTGTTGAACCTCCAAACCTCAGAGCCTTGTAACTCTACGGGTCCCTATAGAGCAGTGATGGCGAACTTTTTAGAGACCAAGTGCCCAAACTGCAATTCAGAACCCACTATTTTTTTTCAAAGTACCAATACAGTAATTTAACCTGTATACATGTGGCTGTGAAGGGGCGATGTCGGGTGCCCACAGAAAGGGCTCCGAGTGCCACCTTTGGCACCCGTGCCATAGGCTCGCCATCACTGCTATAGAGCCTTGATGGCTAAAAATATAATTAAAAAACCTTGACCATTGTAATGTATTCCTTGTGTCCCACACTCTGTAAAAATATACTTCATGGAGATGAAATCAATCTGACTCTTCCACTGCCTGGAGAAAATCCAATTGTTTGTTCCATCCCAACACACTAAATCAATGGGACTTTGGTAAGTCAACATTTACTCCACTGAGTTGGGGATACTGAAAAAAAAATCTATGCAAGCAAGCAAAGAAAGATGACTTACTTAAAGATTAAGCCTTTAATCCTATGTTCATGACCCAGTGCACAAGTGCAGGTTATGGAATGCTCTCCCTTGGGAGGTTACATTGGTCCCTCTTTCTTTTATCCTGCTGTCAATATTTGGACACCTACCTCACCAGGCTGGCTTTTTAACAAGAATAACCGAGTCCTTGAAAGCCATTTTAAAAGTTTAATTAGTTTTAAGAGTTTTAAATGTTTTTTAAATCATTCAATGCATTTCAATCAGTACTCTAGTTTGTTCTGAATGTATAATTTATTTGTTTTATTTCTTTATTTATTTTATAAACATAGTGAGCTGCCTTGGGTAACCTTATCAGGAGAAACAAAGCAGGTAAAATGAATGAATGAATAAATACAGAGAGGTGGGGATAGAAAATGCTATTTGCTCACATTTCTGAATAATAATAATAATAATAATAATAATAATAATAATAATAATAATAATAATAATAATAATAATAATAATAATAATAATAATAAATACAACCTAAAAGGGCTCTAGTACATTGCAAGTTTTAAAGATCAGTGAAGGGAGGGATATAATATGCAAGCTATTTTGTGGTACCTTGATTAACCCCAGGTAACAATCTCTCATATAATTGTTGGGAGAACAGCATACATATTTGAAGCAGACACATGTTTCACAATGATTCTCTGCTGAGTCACTCCTGACATATCCCAGTGCATATTTTAGTGACTAACAGTGGAATTCTGTCCAGGCCTACTGAGACATTAGCCTAACTGAATTCAATAGGACTTAATTTTGAGTAGACATGTGTAAAACCATACTACTGTATACTGTAAGTTGACAAGTTGGGACAGAGAGTCTTGAGATATCTACTTGTATACTGTATTTATTTTTTATTTTTTGAACAGAGTCACTGGTACAGTTTTAAGCAGTTCATTAATTTGTTGATACTTCTTTGCTGGTAATGTGTATAGGTATTTTCTTTCAGCAAGGCTGTTGGCAAAGTCAGGCAACTTATACTATACAATACAGTGGTCCCCCACCATGTCGCAGTTTATATACTGCGGTCCCGGTATATTGCAGGACTGAAGTATATGAAAGGCAAGGCCCCCTGGAGCAAGCTGCTTGGGCCTGTTTGAGGCCTCCTGCACTTACCCGAGGCTTGGTGCTGCCCCGAACGGGCATCCCACAGGTTTCTCGGACCTGTTGGCAGCCCCAGAATTCGTTTCCGGTGAACTGGAAGTCACTTCCGAAAAATTGGAAGTGACTTTTGAATCACTGGAAGCCACTTTTGGGGCCTCTGACAGGCCCAAGAAGCCTGTGGGATGACCGTTCAGGGCAGCGCGAGGCCTCAGGTACGTGTAGGAGGCCCCAGAGGGGCCACCCAGTCCCGACCTAACCCAGCATCCTCATATCACAGATTTTCAATTATCGTGGGTCAGGTCGGGTCCCTAACCCCCACAATAGGCAGAGGATTATTGTAGTATATTAAATTCATTATGGTTGCCTTTTTAGTTCTTCTGTGTTTTAATCATGTTATTAAAATAGATGGATTTTTTGCATAATTTATGAGCATTCTCTTCAAAAACCTTAACTCTAAATAGTCCCCTTCTTCTATAAGCCTTTTATTGAATGTGAAGGGTGTGCTTAAATTAGATTTCTAATTGCAGAAAACTCATTTTCAAATGCAAAATAATTTGATCACTTGGGAGAGCTTTATTTTCTTGGAAGGAAAAAAAGAGGGCATAAAATATGGTTCCTTTGAGGTCTTAAAAGAAGAACACAAAGGACAAGTTCAAATTGTTATTTTCTGCAGGAAAACACATTATATGTTGAATTATGGTGCATCATAAGAAATGCCTTAGAACGTTATTCTGTTTCCACTTTGGCCATACTATGTGGAAGCTCACAATAAAAGAAAAACACTATTTCAGATATTGGTATGACTGTTTACAAGCTTGAGTATGATTATGGAAGACTGTAAATGTGGAATGATGATGAATAAATTAAGGTAACGTATGAAGAGCCAGAGACTATAGGCACAGAGCCATCATGAAGATATTCATATTAGACTTTTCAGAGGAGTGTTGTGCACTTTCTCAGCCTAGTTCACCAGTAGGCAGAAGTTTTACTTGCATTGATAGCAATGACATCTGCTGCTAGCAGGCAGTGGCATCTATGTTATTAACAGCAACCTTTTGTAAATGTGTACCGTTAACCTGATTACCTTTGGCATAGGAATTTATTCTGCTTACAATTGCCTCATTCCACACCCAGTTATGTATACACTTATTTGCCCCTATCTGATGATATTGATGGTGGATAGAAAAGCTTTATGCCATCATGAAATTGTTAAACTTTTACGTCTTAAGGCTATCTGTTGTTTCTGTAACAATTCAAACTGTCTCTGATCAACTCTAGTTTTCTTTAGTTTCTGTGCACATAGGTTCCTGTGTAAAGATGGTGTGGATGCATCGGTCAATTTGAAAATGAATTAAATATATTTCTTTTTCGAATGAGAGTTCCTGCGACAGAGGAGAAGAGAGATGTTCACCATAAGATACAACACCCACAACATATTTCCAGGGATATATACTAGGAATGTAATTGATGTTAGATGACTTAAGGAAAAGCTTTGATTCATATTAGTAGATCACCCCCTGCTCTCTCCGACTAGTTGCTTTTGGCTACTTGTTCTGGAGAGTGGATAGTCTTTATCCATCTTTGCCATTGCAGGCCTAGGTACTACATTTGATCTTAGCCAAATGGCTGAGAAGCGATATTTGTAGCCTCACATCTGGTCTGTTGCCATGTCTCTGTGTAAGGTTATACGTGAAGTTGATCTGTGAGCTGCAACAGACACAGGATGCTTTAGCTGGGTTTCCAACATAGAATAACCTACTGGCAGCATCTCTGCTAAAGGAATTGCATTCCTGTCTATTTGCTACTGGGGCAGGTTTATGGTTTTCTTATTAGTCTAACACTAATAACATGGTAACGGGTAACCTGTGGGGCTGTTTCTTTCTTGTTTGATCTGTGAGGCCATCTTGAGAGGCTTCCTGGTGGCATGACAAAGTTCTAAGCTCCATTTTATATGTATATTACTTAAAACGTTCTAGATCCTTAATTAAACAGTTAATAATTTAATATACTTATTTCCAAAGGGGCTGTGAGTGCCCCCTCCCCCACTACATGGTGATGCAGAAAGGATTTTCTGGAATAGGGCATTTTATTAGAGCAAGACAACTAAAACAGAGCCAATATGGCTCACTAACAAAATGTTAATAGTCCACAACAGTCTTTTATTTGACGGAACGGAGCCCCACCTCCTCTATCACTTTAAGGACACCTCTCAGGAGCTCTAGACATGGAGTGCCAAAACCAGGGTGTTGGATGCAGACGTTCAAATGTTTGTGGAGTAATATAGCCTGGGCACTTTTCCCTGCCACTCCCCTCTAGTCACTCTTGGCAGCATCTGTTCCATATATATTTTTCCTTGGAGGAACAGCCAAAGTCTGTATGGACATGTGCAGCATGGTGTGGTGGGAAGTTGGATATGAGGAGGATGACAGTTTGGTGCTGGTAATATTGCCCTTGACAGCCCTCCTGTGGGGCCACTTGCCCTCTCTGCCAATGACACAACTTGTGCTAGTTCCCTAACCTCCTCACCTCTCACTGTCCCACCTCATCTTGGTGTACTTCAGCAGCTTTCTCCAGCAGCATGAAGAAATCCTCCCAATACCTGGCCCCAGGGTCCCAGTGACAAATCAAGCCAGCTGTTGAACACTCTGGCAGTGCCTGCATCTCCTGGGTTTTGAACATCTCCCAATTGATGGCATTTGCCCAGCAGTCCTCTCCTTCCTCCTCGCTCTCCTTATTATATTCCCATCTCCCCATACTCACAACATGTGGCTTCTAAAGCATTGTTCATGTCACTATTGCCAACACCCCAGTCCAAAGGTGAACTGCTGGGTGGGAATCTTGTCCTTACTTTCAGGGAGATGGAAAGCTCAACCTCCTCAGCAAGGGATACTTTTGCTTGTAAAGGTCATTTGATGATGAAAGTAAATGCAGTACATAAACATTGACCAGTGGCTCTCAACCTGTAGGTCCCCAGATGTTCCTGAACTGCAACTCCCATAATGCCTTTCCACCACAGCGAGTGGTGGAGGCTTCTGGGAGTTGCAGTCCAGAAACATCTGGGGACCCACCACTGATATAGACTACATCAATTTTAGCTTTCAAGAAAAAAGCTTATTTGGGCTTCCACTTGATGTAATAATTAAAGGTAAGATATGAGTGTGAACCATTAAAATGGACCAATCTATACAGTAGGACCATCGTATCTGCAGAGGATGGGTTCCAGGACCCCCACACAGCAAAATCCCTGGATAACAGCAACTGCTCTTATCTGGGTTGATGGTGGTGACAGGGGTGGTGGGACATCCTAAATGGACAAATATAAGGAAAATAGAAATTATCATTTCATTCCTAGCTGATGCTGGCAAATAGTGGAAAACAAGAGGCCATGTTCTCTGCTTTATTTATTTATTTATTTATTTATTTATTTATTTATTTATTTATTTATTTATTTATTTAGATTAGATTAGATTAGATTTGATATGATATCTATACTGCACATCCAGTTACAAAACTATTCTGGATGGAATGAAGTTGATACAATTTTGCTGGATGGGGGCTCGTGCCATTCACATCTTCTCGTAGGGTCAGCTCTGCTTTTAGGCAGAGTATGGTATAGAGTGGAGTGGAATGGCAAGCCCTTAACCACCTCCATCCACCTTGCTTTCTAGGCAGCCTTTCTTGTACATTTTAATTTAGCTTGATGTTCCTGATGCAGCACATAATGCTACCCACAATTCCAGTACCGAAGTAATGTTCAATTGCCTGAAATAGCTTCCTTACTCTGCCTAAAAGCAGAGCTGGCCCTACCAGAAGATGTGTGTTTTTTCTTGTTCTTCATCTCAGACAACAAAGCAATTCCAGCCAGCTTCAACTTTCAGGCATATGAATCCCATTGATAACGCAGCTGCTAGATTATGTTTCCAATACAGTGGTATAAAGGAATTAATTTGTTACAAATGAAATTATGTTAAGCAAATTTTCCTTCATACAAATTTCCCATAGGAATGCATTGAAAACAGAGTAATCCCTAATCGTGACCATTTTTATGTTGTACGGATTCGCCCCATAGGCGATTCTGTTATGCACATTTCGCCTATCTCCGGAATGGTTTATGTTGTACAGATTTTATGTTATACAAACCGTTTGTTATATGAGGGTCCACTGTACTTCCTCTTACTATTTCTCTTCTTGTTATCTTGCCTTTTTTCTGAACTTGTTTCAATTTGTCAGCATCTTTCTTGAAGTATGTTGTCATAACTGGACATAATACTCATGATGAGACCTAACCAGTGCTCAATAGAGAGGGACAAGCACTTCACAGGATATGGAAATTATCCTTATATTAATGCAGTCAAAAATAGCATTTGCCTTTTTTGTGGCCACATCACACTGTTGGTTCATATTCAGCTTATAGTTTACAAGATTTCTAAGAACGTTCTTATTGTACTATTGTTGAGCCAGGTGTCCCACATCCTGTAACTGTGCATTTGGTTTCTTCTTCCTAGGTGCAGTACATTGCACTTGTCCTTGTTAAAGTCCCCAAGCACATCACCAACACGGAAAACCTGTAGCTGCTCATATTGTATTCCTCAAAATTTTTTGCAGTAAGAAAGTATTTACTCCCTTTTGAGAAAAATAAAATGTATGGAGAGGGAGAAAACAGCATCCACCTGCCACGCCAGCAAGTGGTCTAGACCAGGCATGCCCAAACTTCAGCCCTCCAGATGTTTTAGAACACAACTCCCACAGTCCTTTGCCATTGGAAATACAGCCTTGGAATTCTGGGAGTTGTGGTCCAACACATCAGGAGGGGCGAAGTTTGGACATGCCTGGTCTAGACAAAAAGGATCCAACATCAAAATAACCCATCCTTGGATTTCTTTGTTCTTAAAACTGAGTTCTTAGTCATTCTGGAGAATAAGTCACATTAAATCTCAAAAGGCCACTTCATATTAAGTCACATTAAATCTAAAAAGGCCACTTGATTTACAAGTATTTTAAATTTGTTTCTCCTGATTGGTTTCTATCTCAAGATCTTTGGATACTTAAATGAATAAATAAATATAAACTAGAAATCAGAAACCTCCCACTCTTCCATTAACCAAGGCTTCATTGGAATCTAATAAACAATGGTAACCAAATAGTCTAAGAAAGCATATTGCTCATGCATTTCACAGCTACATACTAGAGATGGGCACGAATAAAAAAAATGGCATTTCGTTTGTTGTTTGTCATTTGGAGGGTCCGTTTCGGTTCATTTCCGTTTTTCATGAATTTTTGCAAAAAAATCGTTTTCGTTTTCATTCATTTTGTTACAATTTCATTACCATTTATTTCATTTATTTGTGATTTTTTAAAAGGATTTTAAGCAATTCACTTATATTGCAGTAACGGAAACGAAACGCACGACAAAATTTCCGGTGTTTCTGTTCGTTTTGTTTCATTTTAGAGACAAAATTCATTTGTTATTTCGTTGTGTAACAAAATGAAAAAACGAAAACGGAAATGAAAAATTGTTCATTTCGGCCCATCCCTACTACACACTACTATACATTTCAGCAGGGTCAGAACCAGCAACCTCACGGAAAGCCACAGCAACTGAGATGGATGTAGAAAAGAGAAACACTTGATGGCAGAATTTATTGCACATGTGAGATCATGTAATGTTCCTAAATACCAAGCTATCATCATACATAGAATTCACTATCCCCCCTTTAAAAAAAACAAACACTACACTAATTCTTCAAATACAATATGTACTTGAGTCTAGGCCAACAAGGTGAGAAGTATATGATACAATTAATTAAACTCGGAGAAGAAAAGGAAGAAACTGTTAATACAAGGTTACTCCATGTATTTCAACTTGAAACTTACAACAGGCCCAGTCAATATGGCTGAAGATCAGAGATAATGTAGGCAACAAAAATGACAAGAAGGAACGAGGTTGGGAATGCAGACCTAAATGTATAGGAGGAATCAGTATCCAAAATCCAAGACATTATAATACTCCATGCACATTTTTCTACTCTACTACTGAGAGAGGTTCAGATGTAATAATACAGCCACTGACATAAGGTTTAAAGATGCATCTTGGATTTCAAATAAAGTCATATGGATCCTGGATCAGATTCAGTATTTATATCTTCTTCATTTTACAAATGTGAACTTGACCCTGGCCTTAATGCCAGCAAATAGTGCCTGAAACTCTGTAAAAACTGCCTCAGCATGCTGTCTTTCTCATACTGAAAACTCAACTCATTCAACCACATTATCTTATTTAAAATAAATGGGTGCAAGAGAAGAGAAAACAGCACTGTTTTCAGTTTCATATACTCTTCATAAAAGCTCCCCTGGCAAAAATTATTCACATTATTTATAATGAATGTGTTTATATAGATTAAGCAAGAAATATTTATTTATTTTTAACATTTATACTCTGCCTTTCTCTTCAAGAGAAACCAAGGCATGTTGTCCTGTTGATTTTAAAACCCATGCAAGCTCACAAAAGAAAATACAGTAGTACCTTGTACAAAAGAATTAATTCGTTCCAAATGAAATTCTAAGCAAATTTTCCTTTGTACAAATTTCCCATAGGAAGGCATTGAAAATGGATTAATCCCTAATCACAACTGTTTTTCTGTTGTACGGATTCACCCCATAGGTGATTTTAAGCGATTTCCCCCTATCTCCGAATTTTTTTTCCTTTAAGCAGATTTTCTGTTAAACAAACCGCTTGTTATATGAGAGTCCACTGTACAGTCTTTTGGGTAGCTTGGACGCCAGGCATCTAAACAGTCATATGACTGTTCATCAGGTTTATCAATTTTTTTTCCTGTGCTTTCAACTGTTATGTACAGTATATGATTTGAAATTTCAGGGGTAAAAAACAGTGAACCAACAAACCACCAGAGGTTCTTACAAGGCAGTTCTGTACGTTGTTGATGAAGCTCTCACGTATGGAACTGAAAGTGAGGGAAGTGAACAAGACATTTGCACTGGCCACACAAGCTGGCCCTGCTGCTAGGCCTCCTAGGAGGTAAATGAGAGGCAAGGGACTGTTGGCTGCATAGACTTGATGTACAACCACTCCTTTTAAAAAACCACTGAACGGAAGGCAATCTCAGTCCTCCGTAACACAAAGGGGATTCCTGCATATGAGCAACAATCCCACATTCTTAAAAAGCGCAAAGCTGCCTGTTATCAAATAGCAAGGCCAGCCATCATAGCTATCTGCTCACTGCCATCAGCCTACCTGATAAGCCTCCCACATCCATCTTCTTCAGATTCTTTGCTTCTAGGATGACAACAGTCAGCTTGCCAGCAGTAGGCACATAGCGGAGAGAGAAGCAGATGTCACCTAGCTTCTCTTGCTGTAACAACAAGAAAGAGGAGACTGTCATTTGTATCATTTTTAACAGAGTGCATTGTACAATAAAAAAACACTGCTTGAGTCCACAGGTTTAAGGTTTTTTTAAAAAAAAATCTAACAATTGTTGCAAAATAATTGAATACTAAGAAAAATAAGTGATAAGCCAAGTAAACAAAGAGCAGAAGCTGAAAACTACACAGATCCCATCACAGTACCTGCTGTGTTTAAAGTACTGGGTATAAAGCCACCACAACAGAAAACTCTCATCCTTGGTATTATCAGCATTCTTGAGAGTTTATTTGTTAAGGAATAGCAGTGGTACAATAATGGAGCACTATGTTTGTTAGAATATTGTCACTGGAGTTTTGCCCTGTATGAGTAAGAAAAAATGTAATATGCAAACCATGACATATAGATTAGAAGGTGTTATCAGCAATCTTGACTTACTGCAAAATTTATGGAGTTCTGTAAGTTATAGTTGTATTGCTAATGAAATCTATGCAATATGCTTCCCACATAAGATTTTATACTTACAGAAATGGGGAAATCCTCAAATGCAGGATTCAAAGAGTACCCACACATAAAATGTGTTTAATCTAGTACAGGAGATATGTCCACATTATTTCAGATTTGACTCTATATACAATTTGATACATAGGATCAACCATACCCAAGTCTCATATTGACACTGGGTTTTAACATACTACAGTAATACCTTGGTTTACAAGCATAATCCGTTCTGGAAACATGCTTGTAAAACCAAAACACTCTTATATCAAACCAAATTTCACCATAAGAAATAATGGAAACTCAGAGGATTTGTCCTGGGTTCCCATAGAACACCTAATGCCACAATTCACAAAATAAGTTGGCTAGAACTCCACGTCCACACCATGGTTTAGGTACCTGGCTGCGGATTCTCTGCTTGGGACTATCACCTGGATTTTCCTTTGTGTTTTTAATGTGACAGTAATAAAGTGCAGTTTGTAGCCCTATACACACTTGACTATATGCCCCACTGAAAACAAATTAAGTAAAAATATAAATATAAAAAAAATAAAATCCTAACCTGCACTCTGCTTTCAAAATCTTCCTGGCTGGTAAAAGGGAAACCTCTATTAATCTCTGCTTCCTCTGCTTTGGAAAGTGTCTGAGATGAAACGTTCCAGAAAATCACACACAATCCAGCAGGGAGAGGGAAGGAGAGTGTGCCACCATTGGCTAACTTGTGATCATGTGACCTGCTCCGGCGCTTGTATATCAAGACATTGCTTGTTGATCAAGGACAAAAATTTAGAAGAAAGGTTTGCTTGTTTTCCAAAATGCCTTTAAACCAAGTTACTCTTAAACCAAGGTATTACTGTATGATGCAGAATAATGGGGCAGGGAACTTGTACACCATGCATTAAAGCTAAACCTTTCTACCTCTACATGACATGAATCCAACTATGTCACTCTAGCGCAGGGGTGTCCAAACTTTTTGCAAGCAGGGCCAGATTTGGTGAGGTGAAAATGTGTGTGGGCCGGCCATTCAGCCTCATTTGGCTGGTGGGCTGGACTTTGGACAAGTCTCTATAACATACAAGGAGGCAGGGAGGATGCCGCAGCAACGGAGCTGGGGGTGATTAGGCTGGGCAGGTGGCTGCGGGGATGGACAGAGGCGGGGATGGACAGAGGCGGGGATGGACAGAGGCAGGGAGGGCAGGCAAACCATAAAACTGAAAGCGAATGTCTCCATCCAGTATGGGGAGGGGGCAGCTGGTGGGGATGTGTGACAGGCTGAGGCGGTGGGGAGAAGAGGCCGTGGGCCACTCAGAATTTGAAACGGGCCTGACTTTGGACATGCCTGCTCTAGCAGCATATTCCATTAGTTTTTAGAGAACTACTCCAAGAAGTAGTGAACAACTAGGAAAATCAGCTTAGGCTCTTAATTTTAATGAGTTAGGCACCTTTCAGAGTTGCAAGTATATTAGCTGTACTAATTGCATGCTATTTTATTGCAGAAAATGAAGTCATTGTCTGTCAAAATGGCAGCAGATGAAAAACTTCTTTCAAATTATTATTTTTCTGTTTTCTCAAACGTGTTATTCACTTGTTCACAGTTTGCTGTTGAAAATTATCAGCAACCCCTTTAGCACAAAAATGGATTTGTTATGATTGTAATCAGCACATCGTTAGTTTTGTTGACAGAAAACAGTGAACTATGCTCATTCTTGACATGTTTTTCAGTTAAACTCTTTTTAAAGAGTCATCCTGTCTTTTATACATTTAGAAGGCAACATTAAGTGTTTTCCCAATAGATGCAACACTATGTACCAGATGTCATTAATGGCTGCAAGTGCTTATTTCTATTCTGAGCTCAACAACATATCAGAGAAAAGCCCTCAGCAACAATGGTTTGTGCCACACTACTGAATGCAACACAATCCATTATGCTGGGCTGCAGTCAAAAATTACAGAAGCTTTTTGTTATACAGATAGATGAATATATTGGAGCTTGAAGATATGAGAAGGAGGATGCTAGTAGAAGACCTCATGCTGCTCAATAATGATCATTAGGAATATTAGATGGGCTGTATTTTAGAACCACTCACAGTGTTTACTCCTAGGGCAGTAACAAAATTGCTTCCAAAAACTGCCAAACCAGTTTACACTAAACAGTCTCATTAGGCATTTCAGGCCTCCCTGATCTTTCTTTGACAGATCGTTCTCCTGATTGCATTCTGTTTAATTCCACAGTTAGTTTGGGAAGTGATAGCACATTCTGAAGCCTTCTATATGCTGCTATCAAAGATCAAGGGCACTTTGAACCTATGTAAATTATCCTCAGCCCAGTAACCACTGCCGAAGGCTTCTCAGCAACTCTTTTCTCCTGTGGGATTTCTTCAGATGGCTTTCGCTATGGTCAGATCTTACAGGAACGTTGACTTTAATCACAGATGGTAACACTGGCGTATGTTCACTGTTAAGTAGAATATGAAAGGGATGCCCAGTGTTATGTAGTGAACAGGGTGATGGATTAGAACTGAGGAGGTCTGGGTTCAAATCCACACTCAGCCAAGGAAATTTACTACAAGTACAGAACTGGTAGAATCACTCTTTAAACATCTCATGTACCTTGAAGACACCTATGTTCACTATAAGTCAGTTTTGACTTGAAGGCACACAACAAGAGTATGAAAGCATATGAAACATTCAGTGTTTTAAAATCCTGCTCATTAGAAAAACAGGAACTAGTGCTAGTAGTAGTTTTGTAAGACTACAAAAACCTTAGAGGTGGTCTCTTCTTTGAAAATACTGTCAGCTGATTTTCTGAGCACCAGGTGTTTCTCAACTTGCCACTTCAGTATTACATAAATGCCCCTGACTTAAAGGATGAGCTCTTTCCAACTCCAGGGATTGACTCAGCGAACTTTGTCACAATAGGCAGTATCTAATGCATAGTAAAACAAGCTGTAGGATTCCTTTGCATTCTTAATAATATTATAGCTTTTCTTGTAATCAACATACACTGTTGGCATGCTACCCTTGAGAGATTATCCAGACAACTGCAGCCATTCAGGCATTCTAAAAAACAAAAACAAAAAACAATTCCTCATCTTTAAGACATCAGGGCATAGTTATTTATCATCACCATTGCCATCTTCACCATCACCACCACTATGTAATTCCTGACTGGCTGAGATCCTTCTATCAAGAAGAAAGTAACTGTACTGGCCATGGTGTGGGCAGCAAGTAGGATATTTGCAAGGGGGGGGTAGGACCAGGGTGTTCCCAGAAGTGAAGAGAGTGGTCAGTCAGTCCAAGTTCAGGATTTACAGAGAGGATAATCAGCTAGACCGAGTTCAAGATTCACACAGACACAGTCCTACAGGGAGGTGGATGCCAAATAGGAAGACTTACAGAGCAGAAGAGTTCCTGGAAGGATTGAGATAACAGGGGCAAATCTTCATGTTGCTGAGGCAAGGAAGAGGGAGTGCTAGCTTCAGGAGCAAGCCCACCAGCCCACCACTCCCTGATTGCTGCAGCCTGAGTGGGGCCTGATTCTCCAAAGAGACAGGGTCATGCAGCCCTAAACCTGATAGTGACTTTGTTGGGAAGAGAGAATTGTACCAAAGCAGAATACCATAACAATGGCAATGGAAACATATGAAAAATATTAACATTCAATTATCATCAACATCCCTTTGAGTAAACTGATGGCACGGAACAGCACGTGTCTGTTCCTTGTGTTGTGCTCTATCATCTGGATTCAAAAATCACTTGCCAGCACTACTCTACTAAGTAACAGCTTCTCAACCTTTGTTTTTAAAAGGAGTCTCTCTCCAAAGTAAAACCCACAGACAAAAAGGCCCACATGGTGAAATCCACATTAGCCATCTAACTTGTATAAATAAAATCTGTTTCAGTATGTTCCATTGAGACATCCAAAATTTCAAAGAAAATTCTTTGAGAAGAATTATAACTTCAAATGTGAATTCTGGTGTACACCATCCTTTAAGTCATCCTTTAAATTTTTAAAAACTATTTAGCAGCCAATATACAGCAATAAACTTTTCAAAACTGGAGGTGTAAGATAATTGCAAATCTGTGCCAGGCTAAGAGGTAGAGACAAGTGTCTCTACAGAGATGATTATCTCCCAGAGGTGCTTTTATTGTCATTATAATTAGCTTTCAGCTTTACATATACAGAATTTGCTTTAACCAACTGCTCTGATCACCAGGCAGAAACTTTCAGACTGCTTTAGAACTGTCCAGCTGTGCGGTTCACAGAGGTTAACTGCTTTTCACATGCTCACTTGCCAGTCAGAAGGGTCCTTCTGCTTAAGCAGTTCTTTAATTGCTTAAAGGTAAAAAATGCTACTGCTGAATAAAATATACACGAATTCAAAACTTTAAAATGAAACATTGCTATTATTTTCTCCCTCTTTTTACAAAAGGACAATTTAACCTTATTCAAATAAGTCATAGAAGAAGGCTTGCTCCACTGGTGGGGGAACTACAGCAGCAGGGCATCTTTGCCCTCACCAGCGAAGTAACGCCAGACCTTGCAAGAAGGTTGCAACTCCGGTTGGGAGGGCTCTATTGTTAGACAAGCATTCCCTACCCACTCACCCCTGTTTTCAGTACTACTGTGAGTCTTACTGTTCGCCTCATGAGGACGGATAGGAATTTTTGACTCGTTCCCAAGATTGCCAGGTGGTGAACAGGGATTTTTCATCTACCCCATTCTGGTACTTGGTGGTGGGTATGTTAGGTGTCCTTAATATTGGTCACTCAGGTGGGAAGTGCACAGATCAACAGCATACAGTGAGTAATGTCTGGTTCTAGGCCATCCTATCCCAAGATGCTACAGATCTAGAGATTACAGCGTATGGGGAAGGATGCACTTGGAAAACCCTGCCCTAGGTCAGAAGCTGCCACTTGTGGTGCTCATGGATTCAGGTAGGGTGCAGATCCTTGCCGGCCGTGGTCGTGCTGTCTTATGGACTGTGCCACCAGGGGGCAGTGACTTGCACAAAACCTGTGAGTTGGAGGGGTCCCAACTGTTCTGGGGTTCCAACTGTTCTTCTGCACTATGTCAGGCCCCTCTTAGAGTTATATTTTGAAGCTGCTGTACTTAAGTTAATAAAGTGCAGCCCGAGTTAAACCCATCATGGTATCTCGCCTCTTTATTTCACTGTGGAAGGGCAATGTTACGTCTTAATTTTGAAAACAAGTCAAACTAAACAACCCCCCTTTTTTCTATTCATATTCAGTCCCCAGGTAACCGCTGCCAGTACCTGGGCCACTGCTGCCATTCTCTACTGGTGGCCTCCCCTCTTGACATTGCCACCATCTTTGCAAAGATAGTGGCTGTTTTCACCTTTGCCCTAAGGGAAGTTGTCCACTATATTTGCAAAGGGTGGCTTAGTTTCCCTTAGACCCTAAGGGAAGCCGCCACCACTATTTTAGGGCCGGATAGAAACCCTGTTGCCCTTTGCTAAGATGGTGTCATCTCCCCATTGCCTTAAGGGAAACTGGCAATTGAGGAAAAAGGAAAAACTCAGTCACCATATTTGCAAAAATAGTGGCAACAGTATCAGCAGTGGAGGCTGCTGACAGAGGCCACAGTGGTGGTCTGGGCACTGGGAGAGACAGGGGCAGTGAGAAGGGGTGGGAGGCAAGTTGTAGGCTAACCTTTCCTCTCCATCCATCACAACAAAGTGGATAAAGACAAACAGGTAGATATTCATCCATTTTTATAGATAGATAGATAGATAGATAGATAGATAGATAGATAGATAGATAGATAGATAGATAGATAGATAGATAGATAGATAGATAGATAGGGGGGTCTGGACCTCACAAATATGAAGGGATGAATACTTAATAAATCAACAATGTAATTCTTTTTAAAATTCATCCCCGTCTCTAACACTCACCAATGTTATCTTTAAATACCATGTTTTAATTCTGTAAAGTGCTTTAGATTCTTTTAAAGGAGTAAAGTGGAGTCAAAGTGTTTTAAATGAATAGTTTTTAAAAATAAAAAATAAAAATTCTTGTGTTCAACCCCCCCACACACTTTTTTTGCATTGTCTCACCACATATTTGGTCAGTGTTCAGTTATGGGAGGTGCTATCTGAAGAATCTGTCACTGAAGCTGATGATTTTTTTCACCCTTTCCTAGTTGGTGCACTTATTCTTCAAGCACTCAGTCTTCACATGAATTGTGTTAATTAAAATCCTATGGAGAGCAGATGGATCATTCTACCAGCATGCTCTATGAGAACATCTATAAGTTTTCATCTTTTCATCATAATCTTTTTAAACAAATTTTCAAGAAAGCACATTTATTAAAGGAGAAAACAAATACAAAACCAGATTGGTGGGGGTAAAAGGGAATTAATTCCATCATGAGAGGCTGATAACGCCACTTCATGGTCATCAACTTCAAACTGATTACAATCAACTGAATTTTACAGAAGCTCTGGCTAAAGGTACTTGAAGTTCAACAAGCAACACATACCTTTCTAAACAGAAGGCTGTATTTCATAAATTAGATTTTTCTTTGCCTGAACCAGGAGCTAAATATTATTATCCCTTGAACTAAGCAAACAGAAGTGTAATTTTTTCATTAACAAAGGAAGAGAAAGAACAAATTTCTACCAAACAAGTGGCAGAATGGTATTTTCTCCTTCTGCCATCACCTAGAATGTCATACCCAGTTGCTAGCTATGCCTTAATGATCACATCTTATTGCATTGTGCCACTTGGCTTCTCTTCATCGGCTCAAATCACTTTCCTTTCCTTCTCCTTCTTCTCCTTCCTCTTCTTTTTTGGTTGCATGAATGACATTTCTAAATGTCACTCATGTTTATGCAAGCCACTGTGCAAAACAAAATTAATTTAACTTAGCATGGCACGTTAATATTATTACTTTTGACAGCATGGAAAATTCATTAAATATAACATGCTGCAAGGCTCCTCCATGTGAGAACAGCCTAAAGTACAACACTGAAAGAAAATGTATGTAAGGCATTCATGGAAGATCCTTTTTGGATTACCAGGACTTATAGGAAATCAAACACCAAGACAATTATGGTGCATTTATATGGCTATTGTAGCTACTCCAAAGACAATCTTTGTCTTATTGTATCAGGGCACACCAAGTAATAATAGGTTGCCCTTGCCTGACCTTTAAAACCCTCTTGAAGTAGAGCTATATACACATTTCAAGTTTAGTTAATGCATTTTACATTATCAAGAGACTGTCTTGGAACCTGAAAGCAATTACTCTACAGATTGGAAACTCCACTGCAGATCTGATAGCGCACAGGTTAAAATCACAGAAGCCAAGTAATATATATTTTATAACTGAATCAATATGAAAAAAAAACCCTCCCCCCCAGTACTGCTGCTAATCTATACAATGTGGAGCAACGTAAGGATAAACCACCTTATTGTGAAGCCTTTACAGTATGCCATCACATAGGTTCTACTGCACAGCAGTATCACTGCATGCAGGGTTTGACAAAGTCAGTCTACTATACAGAGCAGTAACAGTCTTCTGTTAAATTCAGAATTGTTTAATTGCTAACATTTTCTAGAAAGAGCCAAGGAAAACAAACCTCAAAAACAATTCTTATCTCTTTCTTTCCTAACACAGAATTCAAATCAGGCTAGTCTCCTCTTTTTGTGAGAATGTGAAATGGCAACTAACTCTTCTAGGACATAGCTGAGTTGTTTCGGATTTCTGGCCAGATTCTCCTCTGTTTTTACAATGTTAACATGGCCAAAGCTAGTTTAGTCTGGTATAGGATATATACTTAGGAGCAACAGACCAGAGTTACATTGCCAGGAAAAAACCGGATACTTCTTGTTAACTCTAGTGTAATAGAGATATCTCTGCAGAAATTATGGTCTAAACTTGTGGGAAAATTACATGTGAAGAGAAACATGTTTTTATGTTATGTTAACTTTTTCTGAATGTCCATAAAATATTTCCTGTAGATCTGTACAAGAAGTTATCTGTATAACTTTTTTGACAGCATGATTTACCTTGCTTTTTGCTATGTTAAAGGTACAGTGAAGATGAAACTAATTTCATTACTAAAACAAACAAAACAAAACACACCAGCAGCTCTTTTCTATTTCAGTCAAATAAGATATGTCACCAGAGTTCCACCTCTTCTCCTTCTCACAATGCATGTACTTCATAAATAAAATGCTAATAATCTTGAGCCCTGCACCCTGTGGTTTCTTGCTACCATCCAAACTTGTTTTGACAATGTGGAACTTCAAACGCTAATGGATGGATAAATGCTTGACAGCTTTTACCACACATTTTCTGCCACCGATAGGTATATTCACTGAGCGTTGCACAAAAAAGTCACTACATTTTGAGAATATTAAAAGCAAGCATTATTAGCATCCTAAGTTAAAAGGAGTAGGTCACTGTATTTCTCTCTAATAAGGCTTTAATAGCACTGTAATCTGTGATGTCCTCAATTCAGATTTATATGTTAGGTATCTGGTTTTGTATCACAGAAACATTCTGTTCTTAAATTGAATTAGATGTCGCAAAGAAAAAGTACTCTTAGATATCAAAAGACGTTATTGATTTACCTAAAATATAGAACATACATAGCTAGTAATGTTGAGTATGATAAAACATTTTGGCTTGGGCATATCAGGTCATTTAATTTTCCTATACCACAATCTTTTCTTTTCTTTTTCATATCACAATTACCCCATACAGTTAATTTGGCATATGTGTGAAGAAAAGGTAGAATGTAATTAATCATACTTCAAGACAGCCTGGCTGCTAAAATGGTAGGTGGGGAAATGTCTTTTACTGCTATAAAGATAGAACCTAAAGTGGTACAGGATAAAAATGGAGTCAAATAGGTTGATTTCATCACTGAAGGACTGGTGGCAGGGTGCATGTGCCAGTTATTTGTACTGCATATGCAAAAGACACCCTGCATATTATAGATTCAAATCTCAGTGACTCAGGCCAATGTTGGGGCCTACACCCCTCGGGGGTCCTGTCGACGGAATAATGGACATGGGTTACCATTGGGGTGGACATCCCAGGGGAACACACACTTAAAACCGACCAAGGTGTTTCCAAAATGTTGGCGGAGAACCCAGCATCATCAAGGGGCAGGCGGGCTCCTTGATGCGTTGGATCTAACCCAATGACTCTGCCAGAGTACTGCTTGTGTGTAACCAAGAAAGTTGTGGCCAAAGTATTTTCCAAAAAGAATTAAGGGTCGTGTCTGCTTATTGCTTACACAAATTGGAGAGGTTAGCTTTAGGTCACAAAGGGAAGGACCTGACCTACCGGGTCCACTGATTGTTGCCGGTGTGACAACCCACAATAAAGGGGCAATGACGACAGCCATGTGTAAGGGGAGGAATAAGATTTAAATCAGGATGGTCTCAAAACTGTCAACTGATTTATTCAGTTCTGGCACAGATGATTCACGTTTTTCCATTAGCATATAAAACTCTCTTATATTTGCAGTTTCCTATACAAACTACAAAATGGTAGAATTTTGTCCTAGCGCACGTCCCTACAGCCCCAAACAGAAATGAAGTATTAGAGACAGAAAACATAGCTGTGAGTATTTCTGTAAAATGTGCCAGATATCAACAAGTCCCAGACCAGATATTTCGTCTTCAATTCTATATTAAACCAAGGAGTTAAATCTACAAGAAGCAGTAATCCAATCTAAAACCAGATCAAGATGGAATTAAAGTCCCTTGTTCAAAATTAAGATTTTATTCTCTGCAGTTTCATCTGCAAGCATGTAACATCTGAAGTTGCCTTTGAATGATAGAAAACAAATAGCACAATGTCAATAAATACTTTGCTTTTTAAATTCTCCCAGTTTTTGTTTGATTTACCTTCTTTACCTTGCCAAGCATCTAAAATTATCTACAACCCTGTCAGTATAATTTGCCTACTTCATTTGTTTTTCACCAATAAAGGAACTTGTGAGCTTCAATCACTATGACAACGGGCTTGACTTTACACTGGGACTTTATTTTACTTTATTTTTTTTAAAATGGAGGAACAAGCTATACTACCTTTCTTAGTCTGAATATGTCCCAGTGTTATTCCAGCTAAAACATATTACTCAATGCATCATTGAGAGTGGTTCATGTGTATGTGCGCACACCCTGTCTCACCATTACTTTTCAAGACACTACAAGGAGAGCAGACATGACCGAAGCCTTTGCTTGTTTCTGTTGGCATGAGAAAGAGATCTAAAGTTGGGGGGGGGGAGTTACCTTACTATTCTGGTATTTCTTTTATGGCAAACATATATAACATTGCTATTTTGTTTCATTTACAAAGTAAACTTTGCGTTGCTTTGGAACAAAAGCACAACCTGTCATACAGGCATAGCATACAATGTCATTGTGCATCAATAATATTCGGCACTACACAAGAAGCATAGTTTTATCTCCAGCTCCAGCTCCACCCCACAGGGAAACGTCTCAAGTTGTGACTGCACATGGAACTCATACATATACTCTTGTGAAGGAGCTGCATAGGTTCTGCCTTAAGACATTTGAGTGGAAAGAAGAAAACAAGAAAACGCAGGCATATTTTGCCCACAAGTTACACTGATTTCTTGTAACATCTGAAGTTGCCTTTGAGAAAACAAGTATGTCAATACATACTTGACAGAATATAGAACACTGAAACACAAAATTTGCATATTCTAGACAGTGTTCTCAAATAAGAATGTATGCATTTCCTGAAGATTAACAACTGCAGTTCAAAATGACAAACAAAAATTAAAAGCTTTGCTCATCCTAGCCACTGTCTTGATGCTAAAATGAGATATGATAGTCTTGCAGGCTTCTGCCAGTCACATATTTTTACCTCTATATTTTTCCTCCTGTTGTTGGATGTGTGCAACCTAGATATAATTATATAGGAGAGCAAGGGAAAATCACTGTACATGGCTACTGAAACTGTCTTGAATGCTTATTCTCTCTCTTGTACCATACCAGAGACTTGATATTAGAAACAGGTTTCAGATTTAGTAAAGTTGTATGACTGTGAGATCTGTTACGGGCATGTATTGGCAACAACCACAAAGAAAGGCAGAGAAATCCAATTTTGCTGCCATCTGTAATATTTGATCATAAAAATGTATTCTATGGACTACAAGTTGATTAAATTGCTGGTATTCCAGATCTGGATGCGGAAGGATGATGCAAGTTGACAAGAAAAGAAGGGGAGGAAGAAGAGAACATGAAAAAAAGAAGAAAAGAAGAAACATGCTTAAAGATTAGCAAACCTTGCTCCTTCTAAAAGAGTGAGTGGTCAGTGGTTCAAATGCTACAAAAACAGGCAGCATTTAGCTGGTTTCATCTTGAGAGGTGGCTTAATTCTGACAGGTAGCTGACTCTGGATAACAGAATGACAAAACCATACTATTCAATTAATCTAAACCTCCCTCAGCAACTTTTCTAAAAAGCAGCACTTATCCTTTGCCTGTTACATTTTCTTCTTTTAAAATCAAATTGTGGTGTGGGTGCTGACTCACAGCCAAGAATAACAATCAAACAGTGCAAATGCATTATTTGATCAGAGCAGCTACTGTATATTCAAGCCTCAGCACAGATTTTATTAATTGTTGTACAGCAGTTTGAGAAGGCATCTAGTGCAGGATTTTAATACACAAAGAGTTCACTGTCTTGTTACTAACAAAGATAGAAAAGGTAAACCCACAAAATAATTACTTTAATAAAGCACCTACATTTGTTGTTTTTAAAGAATGTAACAAAACAAGACAAAAGGGGGGGCAAGGAAGAAGGAGATGTTTAGACATCACCAAGTTCTTTCTGCCTTACAAAACAGTTAGATGCATGTCTATTCTTATTTATTTTCTTGTTCTTGTTCTTGTTCTCCTTGTTCTCCTCCTCCTCCTCCTCCATCATCATCACCATCATCTGCAGATCTGGAGGGGGCCCTTTGTATTCAGCCCTTGTCAAGGAGGCACAGTCGGGGATTGAACTCCCAAACTCTGGCTCCACAGCCAGAGACGTAGCCACTAGAGATTCAGCAGAAGTTAATAACTGCTCACAGAACTGCCATTTTTCACAACATTTGTGCCAAATGTCAAAACTCTTCTGAGGTACCTTACCTCTTATCTATTTATTTATTTACATGATTTATATACTGCAACCATCCAGCAGAAAGTTACTTTGGTCAGTTTACAAATATAAACAAAATACAATAAAACGTATTATACAACTTAAAATAGTAAAAAACAGGCATTTATCAATCAAAATCAACATAACATAAATCAAAGAAAGGCAACTGAACACAAATAAATCAAAACCATTCAGCAATTCAGGATAAAATACAAATAAAAAGAAAAAGGGCTAATAAAGAATTATCATTAGGCGGAAAAGAAAGTAGTGTCCTATTTATATTAACAAGAGAGAATGGAATGCTCAGGGAAGGACAACCTATAAAGCCAAGTTTTCAGTAATTTCTTAAAGGATTTTAGCAAGAGCGCCAGGTGAATTTCTTGCAGAACCTGGTTCCATAATTGGGGTGCAACCACCGACAAGGCCCGGTTCCTTTTCTGGGCCTCCCTTGGGGTCAGCGCCTGCAGATGGCCAGCCTGGCTCAAACGAGTGATCCTGGCAGTTCTTCATACCTATTCCTTTCCTTTCTAAATGGCCATATGTCCTGTTTTATTATGTACAGTCTTTTACCTAAAGGATCTTCAGTCCTCAATTCAATCCAGGGGTGGGTGCTGCCAATTATAGTCAGGGTGGTTGGGTCAGAATGTGCAGTAATCATTGGTGGGCAGTGTTGGAACAAAAGTGGACATTCAGACACACATAAGCACAGTGGCAGGTAGACATGCAGCTATGGATGCATTCAGGCTGAGGAAGTCCCTTTGCCTCTGATAAGGAAGATGGCAGGAGATGTCCTGCCCTGCTTGTCCTAGTGGATGGACCACCACAGATTCAGACCTGCTTAGCCATGACTTCATCTTCCATTTCCAGGTATTGACCTTCAGATTCTAAAACCAGGGCCCTCGGTATTCCCCTTTCTCTCTATCAATCTATAGCAGCAGATTAGATTTCAGGATGAATGACATAATATGCTCAATATGAGGCACTCCAGATTCTGCACTGAGCAATCAAAATTTTAAAGACTATCTAGAAGTGAGTTATCACAAGGGACCATTTACACATTGACACCTGAATAACAGTATAATGCCTCTAGTATTTAAGCCATTATCTTTTCTTGAAGGAAGGGTGGCTGAATTATTTGGGGAGATAAAAACATTTGTGAATTGAAAAAGAAGATTGACTTTGTGTGTGGTCACACGGACATATAGCTCACATTTATGACTGCTTGTGGCTCAGTCCAGTGCAAGCTATTTTCTAGCAATCATAAAGTGTACATACGATAGTGCGTTTAGAGATATACAATTTTCCAAAACTTTGGGGGGAAACGGGAAAAGTTTTTTTGCCCAATTTTCCCATTTTTTCCAAAGTATATTCCCCCAGGGCTTCAACATTTCTGGAAATTTTTCATTTCTAAGCCTCAACCTATCTCTGCCCAAGCTGGACTACTTATTTTTAGGGCTGGACTGGAATAATCCCATTAGAAAGAGGGGTGGTTTAAGGAAGTACAGCTCATTACAAAATTACCCTTTCCAGTGTGATCAAGGCACACCGTTCTTGCCATCTGATCAGAACCTAATAAATGATTCTGTAGAAATGCAGAAAATGTTAGAAATATATAAAATCTATCTATCTATCTATCTATCTATCTATCTATCTATCTATCTATCTATCTATCTATCTATTCAAAAACTGGACAAATTATTTGAAGATATATTTAACCAAAGCTATTGGACATTAAGATGTAAGATACCACCCTGAACAAAGACAACAAACATCGGAATACTACATCAAAGCGGCAAACTACAAAGGAGTTCATTCCATTTATATTCTGCTTACATGGGATTATTTTCTTTTGGAAACAGAAACCTAGGTGCATATTGGTTTGATCTGCCAATTGTGGCTTCTATCAGCTATAGTGCTGGGAGGGTCCTCTTTGTCTAGCGGCCGATCGGTTGGCATCACGTGTGTGCAACCTATGGGGCTGCTTGCAGGGGCCGTAGGTTAGATAAGGCCTTGCCACATGGCGAGAGGCCTCTTTTTTTCAATCCAGCAATTCTTATGAATTCTTATGAAAAAAAAATCCTTTTTTATTTGTTCCTAAAATAACCTCACTAAATACATTGTGACTGGAGACTTGTCTTTCATTCTGGATTGTACATTCTCAATAAATCCACTGGAAAATATTCAAAATCATGCATTTCCTTCTAACACACAGCCTGTCTAAAGCTATTACAGCAACTTACAATGAGAATCCAATTACCATTCTTTTTGCTATTGTATATGGTACAAGACATTTATTTCCTCTTGTTTAATAAATATATTCTGTCTGTCATTGCTACAAAGTGTTTTAAATGTCAGTTCAGCAAGTAGTTAAACTCAAGTGAAAATACAACAAGATCTGAAAAGAAGCTAAATGGTTACTATGGTAATCTCTAACGTGGCCCAAATTGGCATTTAAAAATTGGCAAGGGGATTGTGAAGAAAATGACTAATCTCTTTCTAAAACTGCTCCTCTTAACTCTTTGTCTTTAACCTTTTCAGAAATGCACATTTCCCTTTCTATTTCTTCTGGGCAAAAGTCAGGAGGACATTATCCTGCATAAGCCACATTAAAATGTACTTCTTGCTCAGTTATTCACTTTATACATACACCCTAAACATAAAGACTATGTGACTTATTCTTTTTTGTATATAACTGTTGTGTGCTTTCAAGCCAATTCTGACCCTTTCCAGAGTTTTCCAGGTATACAGTAGTCAGAGTCAGAAGTGGTTTACCATTTCCTTCTTTTGGGGGCACCCTGAACTGTGGAGCTCACCCAACGCCACACTGGCTGGTTCGTCTGGGAAGCACACTAGGGAATTGAACTTCTAACTTCTGACTCTGCAGTCAGAGACCTAATTCACTGAGCTATCCAGCCGGTTAATTTTTGTATACGTTCTAACAGTTGTCGGAATGATGATGATGTCAGTAATGTAAAACCCCTGTAAAATAGAATTATTTCTAACTCAGAATTATCACCGGGAAGTGCTTTAAAAGTAGTCGTACACTCATACAAACACACTAGATTATCACAGAGAAGTGCTTTCAAAATAGTCGTACACTCATACAAACACACTTCAGGGTTTTCTGTAAAGGGCTACTTCCGTTGCTGCAGTTTCCAACCTCAACCTCATCTATTCTAATAATGGATTCAAGTGACAAATCTAAATCAATTGTGTATTCAGTTGTGCCACTTTGTCTGTATTTAGGCAAAATGCCACAATTCATGCACAATGGAAAACAGAGGCAGAACCGAGGAATCCCTGAGACATGTAGAGTTTCTTAAAAAGAAAACCCTGTATTAAAAACACAAATGGGGTTGAAACTACTCAGCAAAAATGGAGCATGTTTATTGGTCACAGACTACTGAATATCTATTGAGCAAAAATGAAACTATAGTGTCTCATTACATGTTTAACTTCATACAGTGGTCCCCCGACATTCTGTGGTTCATATACTGCTGTCCCGATATATCACGGGACCACAGTATATGAAAGGCAAGGCCCCCTGGGGTAAGCTGCTTGGGCCTGTTTGAGGCCTTCTGCACTTATCCCAGGTCTGATGCTGCCCCAAACAGGCCTCCGATGGGCTTCCCAGGACAGTTGGAGGCCCTAGAAGTGGCTTCCAGCAAAGTGGAAGTGACTTCCAGAAAACCAGAAGTGACTTCTGGATCACCAGAAACCATTTCTGGGGTCTCTGACAGGCCTGGAAGCCCATCGGAGGCCTGTTGGGGGCAGCATCAGGCCTCAGCTAAGTGTAGGAGGCCTCAGAGACACCCCCCCCCCCCAGTCCTGACCCAACCCAGCATCTGCATATAATGGATTTTCAATTATTGCAGGTCAGGTTGAGTCCCTAACCCCCGCAATAGGTGGGGGATTACTGTATTAGTTTCAATCCCAAGGGACTAGCAATGTGATCATCTGCAGCAGAAGAACTATTGTGCACAGTCAGTCTCAGAACGTCCCACCTTATTTTTGGCCATTCTACAAACAAATGCAAGACTGGTTGAGGAGGATCCCTATTAAAGAATTTGACTCCTACAGATGATGCTCATAGAACTACACTTGCTCTGACACCAGTCCTGCTATAATTTCTCCATGAAACAATGACATGGTAAAAAGACTTTGAATAGGCTACCCTTCTTTCTTTTAATGACAAAACATCATGTTGTATATACATATTGGGTTAACTGAGGATAGGTTGTAGTGTGAGGTCATAATAACAAAGGGTGGCTCCCATCCATCCAAATCAGGTTGAGCAGAACTCAAAACCAACCATATTACTTTGGTATACAAGGCAGAAAAATATAACAAGTGTCTCTTCTTCATCCTGGAAACAAATTAAATAGCTAGGAAATTTCCTTCTTTCTACAACACCTAAATGCTGCTGCCTGGGATGGCTTCTCAGTCTGACTAATGAAAGGGCTGGATATACTGCCCTAGAAATAATAAATAAAACTGTACCCCTCAAACATCTGAAGATTCACAAAGCAGCATAGTATAGATTTCTGGATCAGCAGAATAGCCTTGTTCTTGTCTAAATAATAAATCAGAGCTGGCATCTTTATAAGGGTATGCGGTAAAGGCTGAACATAGGAGTATTTATGTATGCCAGCAAGGCACAAAAACTCCAAAATATCAAATAAGAATAGATTCCAATGTTTTCTTTTACCCTTTTCTCTTTCTGATTGAAGTATTTGGCACCAGCCTCTAATTCTGGTGCAGATTAGTTCCACCATGTCTTAATCCATTATTGCTTTCTTTGCATCTATTTCCACCAGTTCTTGCCTAGCAATGCCTGATTCTTCATAAAGCTACGTGACATCAGATACAATTAAGTGTTAACATTAAGAAAGCTAAATGACCTGAGGTAAAAGTGGGCCATAACTTGGACCACATATGTAGTGACCTGTTCAAGATCCGGCAATCATTTTGCGGATGAGAACAGTTCCTTAAAATCCCCACCGAGCGTGAAAAATATGTACACAGCACTCCTCCTCAGAGTGCTTTACCAACATGAATGTATTCACCAGCCATTTTGTAGAGAAATGGGAGGAAGGCCACAAAGCTCATTTTAAAATTTGCTTGGGTCACAAGATACAAAAGAGAGTCTCTCATGTCTCATTAAAACTCATTCTTTGATTTTGTTCCTGACCCTTTTAGAGAAAAGGCTGAGAAACAGACTGAGTTTGAGTTAGCACCGAAGAGGGCAACTGCTTGTCAGAGGCTTTTCCTCCTCAGAGGCTGCAGTGCTCATTAAAAATATGTGATTATGTATAACAGCCAAGTTCTTTGCAAAGAAAAGTAAGATAAGGACTGAGAAGGGAGGCATACTAAGGTCGCTTTAGGTGATTATGTGAATGGCCATAATTGTCATTAATGGAAGCTGAAATGGTTCTTCCCTCAGGGTCACAATGGAACTTTTTCAAGGATTCATTTCACAGCATTAATTGCCAATTTTATTATAATTCCTCTTAGTGAGAAGTTAAAATATGGAGAGGGGAATAAGTGAAAATGCTTCATAACAATGTGCATTTTATTACTCTGATTGAACAGCATGTCTCTGAATCTGCTTTTCTATATTAAACACTACTTGGTGCAGTTTTTTGATGAAGTGAAGTCTGCTATAAAATGTCTTCACAGAGGATGAACATAATTACATTTGTGGCACAGTTTTGGATGGGATCCACTTGCTTAGGGTTTAAAGTTGATTTTAATTATGCTTTCACTGTAATTAGTGGGGCAGGTTGTAGTACTATGCAGATGAGTACTAACAAGACAAACACGTGCCGATCAATGCACATCTGGCCTAAGCCATCGCCTCTTCAGTTTTTTTTGTATGTATTACCAGAGCCTTCTATGACATTTTATTCTGTAAACAAAGCAATCTGGCTGGCGGGCTGTGCCACAGGCTGAAGAATCCCAGCATAATTCCTGCACCTCTAATAAAGATTGTCTCAGGGTCAAACCAGACACAGTGTACATTCTCTAGAATTAATTGCATTCCATCAGAGATACATACTTTAGCCATTGGATGCACAAAATAAATACCTGTTTACTTTCCAATGATAAATCACAAAAGAAATTTCACACTGGCTTTAGAATTCCTGGTTTAGATGATAATTAGATAGTAAATAGGTCGGTCTTCATTTCCAAACATGAGCAAGGGCACTGTTAAGCCAGTTTACTCAAAAATAGACGGGCAGTAATCCAAAAGCTAGACAGTTCTGCAGGAAACATATAGGAGGGTGGATGAGCTGTGACATTTCAGCATCAAATGACTTCTTTTTCTAAGCACTTTTCAGACCTTATGAAATATAAGGTGAGCTTAAGAAATATATTTTGCAGGCTTAACAACACCTACTGTAATGCTGTACAGACAGGGTGGCCGCTAATGTGTTGTCCTCTGAGAGAAGAAACACACTAGTAACGTAGGAAACAAAATAATACACACAAGTTCATGTGTTTACTTATTCTGTCTGAAACAGAAATACAGTACATCTCACTATGGGGGAGAAGACCCAATTTGCTCACTGGATTTACTTCTTCATGAAAAAACTCAATGCCCTACTATATTGAAAACACCTCTATCACTCTGTAGGCACAAATATAACTCTTGACCCCAAACTACCATGCTTCTAGGGTTTTTTTTTTGGTAAGAGGAAGCTTAATGTCAGAAATAAAAATGCAAACTCACACTAACTCTTTGCATTTTCAAGAATATTAAAAATTAAAATAAACCTTGCCTTGATAATCTAAGCAACAGTTTCCTAAATTCATTGGCTGTTCACCTGAATAACTCTAAAACATACAGTAGTTTCATCATACAGCTCATATATTGTGGTCCCGCTATATTGTGGGATCCACCACCCTGTCACCACCTCCACCCCACCCCACTTTGGTCCCCATCACCCAACCACCCTTGCTGCCATCCCCGCTTTCACCTGTCGTTCCACCACCCTTGCTTTCATCCTTGGTACCCCACCTCTCCCACTGCTGTTGCCCCACCACTGTTGCAGCCACCATCCCCATCACCCCTGCGTCTCCCTGCCACTGTTGCCCCACTGCTGTTGCTGCCACCATCTCCATCACCCCCGTGTCTGTTGCCTACACCATCCCTGCCACCCTTACCCCCCACTGGCACTGCTGTCAGCACCTTGCCACCATCACTGTCACCCTCCAAAGTGCTTTGGATTGGAGGGGTGATGGTGACGACAGTGGCAGCGAGGGGGTGATGGTGTCCACATATCACAGATTTCCATTTATTGTGGGTGTTTGGGAAACTTTACCCCCATGATAAATGGGGGACAGCTATAATCAGAAAGATGAACAACAATTACTGAAGATTTACTTCATTTATCATGGAATGCATTTAATTCTGAACCAAGAAACCTTGTCAAACATAACAGAGAAGCCAAGTCCTTGTTCTATGCTGACGGCAATCTAGCCAAAAGAGGATTATTCTTTGCAGTGGAATTTGGTCAAATTCCAATTCTTGTCAGCTGCTTTTCAGTATAACCTGGGTACTTCCAAATGCAAGGATGGCTTTGCTCCAAAACAACCAAAACTAGACTTCCTTTCGAAGCCGTCCAAACCACACAGAAGTTCATTAGTGCGTCCAAGGCACATGTTCTCTCCAGTAGCATCTATTTGGTTAAAAACACTGGGTGTGTGTGTGGGGGGGGGGGGTTAGGATGAATGATAAGACATTTCTTACACTTTTTCCCAGTTGGGTGGAACAATAAAAGTTATTGATACTTCCATTAAAAAAATCAAACATGAGTCATGTAAAGTACTTTAGATAAAACAAGGAAACCTACATGATTTTTTAAAGCTTAAAATAATATCCGTTCCATAGTATATTTTAAACATTTATAATGAACACTGTTTATGGCAGGGGAAGTAAAATGTTCATGAGATTGTATATCCCCTTAGATTTAACATCAGAAAATATACAATTTCATAAATACTTTCAAAATAGTCCATTCACAGAATATTGCTTTATGCTAAAAAGATCTTGAGAGGTTTCCATGTGGGTCTTCTTGATGCTCCACAGTTTTGGCCTAACTTACAAGGAGAATGTTTTAAGACTGATGAATGCTGCACACACTTATATTTTTCCTACCTCTTCTTTTTCAGCACTTTGCAAATCCCGCCACTCCTCAGTTACATGACCAAAATCCACAGTGTTCATTGGCACCTTGTACTCTCCAATTATATCATGTTTGGAGAAACGATCAAAGTCATATACTGCCATCACTAAGGTTTTTCCTCCAAGTTCAGAATATGGAACCTGTGGGGAGTAAGAGAGAGAGAGAGAGAGAAAGAGAGAGAGAGCGAGAGAGACAGAATAAGGACCTTGAAAAAGGACAGCTTCTATAGTCTCTAGACTGTAAATAGGGTGTTACAGCAATGCATTTCCATTTCTTTGTTTTATCAGCTGTCATTACCATTAAACTGAACCCAGAAAGAAAATATGAGGCACATTTTCCTGGAGAGCCATCTGATGTACTTCTTTCTAAGAGCAAAATGGAGCATTTTATAAAACAATGTGGTAGCTCACTCATCATTGTGCAGTTTTGACCAGTGTGCTGAGTTAGACTCCATTACGAACATAAAGACCAATCATTTGCCCCACAGACACATAAGCTTTCAATACTGCAGCAAGTTTCTCTCAATACATCATGCTGTCACTCCCCGCCCCCAAATAAAAAGATAGCCTACCGACTGATGGAAAAGCACAAAATGGACTTTCTGGGTTTGACACTGAATAATTAGGGGCCAGGTTGTTTTCCTACAGCAAAATTGCATGCATGTCTACTCAGAGGCCAGTCCAACTGAATTCAATTGCATTATCCCCTTAAAAATTAATATAAGAATACAGTTAAAACTGGCTTTAGAGTGTTATATTTAAATAAAGATTCTACTTTTTACCTCATGGATGTTGAAGGCCACCATGTAGCATGATATACTGCTACAAATTTTGGCAGTACAAGGCCAGATTTCCATCTGTTCGGATGTGTTACAGACAGATGCTTTAGGTTCGCAAGGCAGTAATTTGTTATATTTTTAATATGCAAGGGAGATGATGCAGCTGATGCATCACTTTTGAAGTTGGCTGAGGATTGGGGAAGAAACATGTAACCCCAAATTATTTTGGATATGGACTGGATGCTTCTGATACACTCTTATTCTCTTTTCTAAACAAGAATTATTGCAGATGCGCAAATTTCGCTCAACATGATTTTCTCAAAGGGTGTAAATTAAGATATAGATAAATAAGCATTTCAGCCTGCCTTTTACTGGTTCTGCATGACATTTCACCTTTATTTCTATTTAAGGGGTTGCTGGGAAATATGTTACATTTATAAACAATGGGTATGGAGACAATCCACTCAGAAATTTGGGAGCAGGGTGTTCCCCCTACTTGGACTCTGAACTGAATTCACTCTTGCTGGTTCTATACTCATGGAGTGTATTATTTAAAAGGGAGGACAGTTAAAAGAATATGAATGAAAACAAACTGCACATTAACTTTCATATTTATGGGCACTATGGAATTTCTGATCAGCCTCCTATTATTTATGTATGCTGGCAGGAATGCAATGGCATAAATCGCTGAAGTGAACTACCAGTGATTATGGAGTTATGCTTTTGCTCCACTTAGTGCACTAAGTCACAATGTGCTGTTCCTAGGGTGGATATTTAAGGAACTGAATCGCCCAAAGAGAGGACAGGTTTTCCTCTCAAATTTTCATGAGTTGACTTTTGTGTATACTGTAGCTGCAAATTCAAATAGATAACTGTCCCCCTCCCACACTGGATATTGTCCCCAAAATCTACAGCAATGCATTTTAATAATGCTCTGAGTAAGACACATTTGGACGAGTTTGGCAATAGCTAAGTCAGCTGACACGGCTATGTCATTATCATGCTAACCTAATTGTAACATTTGATTGCAGCAACAATGTGTTTTTCTAGCTGCACAGTCATCTGCTCTCACCTTGAGTGACTCAGCAGGATGCTAATGAGGCACCTGCATGAGTTCCACACAAAGCGTATAATTAACTTGATAGGCACAGGAGTCTTGGGTTGAGTTTTCACTTTAACAACCTGTGGCAGAAGCCCAGATTTCACAGAGACTGCAGACACAAAGAGACTTTCAGCCTCAAGGGACACCACAGAACTATTTGGAAGTCTTCAGAGTGAACACTTCATTCTGAATTCTTTCAGTTGCTAATGACTGAAAAAAGATTCATATTCCTGAGGCATCCCAGTCAGGATGTGAACCCAGGGGTGAAATTCCTTTTAATATTCTAGTTTTTAATATGTAAGATCACAAATGCACTAATTAAAAGCAATTCATTCTTCTAAGAACCTGATATTCATGGAGGATTAAAAAGCATCTCTTTAAGAAAATGAGAAGGAAAGGAATTCTTGTTTGCCTCAAACTGCTTAGGAGATACGCATGGGGCCAAATAGGCTTAACACACGATTACTAGGCTCACTGTGAATATGATGCTGATGACTGATGACAATGATGATGATGATGATGATGTGACATCAAGTTAATTCTGACTTATGCAGACAGTTGTAGTGTTTTCCATGTCTAGAATGCTGAGAAGTGGTCTACCATTCCCTTCTTTGGGGTGGTGGTGGTGGCCTGAGACCATGCAGTTTGCCAAGGCACCACTGGAGACACAGGAGGTAACTAAACTCCCATCATTTGGTTCTTTCTAAATGACAGAGCTATACAGAAGTTTAAAGAGGCTAACACTGAATGTGCACCCACATTATGAACACAGTGAAAACTGGTTGGTGGGGAAATACTGCTGGGTAGGTTCCAGGGTTTACCCCAATCTCCTGGTGCTCATTAGCCAAGAAGTGTTAACTAACCAAATATTAGTGAATACTTCTGGATAATAAATCCTGGATGCTCAAAATCTAAGTATGGTCCAAAGCTGTACAAAGTGTTAATAAGCACAGGGATTCTTCCTTCCCCATGTTTAAATTGTTATAGCTCATAAGGTTCCAAACAGTTTTTGGTTAAAATAAAAGAAGTTGGCTCCTTGTTTTGTGTTCCTTACAACTTTTGTTTGTATGACCATTCCTCGTCACTAGATACAATGGTCACATCTTCATATTTTGCATTAATTCAAATTAGATTGGTGAAAAAGCACCTTAATGTGAAGGACTTTTGTGTTTGTGTGGTAATGACTGGATGTCTTCTTCTTCTTCTTCTTCTTCTTCTTCTTCTTCTTCTTCTTCTTCTTCTTCTTCTTCTTCTTCTTCTTATTATTATTATTATTATTATTATTATTATTACTGCATATCTATCAGTCTTAGACACTATTGTGTCTTTTCTTTCCTGTACAATGCAGATGAAACTTAGCGTGTATTGCTTGGCAACATTTTAAATAAAGGAAAAAATCAGTAAGGAGCTTTTCCTTCCCCCTCCCTGTGTGAAAATAAAAGATTATTTTTACGAACATCTTCAAGAGAAAACAGCTTATGTCTGCAGTAGTGACAGGGCCTCTAGGGATATATCTCTTGTTGAGGGATTATATAGCCAGAATCACTTATTGTCCCTGCTTTTAAAGCGAAGCTGTCATTATAAGACTAAGTATACAGAGGGAAAGGCCTGTAGCAACTGAAATGCAGTGCACATCTCAAACTAAAAGTCTCCAAGGTATATTTGGCTGTACTGCTGATATGTTGCTAGAAACTGGGCTCTGAGTGTGGCGGAGGTAAACAGTGTTTCTTAAATTGTGAACCAGTGCAACAGGACACTCTTAATGCATATATTTTGTTTCCTTGCCCCATAATGACTCAGGATATACTTTAGGACTGTGGTGGAGAATATGTAGCCCTCCAGTTCTTTGTTTGAACAACTGCAACTGTCACCATTTGTAGCCAGCAAAACCAACCATACAAAGTCACATGAGGTGCAGTCCTAAAACATCCCAAGGCACCCAAAATCTGCTTTAATGTTGCAGAGGACAGGTTCATGAAAAAGGAACCACTGTCTGCTTGTGCAGTTCCCACTAGAGAAGGGCACAAAATGAAAAATGACACACTGTTTCATCGTGTTGTAAGGTTATGAAACGTTTCGTAATGTAACAAAATGGCAATCAGTGTTTCATTATGAAACAAAAAAAACAACCCATTTTTTTTTTACGATGGAAACAAAATGATTTGTCAATTTCCCTGCTTCACTCTCTTGTTCTGGCCACCACCACCCAGGTGGTATTGACAGCTCGAGCTGTCAACCTTCCCCACACTATGACCTGTCAAAAAACACCAGCTGGGTGGTGGGGGTGGGGGGCGAGAACTGGTGAGAGAAGCAGGGTTTTAAATTCCGCACCGTTTGTTTCGCTCTCCTGTTGCTGCCACTGGCGCCCAGCTGTTTTTTTTTTTTTTTGGACAGGACAGGCTGTGGGGAGTGGGGGCCTCTCCCCACAGCCCGACCTGTCAAAAAACACCAGCTGGGTGCCAATGGTGACAACAGGAGATCAAGCAAGCTATGCCAAATTCAAAACCCACCTCAACCCTTCAGTTATTTTCCCCACCAACCAGCTGGTGCTTTTTTGACAGGTCGGGCTGTGGAGAGGGGACCCCCTCCCCACAGCCTGACCGGTCCAAAAAAACCCCTGCTGGGTGGCAGCAGCTTCCTTTTTGTTTCAGTTCATTTTGTTTCCTTATAAAAATATATTAAAATTGTTGATTATGAAATGAAACAAAATACAATGAGCAATGAAACAAATCAAAGCACTATGTTTCCATTTCATACCCATCTCTAGTTCCCACCCTTCCAAAATACCAGGATGTGCATAGCATCCTTAAAAAAAACCAATATAAGGAGGGGATCTTTTCTCACTAAGTGGATAGATGATTACTAATAGAAAATGTTAAGTTTTACTTTCAAATACTTAAGTTACTTGGCTGTTTCCCCAGGAGTTTAAATGCCATGTACTGCCCTGCAGAGAAAATACCTAGTTCAAAGAAGAGCAATCAGTCTGTCTTTCAGGGATTAGTGTAACTGTATAAGACATGAAGTTACATGGTTGAATTATTGCTTCTCTAGTTTGACTTGGAGAGAGACTTACTTCCTGGCTCCATATGTTTGTCTAAAAGATAGGGGATAATAATACTAACTTACTTTACAGAGCTTTCAGGATTAAAGGTAAATAGTGCATATTAAATGCTTATAACTTATAAAATATAGTTTGTAATATGCCTAATCATGCATTTGTTTAAGTGGGAAAGAAATAAGAGATTGGCATACTAACTAATCTTTCAGGCAAAAAAAAAAATAAGGCCTCCCTAAAGGCTGGGACAAGTGAACAAGACTCACAGAATGCAAATGGAAGTCTATAACAGCATTCCATCTTATTTGAAATTGATATTAAAAACCCATGCAAAGAAGCAGTCAGCGAAATGCATGTGGCCCACATCAGAATAATCTATTTCTCCTTAGCAAAGAGGAGTGACTTTACATGACATCCACAGTACCTTGTGTGGCAGCTTTCAGCAGAATAAAGGAGAGATTTATAATGGATGCAAACAATAGAATTTGAATTGAATTATTCTAATGGGAACTTTTAACCTTTAACACATTTTTTCTCTGAAATATCTGCTACTGAAAAACTCCTTGTGCTATGGGTCACAAATTAACAAGGACACACGCAATTCAGCACCTGAACATGTGATTAACCTTTAGTGTAGATACTGAACAAAAAGGGGTGCCTCATAATTATCAGAAATAATACCTTGAATGTAAACTGCTCATTGAAGACAGGATTAAGGGTCTTCCTGTGAACTTTTGTTTCATATTTCTTCTTCTTATCAGGAAGCAGAAAAACTTTCACATAGGGGTCAGACGTACCACCCATGTCCAAAGCAGGCAGCTCTGCAGCTTGAATAATCCCCACCAGAAGCTAAGAAAGGAAGAAGGGAAAGGAAAGACAAAAGAAATCAGATTTTAAATAGATTTTAAACTAGCTATTTAAAGAGAGCTTGCAAATATGGAATTTCTCAATATCGATATGCATAAGTAGCCGTCTTAGAATAATCTTAGAACTGTAGAACTGTAAGGAACTAGAGATGAGCACAAAATGGAAAATAGTGTTTCATTTTGTTTTGTCGATACTCATTGTGTTTCATTTTGTTTTGTTACTAACAATTTTTTAATATAATTTTTGTAACAAAATGAAATGAGCAACAAAACAATTCAGAAGCTGCTGCCACCCAGCTGGGTTCTTTTAACAGGTCGGGCTGGGGGGGAAGGGCAGGGTTTTTAATTTGGCACCACCCGCTCTGCTCTCCAATTTTCTCCCTTGGGCAGTGGGGGTGACAAGGAAGAACAGAGCAGGGTTTGAATTTACCACTACCTGCTCCACTCTCCCTTGCCACGCAGGTGTATTTTTTTTTACAGGTCTGGCTGTGGGAGGGGCTGTCCCCTCCCCACAGCCCGACCTGTCAAAAAAAAAAAACCCACCTGGGAGGTGGGCTGCAAGGGAGAACAAATCATTTCATTTCTACAGTACACATGGTGTTTCATTTTGTATCGAAACATGTCTGCCATTTTGTTATATTATAAAATGTTTTGTAACCTTCCGACATGACAAAGCAGCATGTCATTTTTCATGTTGTGCCCATCTCTTGAAGAGACCCTATGTATCATAGAGTCTAGTCCCTGTCAAGGAGTTCCAGTGTGGCACTTAGCTCTCAACCCCTGGCTCTGCAGCCAGATACCTAAGCTATGGAGCTATCCAGCAATTCATATAAAAACATATGCACATAAAAATATAGTTACACCCCCTCCCACTATTTACAGTCCTTTTTATAAAAAAGCTGGTCACATTGAAATATAAGGCATTGCTCAAAACAAAAAAACAGAAACAAAAAAAAAACACACTAATCCTGATTATAGCAAATAAGGAGTTCAAATGTTTTTAAGCAGAGTGGAGGCACTTTAAGTACTGTTGATTACAGCTATGTGTGGATTTTTATCTTTTCTTTTATGATGCCATAATAATGCTATTTGAATCCATTACATTCTTTTTGGAAGGCATTTGCCATTTAAAACACATGCTTAAATAAGACTGACTGAATGCATACTGAAATATGTATTTATGCAGTCACTTCAGCAAACAGTGTATCTTAAACATGTCTAATCCTTCATGATCATATTGTTCTGTGTGAAAGACAGAGCTAGACAGATAACTATGTCAAGAGAGAGGCCATGAACTAATATTTTCTCAGAAAATTCCTCCCTGGAATTTACTCTCATTTTCAAGACAGGGACGAGAGGCTACCATATTTTCCCTCACTTCTCCACTACCTATTTTTCCTTGACAATTACAGAAGGAGAAACATTTTTTCAACTTTCACATTTTATTTTACACAGTAACAAATGGAACTTTCCCACCATGTTTCAGTGAAAAATATTACTTGTAATTGTTGATTTACGTACTGGTATGCTCAACACAGACCTGTGAACAGTCTTGGTTATTGGCCAAGAGTATTTTTATGAGAAATAATTTCACAGAATTTGAATGTGTTCCTTCTCCCATTTTGAGAGCTGATCTTTAAACAAAAAAAGCTTAGGACTGGTGATAGGAAAAAGCCCAAGTTACAGTTTCCTGTTACTCTCCAGACAGTTCTTATCAATTGGGTTTTCATGTGCTGAACACTGATTACACACATGTAGTTTGAACAACCTGAAGTACTCAATATAATAATGGCCAGAATTCTGTTAGCTACACCTAAATCAGCATAAAATCAGTGGCAGACTGAAAGAAGATAAAGTGTCAATGAAGATGAATGCAAAAATAAACAAATACAGTGGAACCTTGACTTACATGCCACTTGACTTACAGCATATTTGACTTGCAGCAAGAAGGGGCCTGTTTGACTTGCGCCGTGGGTTCTGACTTACAGCCCAGAGCCCCAGCGCAAGGCCCCGGAATCGGGCGGCAGCCATGACCCAGCATCACGGCTTTCGCCTCCAAACTGCTCCTGCCTTCTTCCTCTCCTCTGGCAGTGGCGGCTTCGGCAAGGCCATCTCCGAGCACCTTGCCAAGCTGCTGCTGCCGTCGGAGGAGGAGGCCCGGGAGCTCGGGGCTGGCCTCGGTTGGTTAGACAGTAGGCTCAGTCTTGTAAAAAATCTGGCCGCAGAATTCTGGTTCACAATGGAAGCATTTTAGTTGGGGAGCTGTACAGACTATAATGGTAAGCACAGGGTTGTTCAGAACTTGGAATGTCAGGTTAAAAATCAGTAAAACTTAAATGTTAGACATTGTTGCTATGAACATTAAAAAGTGGAGGTGTATAACTTGTGGACTATAAATCCACTGCCTCCTCCTCTCTTTGAAGAGACATTTCATTTACATCCCTGGAAGGAATCTCCTATCCCAGTCAAATTTGTGTTAAATTGCTATTTTCAGGGGTATTTTCATCATCTGGAACAGATTAATCCACTTTCCCATTACTTTCTATGGGAAAAGTTCATTTGACTTAAGGCATGCTTGACTTATGTCTAGACCTCCGGAACGGATTAATGATTTAAGTCAAGGTTCCACTGTAATTAAATAAATAAAAATCAGGACCAGCAAAATCTGGCTGGTCCAGATTCTTTCTTTCGTTCGATCACCTATCTATCTATCTATCTATCTATCTATCTATCTATCTATCTATCTA
>JAHTLZ010003526.1:38591298-38612981 GCA_023846285.1 Phrynocephalus versicolor
TCTATCTATCTATCTATCTATCTATCTATCTATCTATCTATCTATCTGGTCTAACCACCCAAAGGGGGAATGAAAAAGCACAAATCTCTAAGTACTGTGGAGGAGAGCCATTCAATTCTTTCATTCAGTCATTTTCATTTTCACGCAGCGAATCCAAGTGCAAAAGAGCTCATCCCTCTCTAATGATAACTAATGCCAAACCAGAAAATGATCCAGGTCACTCAGTATTATGAAACCTCTATGATGTACCATTTCTTCAATGGAGTACTGTAATTCCATCTTCCTCAAACATGCTGGCTGGGGCTGATGAAATCGGCACCCAACACATAATGGACAAGAGTGGAAGGCTGGCATACAGTTGCTAGCATGGAAAGTTTGGAAAGTTTCAGGACCAAACAAATAAACTCATTATTAGAGCTCAAATTATCTTAAGTGTTTTGGACATTTGATTCAGATAGCTCTTTGTGTCCAAGAAATCACATCTACAAACAAAGCTGTGCTTGGCTTCAAAAGCTCAGTCACAATAGATAGCACGATATGGGATATGGGAAGCCTTATGTTGTGTCAATCGTACACTTCATGTTGTTAAGGGTCTCCTTCCAACAACAGCTTATGTATAACATACACTGGACTGCTGTATCTATGTGATCAGTATCTGCAATTTCACTTATCTACTGCATGGAAATACTGTATTAAATATTGTATTAAATAACTGTATTAAATAACATAAATACTGTATTAAATAACATTAAATGAATAACATTAAATACTCTATTAAATAACATATTTAATACTGTATTAAATAACCAGAGACTAGGCTATATATAGTATTTCTATAGCCATGTCTTTTTTGTATTCATGGGGGGGGTAGTGTGGGCTTAAAACCGACCCCCCATGGATATCATGACCCTGGTCTTTCCCAGACCAACATGGAGATGCCAAGATACTCAGTCTGGAAGCTTCTGCATGTGAATCATGTACTGCACTACAACTGATATTACTTTAGCAGCATTTTGGAAGTAGTGCAACATTATAACCAGCTGAGCAATTATCCCAGCAGAAAATTAGTAATATAAAAGGGAAGAAGTAAGCGGAACATAGGCATAGTGGGAAAAGTGGCTCAATTTAGGATAAATCCCCAAATGTCTTGGACTACCCCTGGGATTCAAGCTACATTGGTATAAGCTCTGACCCTGTTTTCCCTGTCTTTGACTTTTAGCTAACAAAACAGGAGTATAATAATATTTCCATACCTTATCCTCCCATGACAATTTTAAAACCTCAGTAGGGAGATATAACATCTGAGCTATGGCAGCATGAGAAAGGTATTAATAAAAATAAGTGCTACCCAGCACGTTAATTAAACACAAGTGAACAAAGATTTAACAGCAAAAGTAAGCATTTAAGAAAATAAGCTGCTAAGGCAGCACACAGCACTTTCCCCAATATAATTCACGGCCCCCTTTTTGTTCTTATTCTGAGGCAGACTGAGTCTATTTCTACAAAAGTATTAGTGCTTTTTTCTCCTCTGCCCCTTAATCTTCCCTGTTCTTTGAAGATTTAAATGCTTCCTCTGATTTCAAGAGATTCTTATTGTCTAAAGAGGTCCACTATGACCTAAAAAGCAGAATGCTTTCAAATATGTCTTTGCTTTTGGAACTGGAGGGGGCCTTCCTTTTCCTTAGGCTTGAGGGTCCTTTTTATGCATTCTTTTAAAGTAGGACCAAAGTAGGAGTTGAAAAGATCTGTAGAATATGGAGTACCATCTTATTGTTTAGGAAGAAAAACTGAGAAAATGTAGGTAGACTCTCTTAGGAAGTTCTTAAGACAGTACAAGACCTGATTGGGTGCCTCTCTGATGTTTCTTATTCAATCACCACTGGTTTTAAATTAGTCATCTTAAGCCAAAAACCTCAAAGGCTAACTGCAGCATGAGTCAGCTGTGCTAGAAATCATATGCAGTCGTGACACATCAGAATGCGGCTGAAGAGAGACCAAGAATGGCCATCTCTCCACAGAAAGCAATTTTCCTTGAGCTACAATCCTATGGATGTCTACAGAGTAGGAATGCTTGAGTTCATCGGACACCTACTTGGAGCCTTAACATATTCTGTGCACTATTTGCCATGCATTATCAGTCAGCAGTAGATCATGTCCTTTCTTGACTGGTTGGTTGTCACTTTAGATTTTTTTTTTAAAGACCAATGCATAATAATGAAAACTCGGTCTCACTTGCAATTCTGTTTTACACACCCCATCCAAACTTTTACCCTGTATTTGGTCATGTAGAAATGAATGGTTCAATATCACAACCTTTCCAGTATGAATATCTGCAGCTCATGGGAAATGCTGCCTGGCTCGCATATGCTAAAGATTTAGCAGTGAGCAGTTTTCATCACATCTAATCATTTGTGGCTATCAATGAAAGACTTGTGAGATGAGCATGAATCAGAAAAAAATGTGATTTATTTTGAATGGAATGGAATTGAATTTTAATTATGGTCTTTGGCCAAAATACTACATAGACAATCTAAAATCAAGAATAATACAATTAATACACTTGATCTAGGAAGGCCCAGACTAGCCTGGACCATAGAATTACTAATCATTTCTACCATAAAAGGATAAAATTTATAAATATAAATGACAATACAAAAGATTAAAATTCCTACACAGAGCAGCTGAAATAACTTCAAACCACAAACTATAATAAGCTCATAATGAGCACGTTTGAGGGCAGTGTTGGCAAACCTATGGCACGGGTGCCAAAGGTGGCACTCGGAGCACTTTCTGTGGGCTCCTGACATTACCCATTCACAGCCACCTGTATTCAGGTTAAATGGCTGTATTGGCACTTTGCGAAAAAATTAGTGGGTTTTGAATTGCAGTTTGGGCACTCGGTCTCTAAAAGGTTCGCCATCACTGCTCCAGGGGCCTGACAAAGGCATTATCTTGCGGCAAGTAATAGCCGCCACACAAAATTTGGCCACTGTCATTGTAACACTTGGGTCCCTATCAGAAAGTAATAGATAGATATAAAATTCTGTAGATCTTCCTGGAGACTTTTGGAAAACTGGATACAAAATATCCTTATATAAATCCTTATAAAACATTGGGAGATATACAAAATATCAGAAGATATACAAAAATCCTGAATGAAATGAACATCTAACATGCCCTTCAAGACTACCCTTTGAAAGGAAGCGGAGTCCTTTAGGCTGGAGGCAGTAATTATATGCTTCCATGTCTCCGCCTGCACCTGTGCCTTTTCTCTCTTAATCACGGCTTTGTAGTTCTTCTTTCATAAAAACCAATTTGGGAGAATCTTGGATAGATCCTGATCCCCATAAGCCCTATAATTCTCCTTACTCATTATCAAACCAAGATATGGAGTGAGAACCATGTGAAAAGCTGCCCCTGAATTTATCCATGGTTAAATGAGGTTGGAGAGCGTGGACCAGCTTGGCATATGCCTCAAAAGATGTGGAGAATGAGACTGCAGAAGTATTTAAATTGCCAAGTTTCTTTAAAGGCTCAGAACATCATAGTTGTCTCATATAATCACTCATTTTGGGTGCCCATTTCGAGTAGGCTGCTTTCCTTTCCACAATATGCTCTATCACAGGTAGTTTATCAGCAAATGGATTGTGTACTCAGAGCTTAACCTCCAGAACCAAGTGCAGATGATCACTTTCTGCCTGGCAATCCACTTTAAAATCTGTAATCAGATTGACAACTATAAAATAATCTATGGTTGATACTTCCAAGGTAGATGTAAAAGTAAATTCTCCTGGCCTATCACCTTTACTACTCTCATTGAGAATAACAAATCCAAGCTAATGGTGGTAAGTATAAAGTGTAATCTCACAAAACTACAACTGTGATTTCGATAATCTACTACCAGGGAACAGTATGGGGTGGAAACCGGGGGGATCAAATTAAAACAAGCAAATAGGGACATCATTTGGTCCTATCCTCGCATTACAATCTCCTGCCAAAACAATAAAAGCAGTGGGATAAAGTAATAGTAGGCTCTCTAAATAATTCTCCATATCAGATGATTGTGAATGTGATTTCTGAGGGGGGATATAAACATTGATCAATAATAAACTAAATGTTTTGATTCTCAGAGCCAATGTAATAGCCACGTCAGTTGTGTGATCTATATTATTTATAGAGACTTGTAATTTAGTTGATAGTGGGATGCCCAGACCACCCTTATAATGTCCTCAATTTTTACTGGGAGTTGCTTTTATCATATAAGTTGCAAATCCGTCCAAGGATACATCCTTCTGGGACCATGGCTCTTGGAACATTAAAATATCAAAATTACCAACGTAGTCTCTAAAATTAACATCTCCAATTTTAGATGAGCATCCAGCAATATTCCAGGATAAAAGCTTTACAGTAGAGTTTCCCATATAGGAAGAATCCTGTCTGACTTCAGTATTCATATCACATAAGGGGGGTATTATCTAAATTAGGTGGAGAGATAAAGTCAGGCTCAAACTGTATAAACGGTTGGACCCTCAAACTTCTCACTGAATGTTGCAATGCTAAGCTACCATTGACCAAGCCAGCAGGGTTGCAATCACATAAGGAGTTAAAAGCAAATGAAGCAAGGACTGAATCAGACTGGGAAGAGCTCAATGATTTCTTAGAAACAACGAGCATGGGTCCTAAATTCAAATCACAGTATTTGTCATGGATCTTCCCGAGATCCAACTCAGACACTAAATCAAAACATTTCTGTCATCAACCTTGTTGGCAAACCCACAGGATGGTTGGGAAAAGCTTTGTTCTCTGTGTCAATCCATTTGAACCATCCAGAAGTAGCATATCTAGAGTGACTCCAGCATCCAAAGTTATAATCCTGACATATTTCACTATTGTTAGAGTTCTGTACAAATTGAAGAAGAGCCCCTCCCCCAGTTCTTTTCCTCCCCATTGCTCCTTTCTTCTTCTAAGCCCTCCATGAATGGGTCTGTTTCTAATGAGGACTGGGATTGGATTACCCATATTAGGGCAATAGCCAACCACCTCAGGACTAATGTTTGTGATATTAGATTTGATTATCTGGTAAGACTGGGAACAAAGATAATGTATCTGAGGCTCTGAGATACAGGGATAAAAAGCCATCTGAAGGTGAAATATAAGCGAGGTTGATTGAGAATGCTTGTTGACTGTGTTTTTCTGGGTTCCTTACTCAAGTTAGGGACCCTTGTGCCCTCCATCTCTCCTACTGGCAAAGCACTCTGCGCTACTTTTCTTATAGAGTTGGCCTTTACACAGGACTCAGGTTTTTCAAGCAGTTTAAACAGAGGTTGGAAGTTCATGGTTTTTTTCCTTTCCTACCCAGTTGCTTGCAGTTAGCCTTTCCCTTACCATTCTTATTCACAGATTTCTTGTGCTGAGATACAGAGACCTTTGGCCTCTTAATAGTGGCAGATAGAGATGGGCACGACTTAGCGGAATTTCTGTTTCCGTTTCCGTTTTTCGTTTCCATTACGTAACAAAACGAAAAACGAAAAACGGCTCAAAACTGGAACGAAAACGGAAACAAAACGACTAATTTCAAGCCATTTTTCGTTTTTCGTTACTGGAAAAGCACTTAATGGAGCTAAATGGGAAGAAATGAAAAAATTTTCATTTTCATTTGTCGTTTTCGTTACGCAACGAAACAAAAATGAAAAATTTTGAAAATTAGCTCACGAAAACGGAAACGAGCCGAAACGGACCCCTAGACGAAAACGAAAACGACAACGAACAATTTTTCTGAGTCGTGCCCATCTCTAGTGGCAGAATCTATACTTCTAGAAATAAGAGAAACTTTTGTTACACCAACATCTGTTTTTGTCTCCTGTTGCCCCAGGACTGATATGGCCTGTGCCACACTGTTGTTACTGGAATCCTCTCAATGTGCTATAGTAGGTATTTGACAGAATTCAGCCTTAGGATCTGCACACAATAATAGTTCCCCCAGGGAGAGACTAACAATTTTCTCTATAGTTTTTGTGGACAGATAAAAATAATCCACTTTACTCGCTTTTATTTTGATTTATGATTCATCAATGTCAACGAATCACAAAAAACAAATTTACAATTTTTTCTGACAAATTGATTTGTAAATTCATTTTTTTTCTTTGAAACCCTGTACAATGGCCTCCAAGGTGCATACAGACACCTCATTTTCATGGAAGCTTCCCCTAATGCTCCTATACAATCCCCCAAGGTTTGGTTTAGTTTGAGTTCTGGATGTCTGCCTTATGTATCTACAAAGAGCTCCCTCCAAAAAGTGCCAATCAGTCGCCTAGAGGCACCTGACTTGCAGTGAAGATTCCCATGACTCTCCTCTACAATCCCTCCATGTTTGATGAAGATTAGTTTTCAAGCATCTGAGTTATATACCCATAAAGTGTCTCCTAGCAGAAATGCCCTTTAGCAGTTGGCTTGGGGAAACTCAACCTGGAAGGTGTGCAGAGGAGAGTCAAAGGAAGCTTCTAGGCAAGTTTGGTGTCTCTATGTACCAGGGCTGAACTTTCCTGGTGGAGGGCTCCTTGGCAGTGTATAACTGAGCCATCAGAAATCCAATTTTTACTATACTTGGAAATATTGTAGAGAATAGTCAGGGTAAGCTTTCCTGCAAATATTGTATTACTAGATGCCTTGGAGGCCTTTTATAGTCCAACAAATCAACTATTCATAAATCACTGAAAATTCATCAATTTATACTTGTTGGGGGTATCATTTCATATGAATATGAATGGACAAAGTAACAATTTTTAAGCAAAGTTTGCAATTCATTTTTAGATTGTGCCCATCTCTACTTGTGACCAATGCTGTCTCTAATTTAGCAGAGTGCTGCACATGGAATTGACATCACGATTGGAAGTGACTTGGCCAAAACACTGGCTTAACTATTATGCACAAAACATTAACAAGCAAAATTTCTTGTACTGCTTCCTTCTAAAAGACATTGCTCATGGATAGAGATGGGCACAAAACACCAAAATGGTGTTTCGTTTCATTTTTGGTTTCATTTTCTTTTTTTGTTTTATTAGAAATGATTTTTTTCGTTTGAAATGAATTTCATTTCGTTTGAAATGAATTTTTTAAAAAATCATTTCATTTCGTTTGAAATGAGAAATTTAAAACAATTCTTTTTGGTTTTTTTTGTTTCTTTTCATTTTTGTTGTTGTAAAACCCTGCACTATTTCCCCCCCCCCCATGTGCCTGATTGAAGGGGGAAATGTGGGGTTTTAAAACTTTTTTTAGCCACTGAAGCAAGTGGCGATGTCCGTGGCCACGGCTTACTTCGGTGGCGAAAAAAGAAAGTTTTAAAACCCCATGCTCCCCCCCCCCCGCAATCAGGTGCATCGGAGAGAATGGCAGGAGGTTTTAAAAATGACTTCGAGCCACTAAAGCAGCCTTGGTGGCTCAAAGACCTGTTAAATGTCCTATGCCTCCCCCCCATGCGCCCAATTGGGGGGAAGGCATGGGTTGTTTACAGTAATTTCCTATAGGAAGGCATTGCTTTTCAATGCATTCCTATGGGAAACCTTGCCAGTATAAAAAACAAAACAATTTTGTTTTTCTTTAAAAATCAGTTCATTTTTCGTTTTGTTCTGAAATGAAATGAAAAATAAAACTTTTTTTGTTGTTGTTTCATGCCCATATCTACTCATGGACCAATCTAGACTTCATTGTTTCATAACAAGAGTATTTTTCTAGGGTTTGCAACACTTGTAACTTATGTCTGTAGCTAACTTTATGGAATTTAGGTCAGGTTATCACTTATACTATCTTGTCTGATCATACTTATTTCATACCTGATTATTCTGAAAGTCATAATCCAAAGAATATTGGATTTTCCCTAATTTTTCTTCTTCTTTAGCTTCTTCCTTCTCTTCTCCATCAGTCAATCCAGTTTCAGCATCATCATCCTTAAGTGCCTGCAAAAAATAGGGGCAAAATCAATAATAATGAATACAACTGCTTTTCAAACAAAGGCCTGAAATAGCAGGCACTCGTGCTCAATCCTATAGTGAAGCCGGTAAAAGCAAGCATGATGGCACAAAATCATATATGTTGTTGACATATATATTTAGAATATTTGGGTTGCACAAGAAAAATATCATAATCAGCAAGCAGCAACGAAGCAATGAAAGAAGGAAAAAGCACCTCCTGGGGGTATTGCAAGCAACAATTGTTTCAAAGCCTGAAAATACACAGATAATGTCAACTTTATATTGATTTAAAAATCTGATTGAATCAAATTATCTTGTCCAGAGACAAGTGTGAAAAAAACATGCTATTAAATAGGAAAGATTGAAGAGTCATTCAGTTTAAAACAGTTGTGCATGCTGTGAATTATATTTGCACTAAAGCAAAGTGTTTCTGCAAAATTACTGCTAATCTTAAATCATGTTGTTGTGTGTGACTTCTTCAGAAAATGAGATGCCAAACATTTTTAATGTTTTGTTTTCACTTCTGATGAATATGAAAGCATATGTATTGCTATGCTGTTAGCAAATGCAGTTTCGCAGAATAGAAGGCACTTTTCATTCTCGTTTTCTTTTCAATTGTACTCAGTTTAAAGCCAGGCTGAACCAAATTGATTTAAAGACACATTGATTTTTTAAAAGTGTCATTCTAGATGAGTAACACTTGCAAATTTGACTGTTAGATACAAGAGTATTCATTTTAAAAGGCTTGGATTGCTGTTACCAATAAAGCTTTTATTTAAATAAAAGAAAATATAATATCCAAGGAACATGAATTTGTACAGTGTTAGAAATCTCAAATTTGTTTCAGATATGATTTCCTATTTTAATCACTGAGAGAGTATGTCTAGCATTTCTATTATTAAATTACTTATTCACAAGTAGACTCATGGGCTATGGCTCTGACCCAATTACTCCTAGGCATACATACTTGCCTAGGAGTAAGTACCATTGATCTTGTGTTTCTAATAAACCCATAAATGACTTTACCATCATGCTACTTTGAACAAAAACAATACAATTTATTTAATATTGCTAATGTGCTTCATTGGTTTTAAGGGTGGTGGGCTGGAGCCTTTTTAAAATCACCTGCCTGCAATAGTGAGAGGCTCGCTGTTTGGGGGCATTTTAACCAGGCTCCAGCCTTTGACAGCTGGGCTGGAGCTTGGCTAAAATGCTCCTCCCAACTATGAGTCTCTCACTGTTGCGGGCAGGTGGTTGGTGAAGGGGAGGGACCAAAGGCAGAAAAGAGTAGCGAGAGGGGGGAATGGCTCCTTTCCACATTCTGCCTCTCCTCCACTTGCCAGCTGGGGCTTTCTGACAGGTCTGCGTGTGGACAGGGGGCACCCCCCCGCACACCCAGACTTGTCAAAAAGCCCCAGCTGAGAGGCAGGGGAAGGGGAAGGGGCAAAAGGCTGAAAAAAGCAGCCAGGGGAACCAAACCTGCTACTTTCTGCCTTTTGCCCCCCCCTGCCTCCCAGCAGTGGCTTTTTGACAGATAGGGGTATGGGGAAGGGACACCCCCCTCTCCACACCCTAAGGTGTCAATAAGCCCCAGCTGGGAGGCAGAGGAAGGGGTGAAAGTTAGAAAATAGCAGCAAGGGGGAAAATGCTTCTTTATGCCTTTGGTACCTTGCCTGCCTACCAGCTGGGGCTTTTTGACAGGTTGTGGAAGGCAGCACTGATTGAGCCTTTTAAAAACCATCCCTCCCCCAAATCAGTGAGAGGCTCGCTTTTGGGTGGGCATTTTAACCAGGCTCCAGCCCAGCTGTCAAAGGCTGGAGCCTGTTTAAAATGCCCCCCCCCCCCCAGCATCTTGCTGCTCTGGGCAGGCCATTTCAAGCAGGCTCCAGCCTCTGACAGCTAGGCTGGAGCCTGATTAAAATGGCCCGGGGATTCCCGTACTGGAGGACTCTATCTGGTAAGGGAATCCCCCTGCAGGGGGCTGAGAGAGTAGTGCTGACATCAGTGCTGCCCTCTCAACCCCTTATGGGGGAGATTCCCCACCACCTCCCAGCTGGTTTTCTTTGACAGCTTGAGCTGTCAAAATCAGCTGGGAGGCAATGGTGAGAACCGGGAAACAACCGTCCAGTCGCAGCCTCTGGCCTTAAGAGAGATCTGGCGGTAGCTTCCCAGTTCAGAAGAATCAAACAAAAAAACAATATGTTTTCAATTCGGATGACACGCTGTCCATGTTTTGTTTCATTTTGTAATATTTTGAAACCTTACAAAATTACAAAACAGTGTGTCTTTTTCGTAAGGAGCCTATCCCTATTTGTGACCACTCTTGCCTTGGGTGACCCTGCTAGGAATCTGGGCTAATAATAATGGAGCCTGGCCTTCTGATGCCATCGCTCTCAGCTTCACTGGTTCACTCAAACTCTTTCATGATGTTTTGGTGCACACCAAAGAAGGTGTGTTTTGATATATACATATAAACTTATACATCTCAGATCTCAGTTTCCTTGCACCAAACATAGAAACAAGGAAAAGTTTTCACACCACCATGAAATAACTGCATTATTATTATACCATAGGCTATGCAATAGGTTCATCAAGTCAGAACATTTTAGCCTGAGATAATGGAAATGCATATACTGTTGCCTCTCTCTCCTCTCTGAGATAATGTAAATGCATATACTGTTGCCTCTCTAACAAACTGTGACCTAATGAAAGATAGAGACCACAGCTGCAATTACTCTTCATGAAATGAGACTACATTTTTGATAAATTTTCAGTGGCAGTGTTCATCCCTGATATGATTAAGTCAACTCTTTCCCCAAAGGCTGAGCTTAAGCAATGAATTTTGCTGTAGCAATACATTAAATTCAGAGTCATTAAATCAGAACCTATTAGATGCCTCTAGAGCTAAATGCACTCCTGCTACTCTTCCTTTAAAAAATGGTACCAGAAAATTATAGGAAGCATAGAAGGATTGCTGTGGACTGATAAACTATAGCTGCAAAAGTTGTGATAGGAAGATATTGCAGAAAGAATGGATCATAGACCATCCAGGTCACAGCAATATGATTCCTACCATCGGTTCATCACAGGCCAAGGTTGTAAGGACAGCTAAAAGTGTAAAGGCCATGAGATACAGTTCAGACAATAATTGAAGGAGATTCTTATTTTCTTAACAGCTAATAGGGGTCCCTTCCTTTTTTCCCTTTAGCTGCTTGGCTGGCTTTGATATAAAAGCAAAATGTAACCCCAAATCAGTGCATTATTTTGTATGCATATAAAAATTTGAGCTTTCTAATACTTTCAGGCTTAATATATATTTGTTATGAAAAAATAATGAAAGGGAAGTAAGCCCCAAACTTTAATCTTGAAAAAAATAAATAAATCAATTTAGTTCAACCTCTTGATGTGTGTCAAAGCTATGTAGAAATCTAAGGAGCAACCATTTGTCAGGAGACTAAACGTATCAGAGATTTTCAACTAGGTGTGTCCAAAGAGCAAAATAAACCTACCGCAAGTGACAATCCAGAACAGTCATGAGACACAACACAGACAAGGAGGACATAGAAGGAAAAAATAAAAATTAAAACATCCACACACAAACATTAGTAAAACCATGGAGAAATGACCATTTGTATCTTTTATTTGCCATCTTTTCTACTGAAGCCCTTTATACAATCAAGGCTGCTATCCTACATGTACTTACCTGGGTGTAAGTTCAATGGAACTCAATAGGGCTTACAACTGGGTAAGCATATGTAGGACGCTATCATAATTTTAGTACTTGAGGCAATTATCCCCTCAGAAAGCAAAAGTCCTGTTAATTAATTGCATGAAGATTTAGCTGCAGTTCTATGTGTGCTTACCTGGGAGTAAGCCCAACTGAACATAACTGAATTTGCTTCCACATAGACATTTATAGGACTTCAGAATCATAGTGCCATTCTATACAAAGTACAGCAAGCAGATGCAAAAGATGGAAGGGCTTCTGAACCTTTCAGAGTGGTGTAAAAGAGGGAATTTAAAGAGGCACATTTTTTCCTAAAAGGACTGATGTAAAAGTGGGCAGTTTTTTATCTGACTACAAGGGAAAAAGGCTTCCTGAACATGGGTGGTGGCAATGAATTTTGAATAAACAGGTATTTGGTTGTGTTCCTAGTGGTGCAGTTGCAAACCATGTCAACTAGAATGCTTGCAGGTGCACCAGATCCATCTTGTTCCTAAATACATTTGCCACTTTCAGTCCAGACATACCTCCTCAAACACTCTTTGTCTGCAAATGGAAACCCAATAATTTAAGCATACCACTATGCGGAATTTAAACTGCAGCTTTTGTGTTCAATATATATATTGAACAACAGTGGCCTAAGCAGACCTAATTCAATACTGCAATCATAAAACAAGGGCATGCAGGCAGTTCACCTGGCTTTCATACCAAATATAGGAACCCTCTCTTCCCCTACCCCCAAGTACAACTTGGGAGCTGTATTCCAAAAACTGTTTGGGATTCCATGACTCTCACTGCAAAATTAGGGTACAGAGCCAGTTAAACAGTGATTAACCTTTCTGAAGGAACAATTAAGGTTCTCTGGAATTTTTTTGTGTACAAGAAGCCATTTTTTTATAAGAAATGGTGCTCAGAAAATATTGATACATATGCCTGAAGGTGGATGAGGAAGATGAATCAGCAAGATTAAATCAATATTGTTCGTATTGTGACAGTGTGAATGTATATTGGAAATGTTATTGCTCCTTTATAAAGCATAAAAGCAGGCCTATTTTTCTTAAACATACATATACAATGGCTTTATAATGCATGCCTTCAGGGTTCATCAGGAGACATGAAAGCATTCTGCTTTTATGCAAATAGTTTAATAAATTATTCAAACCTGGTTTCAAAACCTGGTTTATTAACTAATGTTCCCTTGAATTCCTATGCAATATTAAACTGTGATTTCTCCCAAAGTGTCAGTGGAAGCCTCCCCTTGTATCTGAACATAAAGGAGATGGAGGAACTCATGAGCAAGATGCTCACAGTGACTTATTTCCAGTCATCTATCCCCTAAAAGCCTACTGTCTGAAATGGACTGATCAGTGGATTTTGGATTACTGTATTTGTCCAGGCATGTGTGAGCACACCCACTGCAATTTATGGGAGTGATATGTTAGAACTGATTGGTGGAGTGTGCCCCTCTTTTGACTGAAGGATATAAGTACAGTAGTTAGTTCTGTGAATATATATGGGCATGTCAGATAAGTCCAAATACTGTACTGTAAAATCCATGTAAATTCTGCATTCCAAATGGTACAGCTTATCTACATGGACTGTGTTTAAAAGGCTCTTTCAAATTAGTGATGCTTTCCATTGTGTGACATAATTGAAAGCAATTTTTCTACATCCTCTAAGATTTGCTTATCTCTTGCTAGGAATAAGGAATTAGCAACAAATGTCTAAGTTGATTGGAAAAGAAGCTTCTACTCAATTCTTCATGAATACTAAACATGCTGCTAAATTTGAAAATATTTATAATGCTAATATGAGTTTTGGGTCATTTATCCAGGTCAGAACAAATATAATGAAGAACACGTAATATCTAATAAAATTACAAGAAAGAGTGCATCATAATACACAAAAAACTCCACAAAAGAGATCCACAAAATACACTACACAAAAATTGTCCTATAAAGAAATGACAGATTGTTATCATTAGTATCATCATGAGCAACAAAGTGACTTGAGTACAGGTCTTACAAAAAAGCAGGTTTCAAATTGTTTCTCTCTGTACTAGAAAAAAAATGATCCCATTTACCACAGTCAACTAAGTAATTAAGTAAGAAAAACTCACAAACCCCTTGCTGGTAGAAGTGAGATATCCATTGCATCATTCTTTATTTAAAAGGATTCTTATTGTTTTTGTAAAATTGTACTTTACCCAGTGCCATTCAGACAGTTTTGTGGTTTTCATTTGAAATGCAAGCATGACAGTTAAACTACTAGGCCATCATGGAGGAATTACCTGTTTTAGAAGATCTGGAATTACCTTTAGGAAGATTAGCTGCTGGTTGGGGGTGTGCTGTATTGTCTCAGGCAGTAAAATGGCATAGACTGCTCATGAGTTAACTAATTTCCTTCCTCAGATATTGAAGTGATTTTATTTCTCAGCCCTACTCCATCCTGAGCTAACCAACCAGGTAATAAATGGCTCACATCTGTGTCAAAGTACTTTTGTTCTGTGTACGAATCAAAAGGAACTTGTAGAAGAGCATGAACCAGGACAGGAAAAAAAGAACCTTAACCTTGCCCTTACAAATGTATTACCATTCCTGTAGATATGTGTGAACCCAGGGATTTAAGCTCTGTTAAAAATTGGTTGTATTGAGCACAACAATCTGGTGAAATTGTTCAGAGTGAACTCTTAGGTAAAACTGCTGTTTGCTCTTTAATCTTTCTTTTTCTTCCACACCACACTGTTCCCAAAACATCATGCTGGCCAATTCTCCCTTCTTTATGTTCTATTCCTTAGTTCCTCTCCTCCCCTGCCCAGTGCTTTAACACTCCTGCAGAATACTTTCTTGTCAACCTTGTAGGGAATCTTCTGTTTTGTAGAGAGTGATTGAGCAGACCCACACCACTTCTATTTGCCAAACTAAGACTACTCATTGCTTTGCTTTTCTCACTTGCAGACAAACTATAAGAGGACACTATAGTTTGCAGACAAACTATTAGAGGTAACTAAAACTACTATCATTTTCCGGAAAACTTCTCCCACAGTGAATTCACAGTGGGATGCATGCCTTCAGTAATAAGGAAGGTCATAAAGGAGTTACTTGAGAGACCAACTTGGCTGACTTTTATTGGTGACCTGAAAAGGCTAATTGTGTGCAGGTGTTTTAAATGTTTTTAAAAGTGCAATATTAGGGAAATGTTGCTGTGTATATCAATTTTGTCTTGAATAAGATAATGTATATAGTCAAATATTATATACAGAGAGGAATTTTCACAAAATGAGTGGTTTTAAGTACACCACTTACAAAAGATTTTAGAAATTAAATAAATTAAGGCCTTAATCCAACTGATAGTACAATCTGCAATAGTCCCATCAAACCAATATTGTGTCCATGCTTCTGTAAAGTCCATCAGTTTGATGGGTGTACATTAGCTTTGATTGTCAGTTGGATTGAGGTCCAAGTCTTTTGCCCCCAAAGCAGAACCCTTTAATTGTTTAGCCAGACTCCTATCAGTTATTTCCAACAATAATTGTTGCTTACAACAATATTAAGTGTAATGGCACAAATCACAACCATGAACTGAGTTACCACTTGTACTCTTTATTTTGTGTCAATCATATGACTTGACCCTGATCAGGAGAACAAGTGTTTTTGTGTGTGTGCATCTGGATATACGGCAATTTATCACTGCAATTTACATAATCACATTTGTGCTGAAGTAAATAACTAATTGTATTTTCAGCTATGTGTATTTGGTACCATAAAGCTTAATTGGTGGTCTGAAAATGCCTGTAAGATACAGAAGGCAGGGAAGATTCAGATCCCATGATTTCAGCATTGCTTCTGAAACAGATCTGCAATTTGGGAGTTGCCTCCCATGTTAGTATTTTGGTAGATACATATATAGAAGTATAAGAAGCATAATATGCATCTCATGAAACTGTCATGGTGGGAGTACATACACATGTGTTAAATAAACACCCAACCAAAACAGAACTAAACCCTCTTGTAAAAGCTTTCTCTAAACAAGGAACTGTACCTTTCTGAATATGCTTATCTGACAATGAAAATCCTTTGAAAATTGCTTGTCAGGGATGACTAGCCCATGCAGCCTTCCACAGCAAGTTATTCTGAACATAGCCATGGCTATTAAAAAGAGATACAACTCACTGACAGCTTTATCACCAACAGGCCTGAAGAGGCTGTAAGAAAGACTACCAAACAGAGGCCTGCAAAGTAATCCAAATGCATGTTCACTAGGCAGTAAACACCACTTAAATCAATGGCTCTCACTTCTGAGCAAATATGGGCTGCAGAGGAATAATCTTCTTTAGTTAAGAACTAATTCCTACACATTCATTAATATTCTGCTCCGGATGCTAAAGGAGCCACTGAGCAGAGCAGAGCTCAGGTATGGTTCTGAAAACATTCTGGACTGCATTTTGTACAGCCCAAAGACAAATTATGATTGCAGATTTATATACACTTACTACAGAAGAAGCTGTGGGAAAATTGGGCAGTTAATAAGTATATAAACAAACAAATAAATGAATAAATAGAACTTTTCCCCAGAGTAAAACTTGCATATGATTATAACGTGCAATCTGAGCGGTTATATACCAACCCAACCACTTCCGATACACAGCCCTGCTCTCAGGCCAGGGCAGATCTTATCATTTCTTATGCTCTCTCTCAATCTTTTTCAGCGGATTTCAGATTTTAAATACAAGGCAGCCCAAAAACAAGATAGGTACTTTACCTGATCTTTCAAGTTCTTGCCTAAATCTTTCACATCTTTCATGTTTATCGCATTTTTCCCTCCCTTTTCCTTGCCCTTCTTCTTGTTTTTCTTTTTGAACAAGCATTTCTTACACAGACAGAAACAGCAGGTGAGGACTAGCAGAATTGCAACGATGGCTATGGCTATTAAGGCCCAAGGTGGCACTGTAAAAAAAAGAAAGAAAACACAGAGAACAGGGGGTGGGGAATTGCACAATGTCAGTGTTCAATATATATATATATATATTGAAAAATTAAAGGCTAGTTATGTCTCCTACACAAAAGAACTCTAGATGTCACACAATTCTTTTTCATATTTCTCATTCACTCAAAGAATACTCACGTTGAATACAAATATGAATTATTTGTCTGGAACAGTGGGCAATCACAATGCATATACAGCTCTCGACATCTCAATAAAAATAATGGTTCACTTAGCCTTGTGAGGTTCTGGCTGTGCTCTTTGTACTGAAGGATTTACTAACTTCTGGCTTGGAAACTGCTCTGACCCACCTTGCCAGGTGGCCTGGAAAACAAGGCTAACTTCAAGCCAGGAGCTGGATAAGGACTTCTCTTACCCAGAGCTTAGGAAAAACAAACACATGTGAACAAAATAGCCAAATATAATGAGCAGCATTTGCTGCTGTTTATTCCTGACAGTGGCAGATACAGGTCAAGGTCATCGCTAAATATAAGCCAAGGGCAGTGCTTGTCCAGATCAAAGATATCCAGGTTGTTTCCCTCCATAAACACCTGACACTATTCAAATATCAGTAGAAAACAGATGTATGCATATAAACACATGTAATCCAGCTTGAATAGGAAAAGTACAAGCACCCTGTTTATGCATTCAGATTGGATAACTAAGCAGACTCTGAAATAATTCAAAGAAAGATTCACAGCAATTATGTTGGAAACGTGGTGAAGATCAGAATTTCAAGCCAATGAAAATCATGACATGAAAAGATGACCATATAACCAAAATTTCATTACAATAACCTTATCTATACGAATAACAAAATTCTGTTAACACCTTGTAAAATGCAATTTAAACGAAAATTACATTTTTTCCTAGAAAGATAATGCAATATATTCTGCCAAACAACTTACAAGTCTCTATGATTATGCTTTCCAAAATGAACAAGTGAATAGAAGATGACAGATAGTATCAGTGAACTTGAAAGTAAAACTGGGGAAATGTAGAAAAATAACTGCTTGAAGACACATGCTTACATCTACACACAACCCGACTGCAAAACATTTAAGAATTTGTATAAAAGGAAATTGTTGGTACAAATGTTATAATTTCTCATTAAAGGAGTGATGAATTTCAGGGTTACCTGAATGTCATACTTGCTGAGGAGAGAAAAAAAGTTCCTTTTTTGCTTTACGTAAATAAAACTGAACCGTACTGTATGACCAAAAGAATGGAAATTGTGACCTATTGGCTTCATGCGCATCTAGCACATCTAGTTGGGGTAATTTTTTCTTCCAGTCCCCACTTCAAAACTGGAAGGACTTCTACACACTTCTGGTTTTGAAACAAACAAACAAACAAACAAACAAATGATACAAACTTGGGGTTAGCACCCCAGATTGATTCCTGGATACCTGAACCTTATCAATTTCTGGGATAAATGAAAATAAGTGATCAGGCTTAAACTCTATGGGCAGAATCTTGTTGGCTAATGCAATATTTGATGGACAATCTCACAAGCCACACGAATCAGAAATATCCAACTAGACATGGGCTTTGGAGGTCCCCTGAAAATGGGACAAGGTCACAATTCCCATTATTTTGGTTATACAACCCTAAAAACTGCATGAACAATTCTGCAAGACAGTTTCAGAGAAAGAAGAGAAACTGCAAGTTATTTGGGCAAGGGATTAATAACATAACTGTTTACCTTTCTCATACATTAAGCAGCCTGACATAAAAAAGAACAAGTTAGATGTGCTTAGCTATCCGCAACTGTTCCTGACACCTTGATTTGTTCTGCATTACATGGCAGTATCAGCTAAGCCTGAATTAATCTAACTCCAAATGCCAGAGGATGAACCAACATGAGTTCAAATGCACAGCAGTACTGAATACATTACGGGAATGTACAGAATATATTACAGACTGTAGGACATAATGGCTGGCTTCATTCTTGAAAACTAAAAGATTCAGTTTGCCTTCATTGGATCCCAGTAAATATGTTGGAATAGGTACGAATAATTATTGTCATGGCTTGCCCTTCTTTTTCTTTTTTCAGTCCTGAGAAAAGAACTGTGGGCCCTTAGATATGCTCGGGCTCTTTTCCTTGTGTACAATGAAAAAACCCTGGCACAAATGGCTTGTTTCCCATGTGTGCCATATGCTCGACTGAACAGTGACCGCCTAAAGCATTTCCTTCCTGTTTTAGGCTTTGCTGTCTGGTGCATCTGTTTCACAAGTATTTTGGTCAGAAGAGGTAGGGATGGACTGTTGTGGTTTCTGCTGACCCTATTTTATTAAATGACAAAGAGATTTTGTTTAATTTTGTTTGGGTTTATTTATACACTGTTTAACTTGGGTGGTGAACTGCCTTGTAACGACAACATTTAAAAATGAAGAAAGGCTTCTCTTCTTTTAATGAAGGAGTTCACTCTCCATGGAAAAAGTCTTCCTGCCATAAAAAGGATAATGCTTGATTCAAACTCCCCAGCATCTCACAATTCAGTGAACTTGATGGAATACCAGTGGTACCTGATAAAGGAGAGAAGTTCCCTCTTTGGGCAGCTCCTTGTGTGCCCCCAAATTCTGTTCTGGAGGGCTAGGAAACTATTTGGGGTTTCTTCAGAGGATGCAGAGGGGAAGGGAAGAGGAAAAAATACTCTGTTGCTTCAACAAGTGAGCATTTGTGTATTGTTGGTGCAATGGCACAGTGGTTAAATGTCTGTACTGCAGCTAAAATTGTGCTCACAACCTGGGGTTCAATCCCAGGTAGCAGGCTCATGATTGACTCAGCCTTCCATCCTTCTGAGGTTGGTAAAATGAGTACCCAGCTTGGTGGTGGGGGCAATATGTAGCCTCCATACTGTAATTAAACTGTAAGACTACCTGAAGTGGTATGGGGTGGTGTATAAGCACAACACTTTGCTTTGCATTTTTGTATTAAGCAGTAGGCAGTAGATGGTCGCTTTCTTGTGCCATGAATTAAAATCAAAGTTGAGAAACTGAAGTATTAGGAGCCATGTTGCTAATGCTGTAATGCTCATTCTGCAAATGTTTGAGCTGTTTAGACTGAAATTCTATATGCAATTACTCAGGCGTAGGTCCCATTGAGGCATATTTCTGAACACACATGACTCAGATTTGATTTTAACTCCACATTTCTCCTAAGCATGGATAGGAAATTACCCACAGCCAGCCACTCTTCAAAATAAATGGGTTTTCCATTTGGATGGCCTCAATATTCCCGTAAGAAAGTTCTCTGTATCCCATATGCATAAAATGGAGAAATAATAGAAAAACTGTCCACAGAACACTGGTTTCTTTGATAATACCATTTATCCAGATCTCACCCCACCCTCTGAATCATAAAATAGAATTTGTGAAGAAAGGAGTGATCAACAAAGTTGAGTAAGGCTGTCCTGACTTCTCGATCTGTTTCAGACTAGATAAATAAGTAGAACCTCTTCAATATTAGCAGAACTCTGCAAATGTTCCTGGTTTGTTTAAATATATATTGGGATGAGAGAACAGAAAGATGTAGTGTTGACAATTCAGTTGTGACAGGCAAGGGGAGCTATGAACTGAGACATAATCCATACAAGATGGACATGTTCATAGTGATTTTACAGGCAGATCGGGGAACAGGGATCCCAGTTGTCTTGGATGGTGTTACTTCGTCCCTGCAAACACAAGCACACAGTTTGGATAAGCTCTTGGATTCTTCCCTAAGTCCGGATGCCCACATTTCAGTGGTGGTCAGGAGTGCATTTGTACAATTAAAACTACAGAGGGGCATGAATCACTGGTTTGTTCATCAGCTGAACAAGTGTTCAGTGCTTCAAAGCCCCAGCTCTTCTGGTGGATGCCCACCTGAATGGAGCAGCCTGACTTCCCTGCCCTACTTTCTCTGGAACTGACTCTGAGTAGGCACCTATCAGAAAGACATGGGGCTTTGAAGCCCTGAACACCTGTTCATCCAATAAACAAAGTGGCATGAACTGCTTAACTGGTGGTTTGTGCCCATCTCAAGTTAAAACTAGTGTGCCATCCTAGAGATGTCTGATCTGGCAACAGTGGCAACCGCCTCAGTAACATCCCCTGTTGGATTACTGTAATGTGCTCTATGCGGGGCTGCCTTTGGAAGGTGTTTGGAAACATCAGTGGATCCAAAACATGGCAGCCAGATTATTAGCTAGGGAAGGTCACAGGATCACTTAATCCCCTGTTACAGTGGCTCCAGTGGCTGCCAATCCATGTCTGAGTGCATTTCAAAGTGTTTAGTTTAGACCCACAAATCCCTAAATGGCTTAGGTCTAAGTTCTCTCAAAGACCATATCTCTCTTTATGAGCCTGCCCCAGATTTATCATCAGGGGAGAACTTTTGCTGGGCAATCTTGCTTCTACCAGGCCCTGGAAAGCCCTTCCACACCCTTTCTTTTCTGTCCTTCTGCAAGCAAAGCCTCTTCTCTTATTGCAGCCCCCCCCCCCCGGTGACAAGGTAACTACGAGAGGTTCTTAAAGGGATGTTGTATTTAATATACAGTGGTACCTTGTATAACGTAATTAATTCGTTCCAAATCAAATTACATTATACAAGTTTTCCGTTGTACAAATTGTCATTTCCCATAGGAATGCATTGAAACTGGATTTAATCCGTTTCAATGCATTCCTATGTTTTTTTTGGGCGACAGGGGGCAGTTTTTTTGGGCAATGGGGGGCGGGCGGGCGGCTCACCCCTCCTCCGTGTCTGCTGCCCCTCCCCAGCTCACCCCCCTCTGTGTTTGCTGCCCCTCCTCTCCCCTCCCTCCTTCCCTCTTTCCCGGCCGGCCGCAGGTGGTCGGACGGAGGTGGCCGCGGGGGTGGGGGGAGGGAGTGGGGTGCGCCGCTTGGCCTGGGGCGGTGGGGCTTGGGGGACCGCGCCGGGAATTCCCCCCCTCACCTCTTGCCGGAGGCCCGGAGGCGGCCGGCAGGCAGGAGGGCGCACCAGCGGCTGACTTTGTTCCGAGGGGGGG
>JAHTLZ010003526.1:38613021-38633883 GCA_023846285.1 Phrynocephalus versicolor
ACACACACACACACACACACACACACACACACACACACACACACACAAAGCAGATAAGTGTGAATGTCTCCCTTGCCTGGAGTTCTCAGCTATTTCATGCTGGAAAGAATTCTCTCTCTCTAGAATGTAACCATAATACCAGGGATGCTCGGCAAACAGCAAAACCCATTTTCAAGATGTATTTGAACTTAATGTCCAAATTGCTTTTCTTGCTTTTCTCAATGCTCATTTAACAACAGGATGATAATGGCTGGTTGATTGCAAGCTTCAACTTTTCTCCCCCCAAAACATGATTTCTTATTGGCTTGGTAGTAGCACATTGATGGTTATTACCTCTATTGCGAGATCCACTGCTTAGGTGATAATAAATTTTTTTAGTGTGCATTAGCTTTTCCAGATCAAAAACATCCTTTGGTCCCATTAATCAAATCTAATTTAGTCTGACATCACGTCATCATTAGAGTAAAACAACAAGTTCCATAAGGTAAAAATTGCTTGTTTTGTGTGGATTTTCTCTAGTTCAGAATGTGCATGAAAATAAGGTATAAAAATAGGTTTCCAGTGAGCCAGGATGGTTCCAAATATGTGTTAAGTTGTTCCAAATTATTTCTTGTGTCTTCTTGGTGTTAGATACATTTTATTTAATTTTTAGGCTTTTTTCTGTTACAGAGTGAATTTATTATTCTTTAACACCCAATTCATCATGTTCTGCTTGTGGTATGCCAAAAAAGAGAAAAACAACTAGTCCGTAATTATTTTTTTGTAATGCATTACAAAAGTGTAGTGAATGGTGATGTAAATGCCATCTAAATAGTATATACTTCCTAGCTTTACATAGAGGAGAAATGTGCAAATAATATTGAAGTGCAAAAGCCTAGTGCAACTCCATTCAAGTGTTATAAAGCAGGAACTTAATTTCATACCAACATCATTGCTCCACATAACATTTGTCATATTTTTCTGATCATGATTTTTGAATAAAATCCCAATTTATTTTCCCAAGATTCCTCCAGTCCCAGAGAAAACAGACCTTACTGCTATATCCAAAATATTAAATATATTTGCTTCTTTTGCTTTTTTTTAAATCTCAGAGGTATTGGAATCATAAGAACATGATGGGGGGGGGGCATTCAGATCACATATGGTTTGTAGGGCAGAAATGTAACAGATGTAGAGCTTAGCTCAGAGTGAATGTGAAGTTGTTCCTGTGTTTTAGATGGGAATAAATGAAAACTGCAAGAAATGTTTCCATTACAATTCTGAGTCCATTAAGCTTGCTCAGTCCACATCAGGTGGGTTTCTTGGGTGGTAGTGAGAAATTCTTAACGAATTTCAGCAAACATCAGAGATTCACAGGACATGGTGATGGGAGGTATTGATTTGTTTATACAAAGATGAGTAACTGGGAAACTAAGATCTCTGTTAGTATGTAATGTTTACAACCAAGAAAAGCAGTGCAATATTTTTCTCCCTCCCACTCTTTGGGCGGCATCCAGAACCAGTAAACATGTTTCAGTCTCATTGATATTAGCTTCAGCTAGATCACGGCTGTCTCATGTTTCACTGGCTAGAGCAACAAAAGTTAGCAGATAGTGCAATGATGTAGCTGCTCCACTTCTGTGACTGCTAAGTAAGGTTACTGAAGGTGTGGTGTTTTGATAATGCTTATCTTTGTCTCTAGAGAAGCACTCGATAATCTGTTGGCTGTCAAAGTAGCTAGGCAGACGTCAGATTACGGAAAGGAAAGTATCATTGATGACCTTGTGTGACATAAGAGGATTTGTAAGGATTGCTTTGAAGATTTCAATGTCCCAGCCAGAGTACTAATTCTGACCTGGACTTGAATATCTATTCACGAGTGTGCCAAATTCACTTAACTGTTAGGACTAATGGTAGTTTATGGTAACTTGGGGAAGATTATTGTAACTTGGAACCCCCAACCAGGACTTGCAGAATTGCCCTCTCACAAACGAGGCATTTTCTGTCATTTTCAGCTTATTAATTTAGGCAGCAATCTCACAGCCCTTGTCCAAAACTGAGGTGAATTTAAAGTGGCTTTGTTCTGTTTAGATATCTCTAGGCTTGCACTGTACAAGAAACCATCATTTTCTCTGCTTTAATTTCACCTGTGAAATAAGAAATATTTCAAATATGACTCTGCAGAGCGTAATAGCACAGTGGCCTTTAGTTCTAATTGGACTTGAATGTCCATCAGTCGCAGCCAGCAAGGCTAACAGTAAGCGATGATGGGAGTTGTTACCTAGCAACACCTAGAGAACTACAGATTTCCCCACTTGTACTATAAGATTCATCTGTATGGAGTCTTGTTTCAGGAAAGAATCGAAGCCCCAGGGAAGTGATGTTCACAGTTGAATGTCATTGCTCAAATTAAAATAATTCTAGTTCCTCAGCAATGTTTATCTCCTTCTTTTGAAAGCTTGCCAGTGAAGGAGCACAAGTTGCAAAAGTCCCTGAAACTTATAAAAGAAATTCTGCTAGCAGACTAAATCCCAGAGATACAGAGCCACTTATCAGTCAGTGCTAAAAGCACAATCCATGTCAAATAGATTTAACTTATGCCCCTACCCAGTGCTGCCCATGCCTGCACACTGTACTGTTTCCTATTTCTTATTTCAGTGGGTGGATTTTGTGTGGTCAGTGGTAATGCCAGCAGTTGTGCAGGCCCTTGTGATATTGAGGATTGACTACTGCAAGGCACTCTACGTGGTGTTGCCCTTGACCCTTGTCCGGAGACTCCAACGGGTCCAGAATGCAGCGGCCAGACTGGTGGTGGGTGCTCGTCGATACAACCACATCACCCCAGTGCTGGCTCACCTGCACTGGCTACCCATGGCCCTCCGGATGAGGTTCAAGGTCCTGGTTTTGGTTTTCAAAACCCTCCATGGCTTGGGCCCTGAATACCTGTTGGAGCGTATCTCCCAGAGGTCATCTGAGGTCAGGCCCACTCGAATGTCGCAGGCGCACTCACTCCCAGGGAGGAGCGGAGGGCGGCCATGCGCAACAGCGCCTTCTCTGTTGTGGACCCCTCATTATGGAACCACCTTCCGAGTGAGCTGTGCCTTGCACAGTCCCTGCCTGCCTTCAGAAAGGCTTTGAAAACTTTGCTTTTCAGAGAGGCATATGGCGACCTAATTTAATTCAATTTAATTTAATTTAACTTTTATTTAATTTTAGGTAGGTAAGGTAGGTAGGTAATAGTTTATTGCTAAAAACCATTGGTCATCGCAATCTTGATTAACAACAAAGAAAAAAACTTATAAGGTTACATCTGCGACAAATATAATTAAAACTTTTTTTTAAAACCATGTGACACTTGCAGAGCAGTATAGTCCTCCCAAAGTTAGAGGCTGACCCGGATTTTCATAGCTGCCAGCGCAAACTTTGCAACTTGCTGTGTAACAAACCTGTCTGTACCAACAAGTAGCATACTAAGTTGGGTTCCAGGGGACCTGTCGGCCAGTGAACCAATAATCCCACCAAGGAATTTGCCTCTGGGTTGGTCGTGAAGGGGGCACCTGAGCAAGTAATGGGGCACGTCATCGACTTCACCTGAGCCACAAGGGCAAAGTCTGTCCGAAACAGGGATATTATCACATCTCCCCTCTAAAAAAGCAGAAGGCATGGTCTGAAAGCGCAGGGCTGTGAAAGCTGTCCTCAAGGAAGCTGAGGTTAAATTGTGAAAATAGCTTTCCAGCCCGAAAGATGTTTTAAACAAAGGATAATAAAGGGAGAATGGCGATAGTGAAACCACAGCCAATTCCTTCCATTTGGAGCATAAATAAATCTTGTCTTTGACCAATTTTTTGATACTGGGGGAGACAAAAGAGGGGTTAGATTCAGTATTGATCCCATAAAGGTGTAATATGGGTCTGACAAGCTTTGTCCAGGACTCCCGCAAGGGGTGCTGGAGTTGTTCTATATAGCATTTCTTTGGCAAGCGGGAGTTGCTCATGGCAGCCAGCTTCAACCAGTACATTACCAAGGCAATGTGTATGTGTGTTTCAATAGGAGTTAGCCCTACTTCAGCTCTTACATATGCAGAGGGTGTGCCACGGGGTACAGCAAGGAGAGATCAGATAAAAGAATTTTGAACCACCTCGAGGTGTGGTATTTTAGTATAGCCCCAGATTTCGGCCCCATATGTTAATTGGGGGACTATCTTTCTTGAAAACACCTCGACTGCAGGAGCAACCAGTTTACCACCTTGGGTTGAAAAGAATCTCAAAAGGGATTGAGTGGAGTGGGAGACTTTCAAAACTGTTGCTTTCAGATGATGTTTCCAAGAGAGCAGGGCATTAAAATAAAGACCAAGGTATCTAAAGTTTCTTAGCTGCTCAATAGGTTTGTTGTCAAGTGTCCACCTATGTCTAGTTCTTTTCCTCCCAAAGACGACTACTTTGGTTTTAGAGTAGTTAATGGACAAATGTCCTCTAGTACAAAAGTTACTCAGCTTAACCAAAAGTCTTCACATACCGACTTGCGCTGTAGAAATAATTGCAATGTCATCTGCATAAAGAAGGGCAGAGATCTTAGCATCTGCTATAGAAGGGGGGAAAATACTGGACCACTCAGTTCTTGAACAATATCATTAATATAATTCAATTTAATTTAATTTAACTTTTATTTAATTTTAGTTTATTCTCTCTCTCTCTCTCTCTCTCTCTCTCTCTCTCTCTCTCTCTCTCTCTCTCTCTCTCTCTCTTTGTCTACAGCCCTTTGATCCATCTTGTTGTATTGTAATGCATTTTTTTTAATCTTGTAAACCGCCCAGAGTTCCATATTGGAAGATGGGCGGTATAAAAATGAAACAAATAAACAAACAAATAAATAAATTACTGATAGATGAAGCTGTTAGATTTTGTACACAACACAGATTTTCAGAAATAATGATGTTACTTCTTGCACCTACACCTCCAGAATACAGAGATATGAGTCTAAAACAAAGAAGACACCTTCTAAATCCATCAGATTTAAGGGAAGGGAAGAGTAGGGGGAAGGGAGGGAGGGACAGAGAGAGAGAGAGAGAGAGAGAGAGAGAGAGATTATTATAGTGATTCTTCTGCATTTTTTCCTCCCATCACAATATTACAAAGCAATCTTGAATTTTCCTTTCAGTAAAAAGATCAGTGAGTAGTTGATGGTAGAGTGGACCCTCCTATAACAAACAGCTTGTATAACAAAAAATCTGTACAACATAAAAAATTCTGGAGATAGGGGAAATTTGCTTAACATAATTGCTTATGGGGAAAATCCGTACAACATAAAATGGGATTACTCCATTTTCAATGCATTCCTATGGGAAATTTGTATAAAGGAAAATTTGCTTAACATAATTTCATTTGGCACAAATTAATTCCTTTACACAAGGTACCACTGTACTTTTTTTAAAAAAACTTTTAAGATATCATATTTGTCACAAATTATTTTCCTTTTCAGTGATCTCCTGAAGATGTCTAGCCCTATCTAGCTAGTTTATCAGATCTCAGCTAATTACTGTTGATTTTAAGAATAGAAAGTATTTATATAGCTGGGAAAGCATTCTAAAAAGTTCTTTTTTAAAAGTTGAGAAAGCTAACATGGCTGATCTTTTCACCATTTTAAATAAATAATATTAGGCACATAAAACACCTTCACTGACTAATGACCCATTTCCAAATAAAGTTCATACTGGTGGCTGTGACCTGTTCAGACAGGCCCATACAGCACTGATTCAGGTTATCTGTTTTTGAACTTTCTGTCTCACATGCCAAAACAACTGAGCTGGCATTATATACTGTGAATTCTAAGGAAGGCAGATGGGGTTTCTTGCTATATGTCAGGCAGCAAAATGCTGTAATCTGATGTCTGCCTAGCTACTTTGACAGTTAATTTGCCCCTTGACCTGTGAATTCTGTACCCCTTTCTTTCTAGATTATAGTTACAACTCCTTATACTTGTCCAGGTTTTTACTTAACTTCTACAATGATGTGTACAAACCTCAGAAATGAAAATATAGATGCCTGATTCAATAACTCTGTATTCTAAATAATTTGGGAATCACGTTGCTGATTAATATTAACAGATAGAGAAATCTGCACATGGATGTATATAACATTTAAAAGAAGTTGGAAACAGTAACACTGAAGTTTGACTGTGGTGTGAACACAAAGTTAGGAGTAGTATTTTGCCCATCCAGCCCAGAAATAAAGAGTTGAGACACATATGTGGGATTAAAATTGGGCCACAATTTATTGATGTAAATTCACTCTATTATACTATTCATTGTCCTTCAAGCAAGGAGGCCTGGAAAAGGTGCAAGTGGCTCTCTTATTTATTACTGATTATAATTAGCAGGGTGCTGCCCACTTGTTCAGCACACTCCCAAAGATTTAGCTGTCTGGGCAGCCCCCATCTATCACTCTTGGGCATATTTTATATATAATCCTACTATACTATGCCTAAATTACTTATCCATTCTTAATTAAAATTGAGGGCTGCTGGTCTCATACACCATATTCTTCACTAACTTTATCCTGACTTCAATTTGCCTCTTGCACTACCCACCAACTGTGACCGGAATTAATAAAACTCCCAAAGCCTTAAAGAGAATGGGATGCTCGAAAACACATTGCCTCTCCTGGCCAATCTGAGGGACAGTCAAAAATTCCCATCCAGCCCTTAATGCAACCAGCTGCTCTCCTTCTCTTAACTGGGTGGGAGGGTGGGAAGACGGCCATGACTGAAAGAGGCGCTGGGCCACATGGACTTTCATTTCTTTTCCAAACATGCCTGCATCCAAACTGGTGGGCAAAGTCACCCCACCCAGCACTAGCGGCTGTTAGGAACAGCCATTCTCAGTATTTAGAACAAACATGGAGGTGAAGTACAGTCAACAAATAAAATCACATAAAGCTTTATTGTGATTTGGTACATGCACAGCTTGAGTCATGACTCTGTTTTATATGACAGCTTTCTTAAGAGTGAAGAAGGAGGGTAGATCTCTTCAAATTTAAAGTAGAAGGCAATTTGTTCTGAATGAGAAGTCTTCGTCCTAAATAAATTAGCACTTATCTACATTTGTGGAAGGCCATTCATTTTTTGAGACAGTCTTTGCTAGCCTTGGAGTTTATTGATTGCTATTTACCCCTTCTGTTCACTTTCCCCTCCAAGTTATGTTCTCCTTGTTTTTATATCTTCATGCTTCATAAACTCTATCTTCTATTGCTCAGGCTATTTTTTTCAGTAGCAAACCTAGTGCGTTCTGAAGTGATACAGAATTAATTGCAGTTGCTGCTACAGGTTTCAAAGAAATGTTGATTACCTCTAACAAAGTTTCTATTAGTGCATAAGAGAGAGCACAGCTGCCTCTTTCGTTAATGTCAGTATTCCTGCCAGAGAAACTGATGGCCTAGGTTCTTGATGCAGAAGTAATTCTACTTATCCCTAGTCTTTTAAGTTGTTTAATAACTTTGATTTAATTAAGAAAAGAACTTTACACCTGCTGATCAAATAGAACAACTAGCAAATACACAATTATTTCAACCACAGGTACCAAAACCACTCACTATCCCCATGGGGCATTCCTAAGATCTTTGATACGTATTTTCCAAATGGGCCACTAGCCAAAATCAAGGATCTGCCAATTCATAGAGCTGAATTATGACCTTTTCACCTTGATTCAGCTAACACCACTTCAATATAGGGGTAAGGGACAGAATAGTAAACTCCTCTAGTGATATTATGAATCTACATTTATCCTTTTATTCTATTTTATGGCTTTAAGGCTTTACCTATTGGAGTTACTGGCCTTTGTATCTTAGTTTGCAAAAGAAAAGGCTCTGACAGATAGTAACATTCTGGAACTTATCCACAGACTACTGGAATAAAGAGACTGGTGCCTTCATTTTGGTATATGTGTGTGTATCCCAGTTTGGCCTATTTTTCCATTTCTGTTTCTGTTTAGTTTGTTTGTTATTTAATTTTAATAAGTACATCTTTGCAAAGCTGTGTTTATAAAACCTGTTATCTCTCAGAATTAAATGGCAGTACTGTATCCATTTCTGTGTGGAATTGATCAGAGAAATCACAAAACAAAATTAAAATAATGAAAATCCAATCCACTGGATTTTTCAGCCTCATTTTAGGAAAAAAGAAGAGTTTATCTGAGAGGAAAAATTATACAAAATCATCAGAGAAAGAGACTGAGCAAAGAATTCTGATTTATTTGATATTAGCCTTTAAATGGTGGCAGATGGGGATTGGGGGATTGGGTTACCTATACTTTAGTCATATTGAGGAGGGTTTGATTTTTAATTGTAGCCAGTCTGCCTGCTGAAGGAGCAAAGCAGACACATAATTTAAAGATGATTTAAAGAAAATCTGGAAACCCTTTTAGAGTTGTGATATCCAATAGCTGAAACCTGGTAGTAAACTGCAGCTACAGTAGGCCTGTTTAATTAGTAGGGATTTGGGAAGTCAGCATTCATATAAATTACACAAATTAAATGAGCCTAATCCAGTTGCAACTTACTACTGGATTTCAGCCAGTGAGGTCAAATACCGAGGGTTGTAATTAGTTTAAAACAAAAATAACTCCTAAGAGGATGTTTTTAGAACGGGTTCAAATAATATCTATTTAATGAATGATTAAAACAAACATATAACCTGATACATGATGGAGGCATAAGACAGAAATGGATGATGGTCAGCACATCTTGAGGGGATGTATAATTATACAGTGGTACCTCACAAGACGAATGCCCTGTAAGACGAATTATTCGTAAGAATAATGAAATTTCTGGGGATAGGCATTCTTCACAAGATGACGGTTTTCTTACCCGATGACTTGAGAAAAATTCATCTTACAGGGCAGGTGTTTGAATTTCACACACCCACAACCTGAGGCGGTTCTGGGCACATGAAATTCAGAAGCCTGCCTGGCTGTCCTTCCCTATAGCATCTGTTATGTGGGTACTAAGGGCCAGGAAAGGCTGGCTTAGAAGCTGCCACCACCTCCTCTTCATCCAGGTCTCTGTGCTGAAACCCGGGTGAAGAGGAGGTGGTGGCGGCTTCTATCCTGTCTTTCCTGACCCTATAGCACCCACATATTGGATACTACAGGGAAGGAAAGGCAGGATAGAAGCCGACACCACCACCTTCTCTTCTCCCAGGTTTCAGCACAGAGACCCAGGTGAAGAGGAGGTGGCTGCCCTGATGCAGGAAGGAAAGACTCTGAGCTGTCAAAATCAGGTGTCTGTCAGCTGCAAGGGGGGGGGCACTGTACTGCCTTTTAAACAAGACATTACATAGGCAACACTGTATAGCCCCAAAATTGATTTCCCCGATGATGGTAATTTAATCAGAAGAGATAAAGATGATCCTTGGTTTGTTCAAAACCACAAGAATCTTTATAATGTATGGAATCCCTTTCTAAATGATTAGAACCCTTTTAAATGTTTGAAAATATCTGGCAGATTGCTATCCTTTCTAAATTAACTGATAAACAAGGAAACAACAGAACAAATCATTATGGAAAGGTACATTTTATTTATCTGTTATTTGAACAGTTATCAAGATAATACACATGCAAAAAGAAAGGGAGAAAAAAGGCAAGAAAAAGAATCAAAATAAAGCCCTGGGTAACTCACCATGCAACGGTTCTTCTCTGAACAGCTTTTGATGTTATAACGGATGTGAATTTTGACTTTAGAAGGCCATACCATTTTAGCTTTCATGTCATCATCAGCATGATTTCTAATTCCCCAGAGTTACAGTATTACTTTGCTTATCAGTTATGGGAGCTGCAATTCAAAAACTATGTTGACAAGTCAGAAATTCTCTATGGAGGGCTAGGCAGCTGACAAAAGATCTAAAGGGAAATCCCTTGTGATGGTCTAAAAGATGTGAGTATGCTTTACCTAGAGCAGCCTTCCCTAAATCAAACTAAGAAGAATCATACTTCAGCTACTACATATCTTGAAGTTAGGGATTGCTAGCCTAGGAGAACTAACCCACAACCATATTAGATTACCATTCCTTGCAATGTCGCTTTTATGATTTATTTTCTACTTATTTTGTTAGCTTAATTTTATTCATTCTAGATTGTTATTAACATTGTATTTTGCATTTTGTAACTTTAAATTAATTTGTATTTTTGTTTTATGTTCTTTTTGCTTTGTTATTGTTAGCTTATAATTTATCTACTCTTTGTTACTCTAAACTGCCCAGAGTAGCCTTCGGGCTAGATGGTGTGGTATACAAATCCTAAATAAATAAATGAATGAATGAATGAATGAATGAATGAATGAATAAATAAATTCCTCCTAAATTTCACCTCTGCTGTTCATTTTCAACTCCCAGATTCCTTGTAGAAAGCTTTCACTCAGTGCTAGTCAGGACTGTTGGTTCATTAGACCAGCTTGTGCCTTAGATTATTAAACTCTTACTAGATCTCATTAAGTAACCATATTTGGGAGTTTCTCCTTTTTTCATTTGCACAAAAATGGAGGATCTTTTGCTTGAATTGAAAATCTTTTCATATAGTCAATGTGTGGGTGCCTGACTCACAACTACTGTTAACCACAATAGCCTAAGCAAATTATTTTAGTTGGGACTATTCAGGCCAGGAAGATGAGCAGAGAAATATCAAGACAAACTGACAACTTAGAACCTACATTTCTGCTTCTTGAGGTTATGATGTCCAGAAATATATTATGACTATTAATAGCATGCATTTTAAGAGGTGCTGTGGTAAACGTAAAATACAGATGGCTAGCCTATTATACTATGTTGAAACACTAACCTTCATTTATGTACACTGTATCTTTCAAGAAACACTCTTTTATTTTGAAGAAATGAACAAGGGACATGCCTGTGCAAGAGACAGAGACAGCGACAAAGACACAAAGGGAGACATTCCTAGAACACATTTTGTTTCTGTACTTAAACTGTTACAATATTTTGAAATGTTGACATTTTTGTACTTTTGATGGTTAACAGTTTTATATCATATAGGCAACAACACCATTTCCCATAAGGATGAAGAAATTTAATCTGCACTTACAAATCGGTATTGTCAGTATAGTCTTAATTGGATTTATTAAAAGAAGTAGCCATGATCACAGATTTGAATGTTAATTATTATATTCTAGTCCTGGCTTTTATCTTGACTCATTTTGACAAATATTGTTAATTTTGCAGCTTTAAAACCTTACCCTTTTTGGACTATAACTTCTAGACTTCCCTACCAAGCTCTGGTTAAATCTATATTGTTATGCCTGGCTGTAAATTTACATAAAGTGTGGATGAAGAGGCTGAGAAGAATGGGTTAATAATATAGCCATATTGAGAAAAGTTCAGATCAGTCATTAGAGATGCCTTAGAACTTGCCTGTAGTTCAGCATCATCAGCAATACCCTTAAATCCAAGCCCAACTGCCATTAAAGCAAATGGAAAGACAGCAAATTGCTTTAGTGGGAGAGTGATCAGTCTGCTGAGGGATCTTATCAAGTCCCAGACAAAGCAATTCCATCCTTCCTACCTTAATTTATCCCTGCTGTATCAAATAGCAAAACTTTAAGTGGCCCACAAAACAATGAAGTCACAGCAGGGCACTACTGAATGCAACAACTTTCTTAAGACTCTTTTATGCCAAAGAGACAACGAAAGTATGTTGAAATGCCAAGGCATGAGGTCATCTAAAGGAAATACAACTCTACTATTGCTGTTCAGAAGCACGTGTGCACGCATGCACGCACGCGCATGTGTGCGCGCACACGCACACACAAACAGAGTCATAATAAGGTTTCTGTTGCCTATTTTATTGACATTATTCTATTATGTGTCCCTAGAATTCTGCCAGGGATGAAATGAGATGGTTGGCTAGATGAAGGAATGAGGGAACAAAATTATATCATCCTCTTTTGTTTCTTTCTGGGAAACTCTTGAAGAATTCTGGGAGCTGGAGTTAAAAATGGAATAGGCTCCCCTCTAGAAGTAACACTTAGAAACAAAACAAAAGCAGAAAAAAACAAATGGGTCTGTAGCCAGGAAAACTTGCTTGGCATTGATCCTGACAGTAATAAAATTTGAAGCATGTAAGAGAGTAAGAGAGACAAAGAGGGAGGTAGCGTTATGAGTTTTGATTAAAGGTGACAATTAGAAATGGGTGTTTCATTTCGGAAGGGGTCCAGTTCCGAAACAAAACATAGCAGCACAGTTGCCATTCAGTACCGGGACCCACTTTCCAGAATGAGATCAACCATTTACTGTACTTACCTTGTTTTGGATAGCACGGGGCTAAACTCCAGTCAGGAGTTGTGCAGGGACATGCATCATTCTGTCTCGCTATCTGATTGGCCAATGCCATGGAGAGTGAAAGGAGACACACCAGAGGCTGTTTTCTCATTGGAGTTTAGCTCCACATGACCCAAAACAAGGTAAGAGACTGGTTGATTTCATTCTGTGGGTCTCAGTACGAAACAGCAGCTGTGCTGCTGTGTTTCATTTTGGAAGCGGTCCCCTTCTGAAACAAAACACTCATCTCTAGTGACAATGTCACAATTCCATTTCCTTCCTAGAACTGTGGCAACATTACAGAAAACCTTCTTCCCAGAGTTATTATGTAAATTTGCTGGTGCTAACCAAGCATGAAGTATTTAGCCCTGCTCTGGATTTCAATGCAGGCCTAAATTAAAGTTAGCACTCCAAGAGAAACCAAAGCCAAACCCACTGATAAAGTCAAGAAGCCAATATAGTTTACAGTGGACCCTTTTATAACAAACAGTTTGTATAACATAAAATCTTTACAACATAAACAATTGCGGAGATAGGGGAAATTTGCTTAACACAATCGTCTATGGGGCGAATCCATACAACATAAAAATGTCAAAATTAGGGATTACTCTGTTTTCAATGCATTTCTATAGGAAAATTGCATAAAGGAAAATTTGCTTTACATAATTCCATTTGGAACAAATTAATTCCTTTATACAAGGTGTGTGTGTGTGTTGTGTCGTTATAGTCGTGACCGACTCTTTGTGACCCCATGTCCATGGAGTTTTCTTGGCAGGAATACTGGAGTGGTTTGCCAGTTCCTACTCCAGGCACCTACAGCACCTGGTATTCCCTGGTGGTCTCCCATCCAAGTACTGACCAGGGCGGACCCTGCTTAGCTTTCCAAATCAGGCGAGATTGGATGTGCTTAGGGCAGCTCTCTTATACAAGGCACCACTGTATATAAATTCAGAGTTATACTTTTGGTCATAAGACTAGAGGTCTCGGCCAACACCAGCTCATTTAAAATGAGCTGACGTTTTATGCAAAGTGCATAATTCGACATACAGATCATTAAATTGAGCCTGCTTTTTTTTTATAAAAATGTTTACTTTCTTCTTCTCCATCCAATCCCCCATACTTTCACTGTCTCTTCAAGCATTCCTCAATTCCGTTTGTCTGTTACAGATCTTGGTTCAAGAATCTGCTCTTTTATTTCCACTGTGACACAGGTGTTGATTAACTTAGAGAATGTGCAGATAAAAGAAAGACAGCAAAACAAGAACCAGCATGAGGTTTATTATTGGCAACTTCCACACTAGCATAGCCTCTTTTTAAAGTGTGTCTGTGATGGTAATCACTTTTTGTGAAATCTTTCCAGAATGCCAATTTAGCTGTCTTGCCTTGTGAAACGTTGGCTAACACATTTTTAGTCTTAAGATTGGGTTTCGAGTCCCAGTTCACAGACAAATGGGTTTACAAGAAAGTTGAAGTCTATAATGCCTAAAAATATTTTTGACTTAAGCATGGCACTTGGAATTATTTTAAAAAGGCTCGAGTAAGCAGGAAATGTCAAAAGTGCCATGACTGATAGCAACCGGCAGTCAGCTATGGAAATATTCAATGATGATTGTATGTATAAGACTGTACAATACCATAACTTTCCAGTACATACAAAGTTAATGATTAAATTTGAAATGGCTAAACCTTAGACTTCAGCATCCCAATGAGAATACAGTAGCCCAATGATAAGAAATAAGTTCAAATAATCTTTTCTATGGTGGGTCCTATCAATTTACCTTTTGAGATGTTCTTCCATAAACTATTTATATAACTTGGCAGTTTAAATATTGCATTTCATTTATATAATGTATATTACAGTGAGTTATCAAATCAGGCGTTGTGCTTGATTACTGGAAGGTAGTAAATGTAGCACCAATGTTCAAAAAAGGATCCAGAGATGATCCAGGAAATTACTGACCAGTCAGTTTGACATGTGTCCCAGGTAAAGTGATTGAAACCATCCTAAAAGATAGAATTAATAGGCAAATCACGCCTCACTAATCTGTTGGAAATCTTTGAGAGTGTCAACAAGCTTGTGTATAAGGGAGATCCTGTAGACGTTATTTATCTGGACTTTCAGAAGGCTTTTGACAAGGTCCCACACCAAAGGCTCTTGAATAAACTTGCCAGTCATGGAATAAAGGGGCAGGTCTTGTCCTGGATCAGCAAATGGCTAAGGGACAGGAAACAGAGGGTAGCACTAAATGGACACTTCTTCAAGTGGAGGGAGGTAAAGAGTGGGGTCCCCCAAGGTCCAGTACTGGGACCCCCGCTTTTCAACCTCATAAATGATATAGAAGTAGGTGTAAATAATAAGGTAGCCAAATTTGCTGACAACACTAAATTATACAGGGCAGTAAAAACTGAGAGAGATTGTGAGGAACTCCAGAGGGATCTCTTGACATTGGGGGAGTGGGCAAACCAATGGCAAATGAGCTTCACCATTAGCAAGTGCAGAGTGCTAGAGGATTCCAGAAGGTGAGCACACAGTCTGTACTAGGGTTGCTAGGAGGAGATGACAGAAGTAAAAACAACTGGGAGGTGACTGTGGTCCTTGTGTGCCAAATATTTTGAAGGGCTGTGTTCGATAATGAAATAGTAAAGCAAAGGCAACACATACAATGGATAAACATCCACACTCTTTAACTTCTGAGGTAAACAAATGTTGCCATGCCCTCTCTGCAGAATGCACAGAATATTACAGAAATATTTTGAATGTGCATTTCAAAATTGTATGCTAATTCCCTTGAAACGTATGGCATAATGTCTATTTCTTTCACTCTTTCTTTCTGTTATTTCCCCCAAAACAAGCCTAGTTTTTTTCCACATTCCTTTTCATTGCCTCACAGCCTTCCTGCAGGGAACAGAAATAATGTATCTACCTTGGAACATGCTCAGTTTATAACCTAATCACTGTTTTTCTTTCTTGAAAGGCATATTTGAAGAGTCAGTATTTCAGCCCCTGCAGCCCGAATTCTTTCCAAATTATAAAAAAGTAGATGTGACCAACCATTGTCTTTCAAAGTAAGTAAGGTTGGTATTTTCAATTTATATTGAGCTATTTTAAACCCTAAACATTGTAGGTTCAGTTGTTTCTGCACAAGAGTCGGGGCAAAACAGCTTTACTTTAGAAACATAATAGCTGCAACAACCCTGCTAGTTTTGATGACTGAAACTTGAGTTACAAAGTTGTATCTTTTTTTGTTGAGGCCCTGACATGTTGTTTGAAGGACTGGGTCAATAAAAACACCAACCTTTACTTCAGAGGCAGCCTCAGAACATCTAAGCTCTGGGACTCAAATAAGAAATTACCTGGCATAGTTTCCATCTTGCCAAGGACTTTACATCTAAGAAATAACTTCTGACAACTCCACCTTTTGCCATGTTTAACTTGTTGGTACAACTCTGAAGAAGAGGGATCTTGCCCTTGAAATATTAGCAACTTTTTGTTATTTTTCTAGTAGCCTAAAGGTATTGCCTCTTCTACTTTTACAATGGATTTTTGTAATATACAATTAACATATATTATAAATAAATACCTGAAGAAATTTCTGCATGCCCTGTCCTTCTATGTGGCATGTATGAGATTTTTACAGCTTGTAAGGGTGTCATTGGGAAGGGAATGACACGCACCACTCCCCTAGATTTTGACTACTTGCATAAGTAGCTGGGATGATACAAGAACTAAAATCTGAATATTGTAGGACCATCCAAGACCGTTGGCTAGAAGACATCAGTTTCACATGCCTACCACATATTGAATCCTTTCATACTTATTATGATCAAATGTACCAGTTTCTATGAGTCTCTAACCAGAGTAACTAAACAAAGTACCATAGTCAACTGCAACTAATAAAAAATAACATGTTTGTCTTAACTGTTTTTGCATCAGGCAACACAAATTAGTACTTAAAATAGCTTTTGAGATGTAATAAGTTACTTAAGTTCAGGATTTAGGTTACTTTAAAAGGTTACTTTTCAATAATTTTCAAGTATTCTTTGATTTTGCTTTTTCTATTTTTATAAACATCTCCATTACAGTATCAGATCTGACCACAAAATGGAATGAGATAATATTTTTGTCTGTTTACAAGGGCAATGCAAAGGATTAATAATGCACAATACAACTTGCTTGATGAATAATAACAATGCTAAGGACATCCTGGGTGCTGAAAAATAATGAGTGATGCAGCAAGTTCATTTTAAAAATTAAGGTTCCAACTTCTGACTTCTAGAAAATTAGCAGTTAAGTTCTTAGGTAGCAGGGCTAGATGTACATACTGAACAAAAAGCATATGAACAAGAACCAAACAAAGATGGTCTGTTTTCCCTCATGTCCTTGAACTTCTAATATAGGTGAGTTTGGCTGTTCAATGGGGATCCATGACTACAGGTTTGTAGTTGTTACATTCTGATTCTGAGTCGCTACAAGCCTGTGGTTATGGATCACAATTTACTAATCAAGGCTATATTAGGATGACTAAGTTCCAGGAGTTTAAGGGCTTTTGGGGGGGAGAGGGGCCCTAGAACACCCTGAGGGGAGGGGTACTGCAGCCTCTCCAGATGAAACTGGAAGTAACTAGAAGATAGTTTATGTTTCTTTAAAGCAGTTATTTTTTTAAAAAGAATATGAATATAAAATATATAATATAATGAATATATTAAAAAGATATGCATGCCTTGTTTTAGAAGAACATCACATGTTTTGAACCCATTACTTAACAATATTGCTTACACATTCAACTTTACTGTACTACTTTCCTTTTTTCATTCTGCCAGAAATTTCTCTGGTTAAGTTGGTAGCTACCTTTCCAGCTGATTAGCAAGCTGTGGCTTTTATATGCATGATTTGTTAGTATGTCAAGCACAATAGAGTACCATTTTAAAGAAAGGTTCCAGGCCTCTGTTGATTCATATCTCCCTTAAGATTACACCTCTGCTCTTTTGATCTGCTTTCTTCCAGATTTCAAGTCTCATCACCAACTGTAATGAAAATATTTTCATTACTAACTATAATGAGAATAAATGTCTTACTTTCTCAAGACTCTTGGCATTAAACTTGACCAGCGATAAGGACTGGCAATTTAATACAGATGATATGAAGACAGATCAAAACTTTTTGTTTGGCAAGGCCATTTTATATGTTACAAAACCAGCTTCCAGTCTGAGCTAGACAAAATTACAGTATTTTGTTGTTGTTGCACAACAGTTTGAACATACCTTGCACTGTAGGCTAGAGGAAATATAGAAACTTAAGGATTATTTAGCCCATCAGAATTAAAAGTTTTACATTTGTGCACAAATCAGAAATGAGACTGCAAGCATTTTGATATTAAGAAGAAATGAAAACTGTGCAGTTGATGCTTCAGTTGCTTTATTGCATCCCCTTCCATTAATTGTGTGAGTCACCGTAACAAAATGACTTCCATCATCTTATTCACACTACAAAGAACAACGGGATAAACCATCTTAATATATTTCACATGTCAGCAACAAATGCCTGAATAATCTGCTCACATAAATGGAGGAAAACTAATAGCTTACTACAGATAAGTAGTCTAGATATGAAGAACTGACATGATCAAGGCTGAAATCTTATATGTACTTTTCCAAGAGTCAGTTCCCATAGCACTACAGAAATTCTAACTTTTCTACATTAATTTCCTCCATCTTTCACAGAAATGACATTTAAATAATACAAAACAATCAATTAAATTTAATTCACATGATGATAACTCATGACAGCCTTATCCTGAACTTATACTTTCGATTAAAATCCATATGTTCCCCAAAGGGACAGGACAGTTTGCACACTGTTGAAAACATACTTGTTTCCTTTTTGGAACTGAAAATAAAAGGTAAGGATAAAAAAAATTAAATAATGTTTCCAATAAGATTGCAGTCAACTGGAAATATCAACACAATGGAGAACTACTGAAGTCTAACTTCTGGTTAGAGATGCACAGGATTGTTCTGTAAATGCTTATTCTTTAAAGTGTTCGAGATGTTTGTGTACTAAAACTAGTAAAATATCGCAGTGTCAAATGAGAAATTAAGAGGAATGTGCATTCACTCTGATCAGCTTTTCATCTCCAGAGCAGGATTTACAGAGAGATACATTACTCAGCAATAAGACTTGAAAATTCAAGTTTACCTTCCAAGTGACCAACCCACCATCAAAGCTTGCTTGGCCCTGTACCTGAGGAAAATCCACTGTGACAAATAGATATCTTTCATCCATTGAGGAAGTACTTCTAAAAATGTGCTAAGAATACAGATATTAGCTAGTTTGACTCTTAATATGAGTAATCACTTTCTTAATATCCTGCTCCTTGCTTGGCCTTTTCACTTTTCTTTCTTTCCTCATTCTTTGATGTTCCACCTATCTGCCCTCCTATATACCTCTTCCCCTAATTTCCTGCAGAGACAAAATGACACTTTTTGCAATCACTGAGCAGGAAATTTATTTTTCTGTTTGGCTTTTCCTCCCCACATAGATTTCTCATACAGAGGCATGCCTTAAGATATTAAAGGCGAAAAGTGCCACAAATGGCATATCCTTTCAAAGGATTAGAAGCACATACTGAAATGTTCAATCCGAGTCCCTCTGGTGCATAAAGTAAATATTTCAGGCATCCATCATTAAACACAGTCTTCCTTTCAGAAAATGACTTGTAAGATACATATTCCTTTAAGAGTTAATACAATTATAGAGAACTAGGTATTCTCAGATTTCTGATGTAAAGGCCTATGACACTTTTTAATAATAAACTGAAACATGTTATTTGTTGTAGGAATAATTTTATCCATCAAACAGCTTCAGTATCAGTCCCATGCTCCCTCATTTTTTTTTCCCCTCCAATATAATTCACTGGGTGCATCAAACTTAAAAAAAAAAAAAAACAGGATGAGAGAGCAGGCTATCCTTTGTTTTACTTTGGCAATACAAAGCCAAATGATAATTCACATTACTGTTACAGCAAAGCTGAAAGGGGCATTCATCATATATAGTTCTAGTCTTTTTGTAAATGAAATGTCCCTCTTCCCATTTTTTAAAAAAAGTATGATAAAGTACATTTTATGGGGCAAAACACTGGGCTGAAAAATCATAACTTTTATAATAATCAGAGGGTGCTGGTGTGGGAAATTGTGTTTTAACAGTCCTTGTCAAATAGGAACCTGGAGGGTGATTTTTTTTTCAGAAGCAGCTCTTGCTGTATTCAATGGGGTTTCTTTCTAAATACAAACTAAGGATTGGCTTCTTGGAGTGGGCTTAATATACAGATGGCTGATGAAGGCTACTGAAATTCATTGGGATTAACAAAGGAAAAAATCTCCTCCAGTCTTAAACCCCTTTTGCCTCACAAACGCCCTTGTATTCTTCATATTCAATGGGAAATTGGGAATATGAAATGTCCTGCTTGTTCAAAAGCATCATGTCTCCAGTTTAAAAACATTTTCAAAATGCCGGTTGAACAAATTCGAAAGCCCTGTTTGGGTGTTATACATTATCTCCAGGGATTTCCAAGGCTTGGAGGAGGACGTGGAGGAAGAGATCTTCACTGTGGTGACACTGGCGAGTTCATGCCACATTGAATAGAATTTTGATCCCATCAAATCTATCAACACCACATTCTGCTAATTATCTCCTGCTTTTATTTCTATTATTCATTTCATCAAGGAAGCAATCAAAATATCCATATACATTGGTTCTTTCCAGGATTTTTGTAGCCCCCCCCCCCCAAAAAAGAACAAAGTGGTCTTCTTATCTACTGCCCCATACCACTTCAATAAGTCTCTGGGTGGTTTACAGTTTTTAAATTATAGTATGCAGGCTACACATTGCCCCCCCCCCAGCAAACTGGGTACTCATTTTACTGACCTCCGAAGGATGGAAGGCTGAGTGAACCTTGAGCCTGCTACCTGGGATTGAACCCCAGGTTGTGAGCACAGTTTTACCTGCAGTACAGGCATTTAACCACTGCAAAAAAGGGAGAGCCAAGGATTCCTCAAACACTAGCCTAGCCTAATAAAGCAATACTAATAAAAACAAACATTGAAACATTGCTCTTGAGTATCACCAGCAGCAACAAAGATGAAATTTTCACTTACGTGGAATTTTATTTAGTTCATTCATAAATTTTTCCTTTAACTTTGAAAATGCATCTTCTTTTGGCCCTCCTTTTCCTCCTCCTCCAGGAATCGATGGTTCTGTGACATTATTTACTATTGCGGTGGTATCTTGCTGGGCTGCCAGGGCCTGGGGTTGACTTTCTTTTGCCATGTTAGATCCAATGGAAACAAAGACTGAAAACAAAATGGGGGGGGGGGGAGTTCAAAAGGTTAAAATTCACTGTAGCTCAACAACACACTACAAAATAGTAAACACAATTGGTGCACTTGTTTGCAGGGTTAATATTATGTAATTGTCCCTTTGCTTCCTACAAAATTTATTACCTTATGGGAAATATTCCTTCCTACACACACACACACACACACACACACACACACACACACACACACACA
>JAHTLZ010003526.1:38633893-38673640 GCA_023846285.1 Phrynocephalus versicolor
ACACACACACACACACACACACACACACACACACACACACACACACACACACACACACACACACACTAGCTGTTACTTTTCCATTTGCCTCAACCTTTTCTAACCAATGTCAAAGATTAATTTCTGTTGGATACCTCAGTATGGAGAGGCATCTGTTGTCTAGGATTCTGCCCTTTTGTACTGAAAGTACACACGAAGTAACTGAAAGCAGCTCCGTATAGACAACTATTTCCACCACATTTGCATAGCTGTTTGTATATATGCCTCGGATCAGAAAGTTTTAGAGTACCACTAGTAGCTAGAATGAGAAGCAATTACTCCAGCCTAATTAAAACACATCAAAGCTTTCAAACACCTCCAAGATTTCCTGACCCTTGTAACCAATACTACATTTTACTCAAGCAGAACTGTATGTTATTCAGAAAATTGGTTCCACTTCACTCTGGAGCCACCTGTATTGAATGTAATTTTCCTTCTGTTGATATTTGCTTCAGACACTCTTCTGTTAAATTGTTTACTTTTCCCTTGGCATCCTGATTCCTGAGTAAACCACTGCATCTGTGGGTCATTACCTGTGTTTGAACAACCACAGTGTTACAATTAAAGGAATACTCTTACATTAAGAAACTTTTGTCTCAATGCTTGTTTCACGGGCATTTTGTGACACTTTGAGCATTAAGCGAGGCAGCATGATAGAGACTGCATTGAAACAATCTGTCGTAGCGCCTTGAGGTTGGCTCCAAACATTTGCTTTGGACTTCAACATGCTGTTAACCTTGTATCCTAAATATCACTGCTAGGAATAATAATCTCTCTCTTTCTCTCTCTCCTTCTCTCTCTCAAGAAAACTAGAGAGAAAAGAAATTTGTGAGATAACAAGAAAACTAGAGAGAAAAGAAATTTGTGAGATAACAATCATTCATTATGGCTCTGAGTCTATGATTGTTTGCACTCTCCCAGAAAGAACTAAGTGCTTAGCTTTCCGCAGGGAAATTACAAAAAAACAAAAACAGCACAACAGAATAAAATAAGATTCATCAAACCAAGAGGTACAAGAGACTTTATATTGTAAATATGAGTATTATCATGCATTATTGGCAAATTCTACCATATTCAGCTTACACAAGTACTCCCTTGGATACCATTCAGGCTGTTCAAATGGATAACTGAATTAAATTTTAAGTAGCTCCTTTATATTTCCATTGGCAGTTACATCTCAGACAATGATATCAGTAATTCCAAAATGAAGAAAAATGGTGCAACATTTGCAGCATTTATTGTAAGGCATTTCAGATTCAGATTCAAATGCTGGAGGGGGAAAAAGAAATCAAGCCACCAGTTCACGTGGGTTATTGAAAGATAAACCTTAGTGAGCATGTTTGCTTTGATAGCCATAGGCAGATTTTTGAGATATGCCTTTATTTTTCACACATCATTTGCTTCTAAATTTTTGTTATGTCAAAGCATCTGCTAGTTCCATTAGTTCTTTCATTTTTCTAAAAAATAAAATCCATTTTTGTCAAAATAAGAAGACAATAATGCTGTTTTGTATAGATTAGATATACTGCACATGTTCAAAGTATTTTGTAGTCAGTCTTACAGTATATAACCCTCATGCCATACTTGTAAGGTACATCACTTTTCTTATCCCCACACAGTATTATGAAGGATATTCCCATTTCCTTTTTCCACATCCATCTGTGCCTTGAGGTGTCAAACTTGCTACCATCTCAAAACTCTGTTGGCTTTCTGGTTCTAAATCTTTGAAAACTCTATAAGGCAGTGGCTCCCCACCTTAGGTCTCCAGATGTTCTTTGACTAACATGCCCAGAAGTCTTCCCCACTAGCTCTGCTAACCAGGGTTTCTGGGAGTTGTAGTCCAGGGATGTGGGAATCCAAAGTCAGGAACCAAGTCTATAGGGAAACTGTTTTTGAACAATTAACTTACAGAAAAGAAAAATTAACTTCTTTTGAAAGCACCTTTTGATTGGCAGCACTAAGATTCTTCTCCAATCTAGCAATAGCAGCAGTGGCGAACCTTCGGCACTCCAGATGCTTGCTAATTACAAAGGACTGTAGGAGTTGTGGTCTAAAATATCTGGAGTGCTGAAGGCTCACCACCCCTGGCCTAGGGTCAGAGATGCAAAATGGAGGCAGTAACACTTAATGCAAAAGAATACTTCATGCAACTAATGCAAATTGTAGAAAGGCAGACGGCAACCGCCTGGTTGCAGTAGCACATCCTGGCTTTCCTCCCATCCAGTACATAAACCAAAATTGTAAGGATTAGGAAATCCTAGGGATTAGGAATGTCACAGAAGTATTTCGGCTATTTTAAAACAGCCTATTTGTGTTTGCTGTGTGCATGTGCTTTTTCTCAAAGTGAAAGAAGACTTCTTTTGTGGGGAAATATGCACATTTTGACAAGAAAAAATAACACTTTTTGTCTCTACTTACTAGATGACATCAAAGAGAATTAAAAAAAACTATATATGTCACTATTCTTTACCATTTCCACTGTAACAAAGATTGCTGCACCTTGTTAAAACTGTAGATTGTACATTCCTCACCTTAAAAATAAACTAAGAACCACATCCTGTGTAGCTATGTTATTGGTTTCATGTGAACTTTCATGAAAGTGCAGCATGAATGGCTAATATTTACATTACAAAGTTTTTAGCTGCATGTTACCATCTGGCTGTTTTCAAACAGAAAAGTGCTGTCTATGGGTATGATTACTGCCACATACTCTGAAACAAAGTATGGGAAGTCAGCTGCATATTGTTACTAGATATTATAGCATTTTCCTCAATGACTGTCAGCTAAATCAGAAACAGTTGCATGATATATCATAATTAAATTAAAATTACATTTCTTAATTATAATATATTGCTTAATTATTTCGGGTCTGACAGTTAGGAATTCTGGTAATGGAAGACACAATTTGCAGTGATGACTTTTAGTTAATTAAAAATTAAGTCAAAAGTTGTAATTTATTTGCTTCCAACTCTGGCAATACACGTGGCAACTGAAGTGAGATTACCAGTGTAAATGGCTACAGCTACACTTCTCTCCTGCCCTCCTCCACCCCTCTTATTTCTTTCTTGCTTTTCTTCTTCCTTTGGTTAAAAAGGAAAAAAATAACACCACAAGTGGAGCTCTCTGCTCTTTGTGATTAGTCCTTGCTGTGGTTGAACCTAGATTTAATGAGATGCATGCAAATGATCTGAGATTTGCAAATAATCTTTTAAATTTATATGCCAAAAGAAAGTTAATAGACTGCAGACTATAGGGGAAAAATTTATGTACATTAAGCCAAGAGCAGCACATTTGTCCATCCATCAATCTGTCTGCCCATCTGTCTCTCTACAGTGAAAAACAAAAACTTTATATTTTAAGTATTTTGTATTTATATTTTGTAATGGCCACATGGCTTCTCCCTTTTTTACTTCAGTGGAATGGTTAGACAAAGAAAAAGCTGCCCCTCCTCACATACCAAGAAGGAGGCACATGGACTCTCAACCCCACCAGGGCAAGACTGCAACCACTAGGTAATATTTCTTTTCTTTAATCTGGTCCCAATTGGCTATACCTAGTGGGTTTACTAAATTGTACTCCAGTCCCCAAATGGGGCACTTGGGTTTTCTGTACCAACCCTTCCTCCCGTCCCTGGTCAAACAGGGACTTGTATGTCTCTCGACTAGCCAAATGGAGATGAGGTGGGTGTGGGTGTGCATGACCCACTGTTTGAATGGCTGGGGTGTGAAAACTAATCCTTGACTTCAGATGTAGCTTTAACAACAGCCCTGATGCTTCTTGCCTCATTAAGAAGACTGTCTGGTGAATATAATCTTGCCAAGAACTTTACATCTAAGAATGATACCCTTGCAAACCACATTTTTTGCCATGTTAGGACTTTTGGTACATGCTTTGAAAAAGAGGGTATTGCCCTCGAAAGCCTGCAATGATTTTTCTTGTTATTTTATTAGTGGTTTATACAGGTATCACCGAATGCCTAGTCTTGCATTTATATTTGAAGAATCTGACTAGATACTGACATGATATGAAAATATACGAGCTTATGAGCCATTGCTTAACATACCTCTCCTCCTTGTCAAATCATGAGTCACCATGTACAAGAAAAGTACCTCTACCCCAAATCTTTGAAACATATTTAAAACATTCTGAGATTAATGAAACCCCTCAAAATGTGTGAAGGTTAGCAATTCAAACAGCATACTTTACATCTGGGTATTAAACCTGCTGTCGAATAAAAGAGTAACCTTTAAAGTATTCTTGGCTCTTTCCAAAGCCCCAATATAAGCCAATCCAATAAACATATTGTAGGTTCTACATTACTTCCTTTTCCAATTGCCTCCATGCCATGGGTTCTGGTTCTGGTCCACAGGGAGCAAAGGAAATGAAGACTACTTGGATTCTGTACATCTCTGGCCATCCTATTATGCATCTGGCCTGCTTTATGTGATCAGCCAGAATAGCAGAAAGCTCTATTCCCATAAAAGATAGATAGACAAATATTTTATTGTCATTGTACATAGTACAATGAAAATGAATACAATCCCTGGTGCAATTACAAAGGAAAAAAACATTTAAAAGAGAAAGATAATTAAAAACACTCATGCACATCCATCACAGCCATCTTCTATGGTTAGGTCTACCTCTCCATCCATAGAATGGTCCATTTAATGCATTCTGCGTACTGGGGAAAGGCCAAGGACCAAAGCATTGCAATCTTAGGATACTTACTATCAGCAAAATCCATGGATATCCAAGTCCCCCCAACACACACAATCTATCTTGCACATTAACAATTTCTTTCATGTATTTTATTCACCAAACACATTCCTTTGCTAGTTATTTTCAATATGCTGTATAATCATACACCTTTCCTTTATGCTGTAAAAGACAAAAAAGCTGTATATAGATCCTTCTATTGTACTTAGACCTTAAATTATAAAACTACCTACTAAAATTTCTTGCCGTTCCAAAACAATTTAATGCAATTCTACAGATCACAAGGCAATTTACATCAATAAATTTCTTGCTTAATAAGCTGCTTAAGTATCAATTTATACTCATTTGTCTGACCACTGTCAAATCATTATTAATAAAATCCAGAAATTGTGAAACAGTAATGAAGAAATCCAAGATTTAATAAATAACAGAAATGTGCTTACTTCTGTACTTCAGCATTACCATTTTAACACTCAGATCCCATTAAAGTTTTATCCTTGTGGGAAAGAACTGGTATCCCTTACCCAGGGAGCCTGATGGAACAGGTTTTTTAAACGTCTGCTTCTGATTAACTGAAATTGTGTTTCCCATACTTGTTTCAACAACTTGCCATTACATTTAACTACAGTTGAGTGTATCCACAAAAGCAGAAGAACAGCTGTAACATTTCCACTAGAGATTGGGGGGGGGATTTAAAAATGAATTGCAAAATTTATTCAAAAATGGCAAATTCATCAATTTGTATTTTAAGTATTTTGCAATGGCCACGTGGCTTTGATGAATACAAACTGATTAATTTTTGTGATTTTTTAAATTCATTGTGCTATAAAATGTTCCCTAAGGCACCCAGAGACACCACATTTTCAGAGAAGATTCCCATGGCTCATACCTATAATCTCTCCATGTTTGGTAAAGACTGACATTCTGATGTTGGGGTAATGCAACCCCAAAGAGTCCATCCCCAGGAAAGATCTACCCAGATACCTATAGATACCAATTTTACAGAGAAACTTCCTCGGACTCTCCCTAGCAATCTGTTCATGTTCAGTGAAGATTGGTTTCCCCCAATCCAGTTGCTAAATGGCACATTTGGGTGTGTGTGTGTGAAATTCAGATGTATGAAACCTAATCTTCACCATACTTGGAGGACTTGTGGAGGAGAGTTGGGAGAAGCATTTCTGTAAGTCTGACGTTTCTAGATTTCTGGGGGACAATTTCCTGGGGCACTCTGGGAATGTATAAATTGGATATATGGAACCCAATCCTCACCAAACTGGCAGTCCTTGTAGGGGAGAGTCTAGGGAATTTCCCCTGCAGTTTTAGTGTCTCTAGGTCCTTGGGTTTTTTAAACAGAGTTTTAAATACAAAAATGAACCAACAAATCAATTGGATTCATAAGAAGAAATGGAAATTCATTATTTGTGATTCTAAATGAATCATCATTTTTTTCTAATTCATGTCCATCCTATTATCCACTTCTAATTGAATAGTAATGTACTAACCTTCATTTACCATTATCAAAATAAAAATAAAAAGCAAAATGTACTCCACAACTACATGGCAATAAAATGTTCACCACATTTTCAGGTATTTATGGCAATGTCTATTAGGACAGTTAACCATACTATATTTTCTTCCTAAATGCAGTTATCTGTAAATGCAAATCATAATCAGCAGTAAAAATAAAACAAACAAACAAAATGCTACCAAAATACAATAGAGGGGAAAACAGATGAGAGAGGGAGAGGGAGAAAGGAGAAAGAAGGGGCACTGAACACAATAGCATAGGGAAACTATTCAAGCAAGGTTCAGAGGTTTCTCGAAGTTTCCATTTAAAGAAATAATAATGCAATCAGCTGCTAAAATTGGGAGAGGGGAGCTACTCCCTGCTTTATTGTAACATCTGACTAATGTATTGCAAAATCTAATGAGCATGATGTCGTTTTGCTTCTTTACTCCCACGCAAAGCCTCTCCTGTTGTAACTTGTGGCTTGACAACCCTAATGCAAGCTTGGTGATTGTTCAGCTAATTACTTGTTTATCCTCTGCATGGTCCCCATGAGATCATTACTAGTAGGTGACAAATCCTGAAGGAAAAGCATCCCCAAGGCCCTTGCTGCCGAATGAATGTAATAACTTGTGATGGTAAACTACAACATGTTGCTGATTTCCCACAGTAGTGCTGAGATTACTGTGGAGCTTTGTAGAAGGAAGGCACACTAAAAAACACATTGTCTCCTCTTGGAGATAAACAACAAGAACATTTGATCAACTAAGTCCCAGCTCTCAGCATATATCTTACAGCTAGACACAGGCTCATATGAATCTTTGGGTATTATGCGATTTAGTGGCTGGCTGGATGTTGTACTCTGTGCTACATCTAGGAGTAAAGACTTTTTCCTAATTTCCCATAAAATATAGCTAGACAAGTTAATGTTTTCTTATTGTTGTATACTCCTATGAAAAGCGGCAGATGCAAACATGTCATCTTAACATGAACCCCAATGTCAAGAAAACCTCGTTTGCACCACATTTAGTTCAGTTTCGATTTCAATTTTGATAGCATGCTACTATTGTCTGTCCTCAAAACCTGCACCTCGTAGTAGCATCACTGACTCATTTTATATTATCATCTAAGCCAGGTGTGCGACAGCTTCAGGCAGGGATGGGATTGTCCCTCTGAGTCCCTCCAGGAGTTGAATTATATTAGGAGATATGAACAAGGACAAGTAAAAAGGACAATAGAACACACCCAGTTAATGAATCCAGTGCATGAGCAACTGTGTTTTAGACAGTTTGCATCTAGTTAATTTCTTGTCTTCAAGAGACACAAGATGGGTAAAGGGGAATCCTTGTTCTTTTCTCCAATCAGCAGTGTTCATAGTTCTAGGCTGAGAACTTCCCACAGGTGTAGCAGAAGGAGAAGCAACATCAGCTCTAGCAATATGTCTGTGAAGATTCTCAGACCTCCAGATGAGATAATCAGGAACTTGAATCATGGCAACTGGACTTCTTTTCTTGTGAGATCAAAACATTTTGCAACTCTTTGTCAATCTCTTCATCAGCTCCAACATACTTTTAGAGAAGTAGTTAAGCCCAGTCCTACTCAAGTAGGTTCATTGATAAAGGACCCTATACCCCCCTCTGTGTGTATGTGTGTGTGTTGTGTCATTACAGTCATGACCAACTCTTCATGACTCCATGTCCCTGGAGATTTCTTGGCAGGAATACTGGAGTGGTTTGCCAGTTCCTACTCCAGGCGCCTACAGCACTTGGTATTCCTTTGTGGCCTCCCACCCAAGTACTAACCAGGGCCAACCCTGCTTAGCTTCTGAAATTAGGAGAGATCGGATGACTGAGCCCTAAAACATCATTCATTGTCTTCTGAGTCCAATTTCTTCTGTCCTCAGTGTCTCATTCCTTCCCCAAAACCCTCTAGGCTGACAAAACCTAGATGTAGTATTTGAAGTTGAGAACCTCTTAGAAATACTGTCTTATATAGGCTATAAAATTTAGGCATATAACCACACTGGAGAATTATACTTTTCTTATCTTAGCAGTAGGAGTGCTAGGCATCATACTGAACCCATGAATCCTAAGCAAAGATCTCTAGGCTAATGAATATTTTACTGTCCAATGTCCTTAACCATCTCTACACTGATTCTGTAACAGTTGACCAGCTTACTGTACATCCTCTGACTTGATACGAACACAATGGAGATATAGTAGCAGGGATCATATGAAATACTAGCAGTATATCAGTGGTAGCAGCACTCAAATACTGTTAGAGGTATTAGTGCAAGAAACAGTAATATATTAGTGTTACTACTACAAAAATTGATGCTTGACCAAGATTATTTGGGTGAATTGCAGATAAACCTTGAAAAGCTCAGCATGCCATACAAGCAAAAAACAACAAACATTTGATTAAATCCCAGTTATTAAATGCATAATCCATAATGCAAGAATAATTTCATGGCAGCAAAAATATCCCTTATGACACATTTATTATTGTGCAATTTGATGTCTCTACATTTACAACCTTGAACAAATGTTTAAGCTCTCTCTGATGGGGAGCTTGTCTTTTTCAGTTCTGGATGCCAGGGTGAGGGGTGTATTTGTAGTTACATAATACAAACGAATGAATCCTATCAACGATACCTTCATAACTTGACTGTGTTTCTGAAAGAATTTAGCAATAATTTTGTACAGTCAGTCTAGAATAGGTTTCGAGTTTACACTTATTGTGGGTCTAGGAAAGCGTACTGCCTTGCTTATTATTACTTCCCATCACATTCCCCACCACCACAATGTCATTCAGAAAAAGTCACATTGATCTCAACTGAAGGAGGTCAAACAAGGAAATATTTCCAAGCTGTCCATTACATGAAGATGTTTGAAGAACATACAAGAAAAGCAGGACAATGAAAAGATCTTGACTAAAAGTTTGCTCCCATGCCTTTAGATAAATGCAGTATTATTACTTTCCTGTGAACAATGCATTTACTTTTAAAATCACGTTCAGGCTTGCTTCCTGGACTCCTTCCTGGCTTCTTTTATTGCTTCAGTGGGTTTGTTTTTGTACTACAAGCCAGACAGCAATGATAAGTAAATGGACCATGAGAAAGTCACTATATTGGAATGAATGACATGATAGATGGATGGGTGGATGGATTAATGTAATTGTATTGCAGTCAGTTATTGCTGTCAGTTTTATCCCTTGGAATGCAAATACCAATGCTTATTTTAATGTATTTTCAATATTTAAGTAAATTGATTTATTTAAATGGCACACCATAAAGGTAAATGCAGCCCCAAAGTGGGAATAAAATGCAGTTTGTTCATTCACAGGTAGAGATGGGCACGACTCAGAAAAAAATTTTCGTTTTCGTTTTCGTTTAGGGTTCGTTTCGTTTCGTTTCCGTTTCCGTGAGCTAATTTCAAAATTTTTCGTTTTCGTTTCGTTACGTAACGAAAACGAAAAAATGAAAACGAAAAAATGAAAACGAAAAATTTTTCGTTTATCCCCATTTAGCTCCATTATGTGTTTTTCCAGTAACGAAAAACGAAAATTGGCTCAAAATTAGTCGTTTCGTTTCCGTTTCCGGTCCATTTTTGAACCGTTTTTCGTTTTCGTTTCGTTACGTAACGAAAACGAAAAAACGAAAACGAAAATACCGCTAAGTCGTGCCCATCTCTATTCACAGGTTTTGATGGGAGTAAACACCTAGTGAAACCCTAATCTTTAACAAAAGAAGAAAACAGTTTGAAGTTTTCTAACTTTTATATGAATTGTGAGAAATTCAGCTGAATAGTCTGATTATAATCCAGTGGTTTTCAACCTTGATTAACCCAGGCGTTGTTAGACTGCAACTCAAAACAAAAACAAAAACAAAAAACCCATCCAACAAAGTTAGTGATGAAGGCTTCTGGGAACTGCAATTGAAGAATCTCTGGGTTATCCAAGGTTGGGAACCACTAATATAATTCATCAACATGGAATTAAATTCTCAGTACATGCAGGTGCAGTCATAGCATGGAATCAGGGTAATGGGTTCATTAAGAAATGCAGAACACCTGCAAGATCAAGGAAGGAAGCACTGAAAATGCTGAAAGTATTGATTGTTCTTGTTTATATGCCAATCTTGGTTTATGACTTTATCGACTAGAAACACACTTCTTTGCATTTCGAGTAGATCCACTGAATCAAGACAAATTCAAGGCCCATAGATCTAAATGAGTACCCTTGAAGTACGGCTAAAAGTGTACCCATACTATACAGGGTTGGGAACGCCTGAACCGTACACTATTACTCTTAATAGAGAATAAGCAAATGCAAGGAGCCAAGGAAAAAGGGAAGAAGAGGAAATAAACGTGATTACAATAATAGAATAATGTCAGACAAATAGGTCCCCCCATATACTTTTAAAACAAATGAAAAAATATTGCCTTAGCCTTAGATCTGTAGAAAACAATATTGAAAGAACAAGTTAAAATAATGTACAGGGCATGGAACAGACTTTTATCAATAATGTGGTGGCTTGTGTTTACTTGTGCATTGTGAAGTTGTCCAAACTTACTAGATAGGCCTCCCAGGCTTCCCTTCTTCTCTCCCAATGTTTCAGAGTCAGAAAGGCCCCTCCTTTTTTTTAAAAATCCCCAGGAACTAATCTGAGTTCACAGCTTTCACTTCATCTTCATTTGAGCGCTAATCATTATCTCAACTGGCAAGACAGAGACTACAATAGTTCACACTGTACAGTCTGTGGTTATCTAAGAGCCAAAATGGTATATGAACCAATCAAAGCTAAGTTTACCCATGTTTTATTTATGCTTCCACTGCTTTAACATGGCTATTTGCATAATTTTCAGGTTCCATAGCTGCCTACTGTCCTTTAATATTACTCTTTGCTATGCTATAGCCAGTATGCCAGTTCATTGGATGCCAGCAAGCAGAATTCCCCTGCTCTTATGTTCCGCATATTTTCCCCTCATATTTGTTTGAAAACTCCTACATACAACCAATGGTGGTGTTACAGAACTTCCCACATGCTGCATCAATAGCTGCCATGGGATCATCTTGACAATTACTTCTGTGTGTCATGAATAAATAGAAAGTGTTGGTTTCAGAGGAAACAGCTTGCATGCCAAGGATAAAACACATGAAATTCCATTATATTACCATTCTTAACTATTAAATAAAAATGGGAGCAAATATATGGGAATGAGTGCACAAATGTAACACTAACTGGACCAGCCACTGGATGGCATTGATGATCCATCCAAAAAAACATTAAGAAGGCAACATGGCTGACTCTCAAAAGACAGTGAGTGAGTGTGACAGAGAGAGAGAGAGATCATGCAAAAATAAAATAATAAAATAAAATAAAATAAAATTCAAAGCTTGCAATCGCCACACATTTTTTTCCTGAGCATCTCTAATTTAACTGTGACATTGGTATATAAATAAAAGGGCCTGCAGGAAGCCAAAGATGAAAGAGCCATCTAGTTCAAACAATATATTCTTTACAATATCAGTATAAATCACATTCATTGTATACGTCATTCAAATATGTTTGATCAAATAGGAAGAAAATGTGTCTGAGTGATAGCTGATTACAAAGGACATGAAACAGTCTATGGAAAATATGCTTCTTAAGGAACATTCATGCAGCCTACTCAGATTATATATCACACTATATGTGATTTATCCGAAGTAAATCTCAGGATCACATACCTTATTCATTAACTCACCACACAACAACACATTTATTTATTTATTTATTTATTTATTTATTTATTTATTTATTGTTGGATTTATATCCTGCCTATCTTCAAATTTGAACTCTAGGCTGCTAACAACAGGCAACATAGGCCAGCAAAACAAATCAACAGTTGAACAATTAAATAGGGCAATAGACTGATTAATACAAGAATACAATAGTACAAAATAAAAACATATAAAACATTGTCGCACCCCTAGATCGCCAAGATGAGGCGAGGTACCTACGATTTAAGCTGTAACGCTATAAACTGTTTATGGCGGGAAAGAAAGAAAAAAGAAAAAAAGAAAAAGAAGGTTAGGGCTCGCCAAAGACCTCCCGAAATAAGAATGTTTTTAAAGCTTTACGGAAGGCCAGCAGGGACTCTGCAGAGCGCACTTCGCTGGGGATGGAGTTCCACAAGGAGGGGGCTGCCACGGAGAAAGCCCGATTCCGCGTGACCGTCTTACGGGCTTCTCGCGGAGTGGCAACCCGGAGCGAGTGTGCTCGCGACTGCCGAACAGGTCGGGCCGAGGTGGGTCGCTGGACGATACGCTCTGACGGGTAGTCCGGGCCCAGGCCATGGAGGGTTTTATAAACTAAAACCAAGACCTTGAATCTAATCCGGGCTGCACTGGCTTGGAGTTTCTGTCAGAGTACAATGATTACATACTCAGTTTAGGAAAATCATTATTGTATTATTAATTGTTCTCTGGGACTGGACTGTATGTGTTCTAATAGACAAAACAAATGTGCTATTGGTCAAGTCTAGTTCTTCAGACATGAAATCTCACTTTAACATATATCAGTTACATAAATCACTTTAAAGTGCTGCAATGTTTTTGTCTTCTTTTTTATTTTTGTTTTGTTTTACCTGACATGCCAACAAAGACTAATAAGGCTACCTCTTCTAAAAATATCCATACATATATGACTTTTTGCAGAGGAAGCTGCCTCACATTGAATCAGACCATTGTCTTTCAAGATTATGTGAAACAAACCTTTCACAGCTTCACATGGATCTACCTTTACTGGAGCATCCTGTACACAAACCATGAACTCTACCTACAATGACATTAGCACCTGCCATGGTGGGGAAATAACAGGGCCAACAGATCCAAGATGCCTGAATGGGCCTGATGCTACATCTTGATGAAAAAAATTATTCAAACATACTGAATAAATATTTTTATTTATACATATTTATATATGTATATATTTATATATTATTTGGTTGGTACTCCATAGAGTGGAGCTTGTATATGTTACTTACTAGGGTAAAACTCAAAGAACACTCCAGTCAGCATATAAATCTGGATATTGTATTAAAAATGTTACTTTTCCAATCTTTTTACTGGCCTGGAATCTCCCTCATTCTCTTTTTCTTATTTCAGTGCAAGAAGCCTTTTCTCATGCTTCCTTTCTCAACTGAGATGTATGGGGACTTAAGATATCATGGGTGCTCATGCAATTGTTCATTTTATGTAAAATTATACTGTGTTATTTGCTGAATATAATTCTCATATATTGCTTTGTTAAATCTGCTTTCAAACAACATGGGAGCCAGGTGGCATTGATCAGAGGCTTAGCTGTATTTCAAAATGGCTTCTGTACTGGACAGAGAAGGACATAAGACCCATACTTGAAAAGAGCTGAGTGCACTACTTTGCTTTTACAGTGAACAAAGTAATTATTCATTATTAGCCTTGCTAAACTTCAACAGGACTAAATCGAACTGCTGGGTAAGAAGTTTTCATCCAAATGCTTGCTTTCTCTTGCCAAGTACAGTGGTACCTCTTATGATAAATGCCTCGTAAATAAAAAAAAACTCATAGAAAGAAAAATATTCCAGGAATAGGCATGAATTGCATGATAAAAAAATTCCATATGGGATGCTTCGCAGGACAAAAAACGTTCTGCATGTACCCAGAGGGGGGAAAAACAGTTATTTTTATATTTATTCTAGCCTCCGGAATGGATTAATCTGTTCCCAATTCATTCCTATGGGAAACCACATTTTATAAGACAAAATTTTCATAAAATGAAGCAAGCCATAGACTCTGGAACAGATTAATCCATTTTCAATGCATTCCTATGGGAAACCACGTTTCGTAAGACAGAATATTCTTAAAATGAAAGCTTGGAATTGCAGGGAAGAAAAACAAGGAGAAAGAAACTTAATCAGAAGTACAACATAATCAAAGCATGGGATATGAGAAGGAATCTTACATGATGCACTGGTTTTATGAAGTAAAAAAAACAAAAGTAAGATGCACCATTGTAAAGAGCACACAAAGTAGTCAAGGTTGGCCAGCAGGCTCCAGCAATGACCTTATGCCATATGCTGAACAGCTATAAATCCAATGAAAGTCAAGGGGTGCTTAGGAGTGCTGGTTACCTTTGGAAAAGACCAATTAAAAATGGTGTCTCGTGAAGAGATTTTTTTTAAATCAGTGGCTATATAAAAGGTATCATTACTGACTCCCAGCTGCTAAACACAGCTGTTCGTTTAAAAATAGCAGCAATAAATAATAACTTCCCCTGCACCTGGCTCAATTTGTCAAACTCATTTTATATTTTTTTACAAGTCAAAGAGTTAATTAATGAGCTCTTCCTGGCAGGGCTGCCCCAATCGCCCACTGCCTACATCTGTCTATCAGCTTGCCTTCTTTGTTACTATAGTCAGGAGGTGCCAATGAATGCCATCATACCATATTGATATAAATTTTACAGGAAAACAAATGGAACAACAGTCTATCATAGAGGGGAGCTGATTGTTCTAGAAACTCAAAATATTCAAAACAAGTTCTTATTTTTTTCTTTGTGCACCTTATTTCGTGTATTAATGATATTACTGAAAAAATGGGAATGGAAACAAAGGAAGATTTTTACAATACTAGGCAGAGAACTTGATCTCAGTCACTGTCAAATCTCCACAGATACTCCACTCCCCACCCCTCAAGAACACAAGAGCATGTAGTAGAATCAGAGTAGACACACAGTAACATGTGTCTCAGTATAGGCTGAGTTATATGTTACAACATGGTTACAGTCAACTGTGGGATGGTCACTTGTCAGTTTTGCTGAGTGCAATAGATGTGGAATTTTTATTTCTCTGACAATTGTGCTTCTCTTGTGAGGATGTTATATTCTTCACATTCATGAAGCAATATATAAGCACACATTCAATGTGCATCTTCTCCCAACTATCACACTTGCGTTCTCATTATTATTAGAGGGATTGTGCCTGTCAGAGTACCACAAACACATTTGAATACAACCTGTGGCATCACTAGAGATGAATGGCATAACTTCCCCTTACAAATGCACATGTCATGCCTGGATTCTCATGCTGAGCAGATTGTTAGCACTGTCAGTTCTGACAGCTCTGTTGGCTGGAACACTGAAGGTGTCCCTGCAATGGATCCTTTCCCATAAAACTAGGTGATTAATGCCATCAGCACTCAGAGCATCAATTGCTTGGCAATGAATAGGCAAGATTCCAGTCCAGCAAGGGACACTGTTGCATTTGGCAACAGAATCTAATAAGAAAAATAGAAGGTTCTTGTTTTCTGTTCTGTGCAACGTGATTCTGTCGAACTGGCTTGCTTAAGGCAATTCTGCTTCTTCATGCTTAGAGGGTTTGTTTTTCAGGGGAAGGTCAAAACAACAAAAAGCCATTTTAAAGAACATGACACCAATTCCCAGTGGGCTGAAATAATAGACTTTGATTGTGCTGAAAGAAACACCATGATAAACCATGGTTTATTGCCAGTCCAGGTTGAAATAAAGAGGCGACACACGTTCAGGTTGGGTTAATTAAGGGCCACAACTTTATCAACCACAGGAATCAACTTTAAACTTAATTATCACTGAACTGTAACTTATAGGAGGGCCTGTGATGTAGTGCAAAATTAAAGTGGCAACAATACAACTTTTAGGTCCCATTGGTCAGTCAATTTCCTGCGGCCTGTTAAGCTGCCGCAGGGAGGATGCCTACAAGGTCTTTTCGGCATCAACCAACTTAATTAAACATTGGCAGCCCTCTTTAGTGTGGTGGGTTGTTATTATTTGATCCCTAACTAATTCCTATTCGAGTTTATTAATTGAGGGCTGCCGAGGATCTGAAGATGTAGCTTCAAGGTGGGACCTAAAATGGTTAACACTACCCGCCTAGTTGTGACCAGGATAATTACCTAAAAAAAACATCGCCAACATGTGCATGGTGGGATGGGCGAAAATGCACCACCACTCACAGCCAATTAGAGTGGTGGCCAAAAATTCCCATCTGGCCCCAAAGCGACCAGCAAAGCATCACCATCATATTATAAAGAGTGGTGGGAGGGCGGGGAATCCGGTGACTGCGGAGACAGATTATGGAGAGTGCGCCGTGCTCTTATAAAGGCGCGCTCCCCCAGTGTAGGCTGCCCAAAGAGCACAGCCAATAGCTGCCTCCTTCAACCGGACAGCAAAGATGTCCCTGCTCGGCACAAGGCGGGGTGGGGCAGCCATTCTCCTCCCAATGCCTCTCCTCTTCTTTACCCTACTGTGGCCCCAAGATTAGAAGCTTCTGTGGCCCAGCCAAAGTAACTTCTTTTTAAAGTATAAAGGCATTTTAGAGTGAGCAGGTGTAAGTTCTCTTTCCTCTCCCCCTCTCCCCTGTTACCTTTTCCTGCTTGTGTGCTAAAAATGCAATTTAAGTTTTCTTGTTGTTGCTGCTGCTGTTGTTTCAAACCCAGAAGTTTTATGAGACTCACTTGCTTTACAATAATTGGTCCCAGCTAGCAAGTTATGGAGCACATCCGAGGAGTGATGAAAGATACCTGCAGCAGGGAGCAAAGTTTAAAGGAATGAATCCTGATGCAGCCTGTCCTCCTAAGCTTTGGACTTTTCACATTGAAGCCACAGCAACTCTGATACTTGCTCAAGGATGGGTGCTGCAGGGGGAAACACATTTCCATAACTTCTTTCCATAACCACCCAGCTGTTTGGTAGAAACAAACCTGTCCTACTTTTCATCTAATACCTGTGCGGAGTTTGTACTATCAAAACAGATATATCTGTAGGCACAGAGCAGCCAAGTTATATATTCCTGGGTTCTGTTTGCTCACCTGATGAAGATTTGTGAGAGGTAGCCATGTTATTCTGTTACTCTAGAATTCCAGACAAAATTCAAAACAAAACAAAATAAAAGACAAAAACATGTGGCACCTTAAAGACTATTATATTTTAATGTAAGCTTTCGTGGACACATCCACTTCTTCTGACATATAGTAGCAGCATGAGGTGTACAGTGGACTATAAGTTGCATACCAAATGTTCATTGGATGTTGGATGAGTCACCACATTTGATGCAGTGATTAGGCTGTATATTTAGGTCTTTGTTGTGAAAATTCCTCAAGACCCAGGCATCCTGAGTCCTAATCCATCATTCTATCCACTACACCAGTGGTTCTCAAACTGGGTGCCGTGGCACCCTGGGGTGCCACAAGCGTATGCTGGGGGTGCCGTGGAAATAATGAAAAATTCATCCAAACAGTTTCATTAATTGCATTAAATACAACTGAGCATTAAACTGGCACTGATTTTTCATCTTTTCCTAAGTATTCAAACTGCTTTAAGGGTAGCTGTGCCGCAAAAATTTTTTAGCCTGACAAGGGTGAAAAAAGTTTGAGAACCACTGCACTACACTACACCAGACATCCAAAAAAAAGTCAGAAGCTACAAAGATATAAGAAAGTCAAACCAATACAAACAATAAAAATAATTTTAAAAATTAGAACAGATGCCAAGCAATGAGAATAATCAGATAGAAAACATATTCTCAGGCTAGTTAAAGACAAGAAATTGCCACCTCAGCACAAGTCACTGTGTGCAGACCACAAAGCTGTTCAAGTTATTTTTACTACTAAGCATTTCTAGAGGTAATTATACAATAATAAATCAAACAGCTAGCAATCAGTTGCCATTTCATAGTTTCACACACCTGCTTTTTAAGGGAAATGTTTCAGTCCCCCCAACAGCAATGCTAGCATTGTTAGGCAAAAGCATTACAAAATATTCTGAATAAGAGGCTAGGCTTTTGCTCCTTGCCACCCACTAACAGACTATTAAATAGTCACATGCCCTGCAATAAAGGACAACCTATTGCACTTTTGCTCTTATGTGAAAGGTTCTTCCCAAGAGGAATCTGGCCTTTCTGAATAATCCTACACATCCCAACTTAAAAGCATATTATAGTTATAGTCCATGTGTGTAGCATGGAAGGCTTATGCATCTATTCTATTATAAAGATAATAAATAAATATAAGATAAGATAAGATAAATATAAAGAATAATTGATATATGTTGGCATAAAACATTAGGATCTGTTTTCCATCTTTTAAGCAGGTATATTACATGGGAAATAAAGTCTAAACCTGTGCATATGACAGCAGCAAGGCTTTTTGCAAAAAACAAAAACAAAAAAATCCAAATTTTTTTAAAAATATAGAAAAATCTAAAGTAGAAAATAGAATTTCAAAGTGCTTGCAGATCGTTTTTAATGGCCTGTTCTAGAATGTTTCCTGATCAATCAGTACCAATAAATAAACTGCCCAAATACTCTTCAGGCTCCTTTGAAAATGGGGACAATTTGGCCATCTCGAATGTCTCAGGACACCACCTCTTCTTCTCCAAGATTACATATAAGAGCTTTGAGATTACAGCTGCAAATTCCTTATTAGCACCCTTGCATGGAATTCATCTTGAATTCATTTGAAGCAACTGAGTGTTCCTGTACCATAGTTTTACGTATGGTGTGGTACATTGTCCTAGGGCATATGTATTGACCACGCTGGGCAAGCAAACTCAGTGTTTTGCCTTCTTTTAGCCACCCATTAATATATCTCCAGCCTTTCCATACAACAGACCTATTGCTTCCTTGCCCTTCATCTTGCTTAGAACACAAGCAAAGAAACACTTCATTCCTGCAAGTCTGGACATATCCTGAGTCTTCCTGATGTTGACTAATTGTTTATACACCTTTTCTGTAATTTTAAAGCCCAGTCAAATGGTGGTGGTAAGTAGGGAAGGGGGATGCAAATATTAAAATGCAAAGGTAATAATTTTTCCAGTGGTAGCTTGCTACATCCTGTGAGTTTGCAGTCTCCTAATATAATTGATTTTTTTCAGTTCCTTGACAAAATAATTTGCAAGTTAAGGGATTTCATTACCTTTCTAATTTACTGGATATATTGTTGACAGAAGCAAATATACAGAAACACTAGACAACTTAATTTTGTTTTCCTTTCAGTAATGCATTGTGATTTTTCCACATCCAAGATGGAAGTGAGTTATAAAGTCTAAGCAAACTTTTGAGTGTTTATACACGACCTCTAAGCAAATGGCTGCAAGCTCCGGAGCTTTAAAATGTTTCCCCACCAGCTCCGGAGCTAACAGAAAATTAAGTGCGACCCCACTCACCTAAGCACGACCCAGCACACCTTTCAAGTACCTGCTTGAAAGAGTGAAAAATTTTGATGCACAGAGTGCCGGGCTCTCCTCGCTTCTTTTTGTTGTTTTTCTTTTGCCTCCCGCCCCTTTAAGAGGAACCAGGAAGTGAACGGGGCTCGGAGCAATTTCCACCGGCACTCAGAGGTAAGAGTGCATTCTTTTCTCCCTTTTTTCTCCCTTTTTTTTTCTCCCCCCCCTCACACAGACAGAACAAGGAAGTGCGGAGGGGGTGGGAACGCAGGGAGAGCGACAAACCCTCAAGATCTCTGGTCCGAATTTAAGGGACCAGCAGATCTTAGGGGTTGTGTAAAAAGGCCCTTTGTGTGTGTGTGTGTGTGTGTGTGTGTGTGTGTGTGTGTGTGTGAGAGAGAGAGAGAGAGAGAGAGAGAGAGAGTATTTATTTAAAATAGATAAATGAGATCTATTTAATTTTTAGGCAATAATTTATGGGTTATATTGTTGCAGAGTTTAATCATTTTTGTTTTTTTATGCATTAAGAAGTGATGAACTGCAGAATTAAAATAAAACTTACAATGAAAGACTGCCAGCTTATTCTATCAAAACACATTTGAATGACAAAGACCTGAGAAAACATGGTTTCTTTTCCAAGTAAACAACTTAAATAAGATAAAATTAGGAGAAAGATAAAACTGTTCCCAAATATTACTATCATTAATAAAATTGCTACTACAGATACTTAATTTTTGCCCTAACGCTAAAGCAACAGAGTTGGTCTTGAACTAAAGCAAATTGTTGGATATTCAATTTGCCTTTGTAGTTCTTTTTAGTAGTAAGGGTGAGGACAGTTGTTTGTGAGAATTTCTACCTTATGAGCAAAAACAACTTGTGTGACTTTAGGTACTGTGTACTTTTACTTGATTGGGGACATAATTCAATCCTGTTTTATGTGCTAAAAGGGCTTTGACCAGCAGCTATGTCCAAATATTTACAGTAGTAGATGACTTGCGCAGGGAAATGGAGAGGGCATCTGTGTCCCTTTTGGTTTTACTAGACCTCTCAGCTGCTTTTGATACTATAGACCAGGCCTGTCCAAAGTCCGGCCTGGGGGCCAAATCGGGCCTGTCAGGCCATTCTGAGTGGCCCGCGGCTGGCTGGCCCGCCCCTCCCTCCTCCTCCTTCGCCCCATGTTTGTTTGTTTGTTGTTTTAAAAAAATCTTCCGCCAACACTGACACTGCCGGGAAGCTTGAGGGGCTGAGCGGGCTGGCCGGCCAGTGATCAGAAGTTGTGGGGCTTGGTGGGTGGGCGAGGGGGCGGGCCACCACCAGCAGCACCGCCAGGAAGCTTGTGGGGCTGGGCTGGGTGGGCTGGCTGGCCAGCCATCGCGAGGACTGCTGCCAGTGGCACCGCCGGCAACCATATGAGGCTGGGGGCATGCACGGGGGTGGCGTGCATGTGGGCCGCCACCACCGGCAACCTCAGGAATCTTGTGAAGCTAGGTGCATGGACGGGCCGCCGCCACCGGCACCACTGGGAACCTTGTGAAGCTCGGTGCACGCACGCAGGGCAGTACACAGGCAGGCCGCTGCCACCGGCATAGCCGGGAGCATTGTGAGGTTGGGCGCATGCGCGGGGCAGTGATCAGGTGGGTGGGGTCGCAAGGGGTCAGTGGGTGGGGCTTGCAGTGGGGTGGCAGGGTTGGGGAGCAACCGCCTCCTGACACATTCTCAGCCACCAAATCTGGCACTCCTTACAAAAAGTTTGGGCACCCCTGCTATAGACCATGGCATCCTCCTGACTCATCTCTGAAATGGGAATTGAGGGTACTGCATTAAAGTGGCTCTGGTCCTTCCTGCAGGAAAGAATGCAGAAAGTCCTGTTAGGTGATTCATATTCGACACCAAGGCTGGTGTTCTGTGGAGTTTCCCAGGGTTCGGTTCTGTCTCCCATGTTATTTAACATTTATATGAAAACACTGGGGGAGATTATCAGGTCTATTAATTGCCATAGTATGCTGATGATACCCAGCTCTACTTCTCATCACCTCTGGATTCTAAGGAGCTACTATCTCAACTTTACATGAATGTTTAGCTGCAGTAATGAAGTGGATGAGGATGAACAAACTGAAACTAAACCCAGACAAGACAGAGGTGCTCCTGGTCAGTCGAAAGGGAGAACAAGGGATAGGGATGCAACCTGTACTTGATGGGGTCACTCTCCAATTGAAAAAAGAGGTACACAGCTTGGGGGTGCTCTTGGACTCATCCTTGAGCTTGGATGCCCAGGTCATGGCTGTGGCCAGGAGTGCATTTGCACAGTTAAAACTAGTATGCCAGTTATGCCTGTTTCTTGAGAAACCAGCTCTGGCCAGTGACACATGCCCTACTGAGGTCCCAGCCAGACTACTGTAATATGCTCTACAGACATGGGCACGACTCGGCGAAATCCTTGTTTCCGTTTCCATTCGTCGTTTCCGTTACCTAACAAGGAACGGTAACGAGAATTACTCTGCTCCAGCTTGAACCCGACCCGATAAAGATAAATTGGGTCTGATTTGTCGTTGTCGTTCATGGCATCGTGGCGCCAGCGATCGCGCAATGCCAAGCAGCGCAGCACAGAAAAAAGTTTTTAAAAACCCCCGATTCCCGGCCATAAAAGCAGGCGAAAATATGCCTGCCTCAGTGAGGGCACCTACCAGAGAGGGGTGGTTTCTGGGGGGGGGGTGCCCGGCCTTCCCCCCTCTCCTGTCCTGGGCTGCTGGTACCAGGCTGGGGGGGCATCCTCGTCATCTCCATTTGCCATGCAGTGGGGGGGGATCCAAAATGGCGACCGCAATATTTATTTTTAAATCGTGGTCCAAAAACCCACCAAAGCACAACAGAAACATTTGAAAATTAGGTATTTTAAATGCCTGATTTTTTTACAGTAGCAGCAGTGGGTTTTTCTTGCAATAAAACGTCTCCATTGATTTTATTTTATTTTATTTTTATTTTTATTTTTTTACACCTGAGCACGCGCAATGATGGGCTGGCCATGGGATGGGACCATGCAAATTTTTGGAGCCATTCCACTAATCGCATGGCCAGGTTTTGACTGAGAGTTCTGGGTGTGCCAGAGAGGGCATTAAAAACCCACCAACCCTAACCCTAACCCATATACCAGTACACTGTTCTTCTTAGTGGGGCAGAGGCACCCAGATGTGCAGCCCACTAACCCACCCTAACCTTAACCATTACCCTAAGCCTAGCCCTTACCCTAACCCCAACCCTAACCCAGACTCGTACGCAAGTACACTTCCCTTCTTAGTGGGTCAGAGTGATGCACCCAGAGAGGTGCCTCCAACTCCAGACCCACTCCCTCCCTAAGCGTAACCTGTACGCCAGTACGCCAGTATGCTTTCCTTCTTAGTGAGTCAGAGAAGCGCCGACGAGGTTCCTCTGTCACACTAACCCTCCCAACCCTAACAGTGAGTCAGAGAAGCGCCGATGAGGTTCCTCTGTCACACTAACCCCCCAACCCTAACAGTGAGTCAGAGAAGCGCCGATGAGGTTTCTCTGTCACACTAACCCCACCCTAACATAATGTAATGTATGGTACGCGGTGGCTACACGTTACGCTTCCCTTCCCTTCTGGGTCAACTCAGAGGCACCCAGAGAGGTGCCTCCCAGAGCCCACTTACCCCAACCCCAACCCAAACGACAAACGGAAACGGAAACGACAATTTTTTGGAAATTTCCGTGACAAACGGAAACGACCCGAAACGGGCCCGTCCCGACAAATGACAACTTGAAACGTAATTTTTTCTGGTCGTGCCCATCTCTAATGCTCTATGTGGGCCTACCAATGAAAAGCTTCAGGCAACTTCAATGGGTCCAAAATGCAGCAGCCAGACTGCTGACTGCAGCGGGGTACAGAGATCACATTACATCCCTATTAAAGCAGTGCCACTGATAATGAATGCATGCTTATATTAATTTACAGGGGCACATTTTCTAATGTGATTTGTCACATTAGCAGGAGGCAAGAAAAACTTTCTTGTAACATTTTGAAGAGATTTTCCTCACACATCTCAGATAATTTTCTTTCCCAGACCACTCCCCAAAAGAGGGAAACTGCAAACTGCAAACTGTAAAGAAAACGAGAAAAAGAAAAACAAAGAACCCAGTCACATTAATCTTGTTACCATTAGTACATTATTTCCAAGTAATACTCCTTGTAATTGGAATGGTTTCCTTTTTTAGAGTGTCCATAATGGCTAAGGATTTGGGGAATTACGATAAAGAAATAAACAGCCTGCAAAAGATCAAAGTTCAATTATTCCCACTCAGCCACAATCAGTTCATACAATAGAACAGCTAATGACACCCATCAACCACAAGAGAAGGATTGCCATCCTCTCTGATTGCAGTGAAACTTCTTAATCCCTCCACCTCACAATGCAACAACACCTATTCTCCTGAAAAGGACAAGTTTCCCCTTTCCCCCCACAATTTAAAAAACCCACAACCCCACTCATTTTTTAATTTTTTTTTAGTTTTAAAATAAAGTAAAAACAGATACATTGCTTATCTCCTGCCATGTTACATATATCAAACGTTTTTCCCAATAGATTGGCCAATCCCACTCATTCTATACCCCAGAGCACAGAGAGCACTCCTAGTTCCCAGAGCTCTTTGCCCTCTGATGATTCCAGCCGCAGAGATTGGGAAAACATCAGGAAGAAAACTTCGAGAACATGGCCAAACAGCCCAAAGAACTCACAACAATTATCAGATCCCAGCCATGAAAGCCGTTGAGAATAAATAAAACATTATTTATTAATTTATACAATATATTCATTTGGTTTCCATCTTGTAGACCAATAACATAGTCCAAGAACATCTGGGATCCCAAGGTCTCCTGTTTAAGGGCTGCGGGAAAGACAAGGCCTGGCACAGCTGGCTCCATTTCTCTTTGCTGTGGCCTTTAAGAAATGTCTGATGAAATTGCACTTTGGGTTTAGCTTTCTCCCCCCCCCCCCCAAGAATGGATGAGTAAGGAATGGAAGACTGCATAATAATTTTAAAGAAATCTCTTTCAGTCAAGACAAATACAGCCTTTCTAAAATGTACTGAAAAGCTCTAGAGCTTTTCTCTGAAAATACGGGGGGGGGGGGGGGCTAAAGTGTAAAATGAAGAGCAGCATCTAATGATTCCTATTACTGTCAAACTATCTAGTGCTTATTAAACAGAATGCACACTCCATTATTAGTTGTTTTGAGGGGCAGAGGAGGAGTGGGGCATTGCTGCTTTTCTGCATATCCGTGGCCTTTGGGAGCATTCATTATAATGAAACATGCAGTGGAAATTGCAGGTTTGATTTACGACATCTCAATTTAAAAATTTCATTTATATGAAAATGACTTCCTGAAGGAGCATTGAAAGTAAGTTAAAATATGAAAAAGATCATTTCATAAACTCTCTCTTTTTAACCGTAGTTAAAAAAAATAGATATAGCTGTGCTATACTGGCTTCTTAATGATGCTGTCTGTAAGAACTAAGTAACCTTCATTTGCATGATATATTTATTGGTTACATTTATATCTTGTCTTTCCACCAATGAACTTACGGTGATGGACCTGCCCCCCCCCACACACATTTTCATTTTATCCCGAAAACAACCTTGTGACACAAGTCAGGGTGAAAGATAGTGATTAGTCCAAGGACATGTAGGCTGAAATCCTATTGCTTAGCACAGTAAGTTAAAACTTGAGAAGGCCATTGAATCAATGGGAAACCTAAACCTTTGTAAATTTTCATTAATTCAACCAGGCCTATTCTTGTTGCAACTTGCTACATGAAGGAACACAATCTCAGCCATTATGACTTCAACTGGCTCAATGGGGCCTTGATCCTCCTATATGATACAAGTCCTAGAATAAGCAGCATAACATAATGGGTCTAGATGCATTGCAATAACAGAGGTGGCATATAGGAATGAGACTGACAGCACAATCCCCCTATCCTTCTTATTGCTAGCTAGGATCTGTGTATTTTCTAGACTTAACACATAGGCAGTAAAGTGGTGAATTCCTATTTTTAGTTGTAGCAGTCCTGGACATCCAGACAAATAATTACTAATACTAACATGTCATACCTCTCAAAGAGCAATTGCAAGGAACTCCCTTCTTACACTTCTTTATTTTTAAACTGAATTTTAATGGAATAGCACTTCATAGACAGGATGCCTATCATAAGTGTGGCCATATTAATACCAGAAAAAAGGAGTGTGCACCACAACTATGTAATAGAGGAAGGACAATTGAGGAAGAATGATTAAATTCTATTTTCACCCTAAAATGCATTTTTAAAATGGTGCAAAAGGGAAGGAAAGAATGAGAAACATCAACTCTAATAAAACTCTAGTTCATGGCTGTAAAACAGATTTTTGTAGGTAGGACTAATAATAGCAGCCTCACCCCTACCCTCTTCCAAGAAAAGCTGATGCTATATTGATAAAGACCATTTAAATACACTGTATTTACATTATACCCACTCAGTATTAAAAGAAATATCTGATAGCACTATGTATTTTAAATCTTCGTTTAAAGCTTTGATTTTAGCTTTTCCTGTGAGGAATTGGGGAGTTTATGTAACCCTGGTGAACTATTCAATCAAAGCGTCATCTGTTATGAAACTTAATAAAATCTAGAGCTTGAAAAATTGGCTTTTAAAGGTATTTATTTGATTTTTATACTGCCGATCTGACTCAGGGGCCACTCTGATCAGTGAACAGCAAACAAGAATGCAATTTATAATAACGTCAAACAACAACAGGAAATACAGTGGTACTTCTACTTATGAGTGGCTCTACTTATGACCCAATTTGACTTAACAGCAGAAAACCATTGGTGTTTTAACTGCTGCCTTACAAATTTTAGCTGAGGTCTGCTCTACTTGCAATTTTTTATTTTTTATTTTTTTATTTTTAGATATGGCTGCTCTACTTAACAAGTTGTTTGACTTATGAGCATGCATTCAGAATGGATTAAACTCATAAGTGGAGGTAACACTGTAGATACAATATTGTAATACTCAAAATATGAAAAATGACTCCGAGATCAAACTCAAAAATATAATCAAAAATCAACCATTTTTTAAAAAGATGAAAAGAAAAACAGAGAAGAGGCAGCTTAGATAGACTGTGGTTAAGCATCTTCATTAGCTACATACTCAGAGAATGCTTATCCCAGGTCTTTAGTAGGCATTTAAATATTTGCAGTTTAGGAGCCAGGTGGATTTCCATAGGTAGACGATTCCAAATTTGAGTCTCCTCTCTCCTCTCTCTCTCTCTGTTGCGTTTCTTCCCATGTGGAAGGTGCTCAACAATTAAAATTATACAACAATAATACATACCACAACATACATAACATACCGTACATAACTATTTGTAAAAAAACGAACATTAGGCAAGAGCCATGGATAGTTCAGTGGTTTAGGTACATTGCAAGGCCAGCCAGAAGTGGGACCTCCATTACCCACTTAACAGGAGCTGGACTCAGTGATCCATATGGGCCTTTTCAACTCTGCAGCTCAAAGATTACTACAGGTATTATTATCCTAAAAGCATTAGAAAATTAAAAACCATTTTGAATAAAATAAAATAAAATATCTTACTTAAAAAATATGCCTTTCCCTAGACATGTCACTCAAAAGCCTGCCTGAAAAGGAAAGTCTGTTAATTTCTAAGCAGTTACTCCACATACCAATCCACAATATTAGATTATAAATTTCATATGATTAAAGTAAATGTAACTGGCTGGATAGCTTAATGGTTTATTTATCTGCTGCGGAGCAAGAGTTTGGGAGGTCAGCCCCCCCACTGGACCCTCCAGGGAGAAGCGCAAGCCTGTGTGGTCTTGTGCAAACAGTCCCAGGCTGTGCCCCCATGGAGGGGGGGGGAACACCTCTGAGTGTTCCCTACTTTGAAAACTCTGAAACAGTTACCATAAATCAGAATTAACTTGTTGGCACATATTATTATTAAAGCAAGAGTGGCACATTTTATGCAGCAGCGTTCTGTGTTACGTGAAAGTTTCTCTCATTCTAAAGGTCAAAGAGAAAATGTTAATAAAAACAGAAGCCTGCCAAGTCAAATAAAATAAGAAAATAAACAGAGATTTTGCTTCAGGCAGTCTAAATCGGATTTGAAGAAGACAGAGAACAAATGTGCTTCTTCTTCTTCTTCTGCAGTGGCTAGTGTGCTGCTTGGGAACAAGATGCAGAATCTCGACTTCTAACTCCAAATCTTTTTCATGTATGCTTACTAGTTTGAACAATTACCTAAAATCTGATTATTCAGACTACAAAATGGGTAAACCACCTCTATGCATTTTGAATGCATTAGCTACAGACTTAATAAAAGAGCACTGAACAATCCATCTATACACTAATTTATTATAACCATTAATATATCTATTGTATATAATATAATATAATATAATATATCTATTATATGGTTATTTTGATTCTGATTGAACAAAACAGTGATCATTATTGTTTTATAGCCTTTGAATTAAATCTTATTTTAGTGAATACATCACAGGGCTTTTTTTTCTTTTTACACAGTTCAGCAATTATGGAGCATAATTCAGAGAAAACACACAATAGACTTATTTTGACTCCTCTCCCATCTGGCCAAAATTAATCTAATGCCTATTTACTCAAAATTCTTCTGAGATGATAGTGTTACCACAGCTTGAAAGTGTCCTTGTTTTAAAGTACAATGGAAACATAACATCCTTACCATACAACTAGAGATGGGCACGACTCAAAAAAATAATTTTTCGTTTTTCGTTTTTCGTTAAGGGGTCCGTTTTGGTTCATTTTCATTTTTCAGGGTTTTTTTGCGCATTTTCGTTTTCGTTTTTGTTACAAAATGAAACGAAAAAACAAAACAAAAATGAAAAATTTTCGTTTTCGTTAGCATTCTTTTCATTGTGATGTGTCTATCATAACGAAAACGAAAAACACGGCAAAATTTTTCGTTTCATTTTCGTTTCATTTTCTGGAAAATTTTCATTTTCATTTTCGTTGCGTAACGAAAACGAAAAACGAAAACAAAAACAAAAATTTCGCTGAGTCGTGCCCATCTCTACATACAACTACTTTGCTTGAAAACTAGTAAATCAGCTGCCCCATTCCTGGAGAGGTCTGATCTGGCAATGGTGACATGCCTTAGTGCTTGAAAAAATTGGTTGGATCTAAATTCTGGCAATCAGACTGTTAATTGGGTCTGGTCACAGGGGTCACCTACTCTCCCTTTACAGCAGCCCCACTGGCTGCCAATCCATTTCCAAGCACAATTCAAAAAGTTTTTTAAAAAAAATATTTTTAAACTTTTTAATGAATAAGCAGCAATGGCAAAAGAACTGATGAAGCTGTTTGGATGAGCAGTGAAATGTTTCAATCTCTCAAGAGAAGTCCAGTTGCCATGACTCAACTTCCAGATAAACTCATCTGGGTGGCTGAGAATCTTCAGAGACAAGCAGCAATGCATAATTTATCTAAAAACCCCACTCTGGAAGCCAGTCACTCAGGGATACTCTGCCTGTGGAGGAAGGTTTTCACATGCTTCTTGAAGGACAGCAAAGATGGAGAAGGGGGGAGGGTAGCCTAGCTTCCTAGGAAGAGAATTCCAATGTCTGGCTGCAGCAACAGAGAAGGCCCTTTCAGGTGTCCATGAAATGCATCCATGGCATGAAGGTGGCTGGACCAAGACAAAGGTCTCTCATGATCTTAACACTGGAGAGGGCTAGTAAAGGAAGATGCGATTCTGGATATACACTACATAAAATTTTGTTATACTACATAAAAATTAGCCACCACTCAAGTTTCCCTCTAAGCCACACACACTCGCCTCTACCCCCCCTTCTGTGTGGGGGTGGGAAAGCCCTGTGTACCCACTGCAACTTTTGTTGTTGTTATGGACACGATGGGACTGGCATGGGTGGGGGAATCTTCACACACACGTCTAGCATGCATACATGGAAAAGAGCCCTGAGCAGCGGGGAACGAAAATTAGAGGGCATGTTGCCACCAACCAAAGTTATGCCTCTCAAACATTACATTTAACTGCAGCTGGTTGGGAGAGTTTGTGTCTTAAGGCATGTAACAAATTAAAAGAATGGACATATAGTAGAGCTGAATTTAAGATTTTTGGGAACAGGATTTTGTCAAGATGATTTTCCGGTGAATTCAAGGAAGGGAGACTTTTTAAGCCCATTTCATCACTTCCTCACAGCACATGCTTTTAGAGATATGTTCTGGCAGCATTGAAGAGGAGATAGGAAAGGTTGTGAGAATCAACAAAAAACAGACTCCAGGATTCTAATTTATAGTGTTGGTTCAAGCATCCTTTTGCAAACAGAAGGAGTCCTTCCATTATCAGTACAGCAGATTGAGATCCAGCTGAGTGGCATTTAAAAGTCAGTTTAAAAAACAAACAAACCTAAAGCCAGTCTGTTGGCTTGCCTCCCTATCCTATCCAATGGAAATATATGTGGGATATGTTCAGGTTTAGGGCACAGGACATTCTGTAATATTGAGATAACTGCTTTAGTACTGACTCATCATTTGCCCTCACATGTAAGATGGATGGTATTATTATTCCTCCCAATCATTTCAATGGGACATGAACTACACTGGGACTAAACACGTAAGGATCCCAATTTAAAAAAAAAAATTGAGAAGAATGTATGGTCCATTGCAACAATGAAATAGAATATAGCTGGCATGTAGTTCAGTAAGACAATGCACAATATTACATCCTTCTGTAACAATCATATTTTATTCCATAGACAATTATGTACGTTTTCTAAAAGCAAGGAAAGGTCTGTACAGAGCTAGGCTTCCAAAGTCTGCACTTAAAAGATGTATTTCTGTCTTGTGATCTCTCTAGGCTCTCACATGCACTTTAAAGAAGAAACTGAAAAATATTTGCTGCCCACTCAAGGTGATGCTTCATAAAAGGCTCTTCAAAGACACATCAAAGGCTGTAATTTCCATCCCATCTTTCAACAATTTTCTTCTTCTCTCCAATGTTTTCCTTTAGGAAAAAAAAAACCCTGCTATGATTGCAGTCCAATTTTGCCCACACTGTACTGCAGGCCTAAACGAACAATTCATTCTAAAACTTTTTTGTTTTCTTGCTCCTGGCACTTTTATTTTCTTGAGCAAATGCTGTCATTAATTTTTGAAACTATAGACTGAGTTACGATTACCTCCAGCAATGATATCCACAAACAATTTACATCCATCAGTATTTCAGGTTTAGACTGTGCAGATATTGAAGATGACATAAAGGCTACTACCTAGTACACAATGTGACAACTACACTGGCTTTTAGGCATTTCACATAAGAAATAATACGTACAATACTAGTTTTACAAAAATTACACTAGTTTCTAGTATGCTTCTGGTCTGAATTCTGGGCACAATAATGACTTTCCAAGCCATGAATTGCTTTTATACTTCATACTAGAGGATACAGCTGCAGCTGTATATAATCTGAACCCGAACAAGATGGAGATTTTGTTCCTGGGGGGTCCTCAGGCAGGTTGAAGAGAATTACACCAAAAAGGATAGCATTGTTCTTCCAGATAGGAAGGTATATGAATCAGAATGTAATGTATGCTCATGCATATGAAGTATACCTTAAGAATATAATGAAGTATCAGTGGCATATTACCAACACAGTGTTTTTCCATCTATTTTACAAAAAAAGTAAGCTTAAAAATAGAAAAGCAGTCAAGTATCTGCCAAAAGAACCAGTAAATATAGCTCACTATTTTTAAAAGCAGTATTGGTGTTAAAGGTTGTATATTAGGACCCCCATATCCACTGATTCATTATCCACTGATTCAGTTATCCACGGCTGGCAGAGAAAAATAAATAAATAATTCAGCATCCACAAAGCAAGCTACGGTCACAAAGAGCAGCTGTAAAGCATGCTACTGTCATAAAACAGCAGCCATAAAGCAAGCTACTGTTGTAAAACAGCAGCTGTAAAGCAAGTTACTATCACAAAACAGCAGTTGTGGGGAACAATTTGGTGTTCTCTCTTATCCACGGTTTTCATTATCCATGGGAAGGCTTGGAATCAATCCCCAGCGGATACTGGGGTCCTAAATGTAATTTATTCCTCAAAAAACAAACAAAAAAAACCCCAAACACACTTGGCCCCCAAAAGCAATATGTTGCAGGTGATGCTAAGCCTTACTCTCTCTATCCTTTCATGATCGCTGTAATTACACAAAATGGAGAGGACCTTCTCAGGTACAGCATCCCAGGAGTACAACTCTCTATGCATCAGTGACCAATTGGCATGTATGTTAAGCTTCCTATGACACCAAGAGCAATTGTGGACGCTCACTCATGTACTTGAGCCTTATTAGCCTTATTGGCTTGGTATCTGATCCCTGGGGTTGAAAATTCTAGTGCTTGATTTTGCAAAACTCCTTTACATTATTTTAAATTCTTTTAAATGATTTTGTCGATTGTATCCTCCTGACTTGGGCTTTTTAAATACCAAGTAGGATGGAAATATTATACTGTAGGTTAATGATATGAAATACATTGCAATTGGGTGCTATTTTTTTCCTGTTATTTTACTGTGGGCAGGATGAAAGGACAGGTGCTAGCCCTTGTGCAATTCTATTTGAGGAGACCTTTACTTAGACTGACTTTGCCATCAATCACAAAAGAGTTTTTGAAAAATTGCTTGAGTTTTATATTCCTACAAAGAAACATGGGATCAAATTCCTGTCTTTTAAACCTGTGCACAGTCATATACTTATCAGAAAAAGCTTCCTTTCAGGTATATTCTTGAAATGTATTATTGAATTTTACTTATTAATGAATTCTCCATTATTTATGGTACACACAATTCCCTATAATGTTCTCACTTCCTGTAGTGGTAGCTGCCTAGCTGATCTTCCCTCAATATATGGTATCAAGTGTCCCAATTCAGCTAAAGTTCATCAATATTAGACACTGTCACTTTACACATTTTACCCAAAGTGATGTGAAGCTTATGTTTAGGTAGACATGCTTACAACTGATCAGCAGGACATGAAGGTAGTCATTTGTTCCACTTATTCTTATGGATCTTACAAAACAATCCAGCATGTCTGTGCAGAAGAAAGCCCTACTGTATTTAATATAACTTGCACCTGCACAAGTTATGTATATGAGGAAAAGCACAAGATTCAGTGGTCAGTATTAGACATGGGCACGACTTAGCGAAATTCCCGTTTCCGTTTCCGTTCCTTGTTTCTCTTACGTAACGGAAAAGGAAACGACAATTACTCCGCCAGAACTCGAACTCGCACCGACTAAAGAAAAATTGGGTCTGATTTGTTGTTGTCGTTCCTGGCATCGCGGGATTCGCGGCGATCGCGCGATGCCAAGCGGCACAGAAAAAGGTTTTTAAAAGTTAAAAAAAAAAAAACGATTCCTGGGCAAAAAAGCAGGTGGAAATATGCCTGGCCTGCCTGAGTGAGGGCACCTACCAGAGGGGTGGTTTCTGGGGGGGGGTCCCCGGCCTCCCCCCCTCTCCTCCTGTCCTTCCTGGGCTGCTCTGGCGGAGTGGCGGCCGGCGGGCATCCTTCCTCGCCGCCGCCATTCAAGCAGCACAGAAAAAAAGTTTTAAAAACCGATTCCCGGCCAAAAAAGCAGGTGAAAATATGCCTGCCTGAGAGTGCACCTACCAGAGGGCCGGGGGTGGTTTCGGGGGGGGGTCCCCAGCCTCCCCCCCTCTCCTGTCCTGGGCTGCTCTGGTGGGGCATCCTCGTCATCTCGCCAACTCGCCTGCCATGCAGTGCGGGCGGGGGATCCAAAATGGGGCGGGCGACCGCAATCTTTTTTTTGAAATCGTGGTCCAAAAATACACCAAAGCACCACAGAAACATGCGAAAATAGCTATTTTAAAACTGCCAGATTTTTTTACAGTAGCAGTGGGTTTTTCTTGCAACAAAATGTCTCCTGTCCTCCTCTCCATTGATTTTATTTTATTTTATTTTATTACACCTGCGCAATGATGGGCTGGCCATGGGAGTGGACCATGCAAATTTTTGGAGCCATTCCACCAATCGCATGGCCACTTGGCCAGGTTTTGACCACAGAGACTTCTGGGATGTGCCAATCAGGCATAAAAAGCCCACTAACCCTAGCCCAAACCCGAACCCGAACCTAACCCTAACCCATACGCCAGTACACTGTCCTTCTAAGTGGGTCAGAGAAGCACCCAGATGTGCACCCCAATACTCACCCTAACCTTACCTGTAACCCTAAGCCTAGCCCTTGCGCTAACCCTAACCCTAAAGCCAGATCTGTGTACTCGCATTGCACTACACACAAGTACGCTTCCCTTCTTAGTGAGACACAGTGAGTGCACACTGAGCTCGCCAAATTCTCTCTGACTGACTGCTGCAGGGAAGGCACCCCAAAGAGGGGTGCCTCTGCCAGTCCACTGCTGCAACCTGCAAGCAAGTCTGCAACTTGGTATGCATATCCATATGGCTATGCATGCTATTTTGTAGCGGGTGAGGAGAGGAGGCACCCACGGGTGCCTCCAGGAGCCCGCTTTCCCTTCATAGCGGGCCAGAGGAGGCACCCACCCCACAGAGGTGCCTCCAAGAGCCTGCTACCCCCCCAAACCAGTACTAACGACAGATGAAAAAACGACAAACGAAACAATAAATTTTTGAAAAATTTCACGAAAAACGGAAACGAGCCGAAACGGACCCATCCCGAAAAAAGACAACTCAAAAAAAAAATTTCCTGGTCGTGCCCATCTCTAGTCAGTATTATTGCAAAGTGCATATGTGCATAGAAATCTCCGACTGAAAATCAAGTGCACCTCCAGAGAGATTAACCTTGGCAGAATACTACACTTGATCTTAGCCAACTGTTTCTGTAACTCTACAGTTTTGCAATCTTTAATGATTTTTATGGTTTTATACTGCAATAAAACCCTGGAAACTTGGCAGAATTGTGCATATTAGTGTTTAACATCTTTCATTCCTTGTCTTCAAACTGTGATGGAGGACAAAGGGTGTAAACGTCACAGTAAGTGATGCACTGGAGACTTTAATCCCAGTTCTTAGACTCATAGAATCATAGAATCATAGAGTTGGAAGATACCTCAAGGGCCATCTAGTCCAACCCCCTGCCATGCAGGAACCCCCATCACAATATTTCTGACAGATGGCCATCCAGCCTCTGCTTAAAAACCTCCAAAGAAGGAGACTCAACCACCCTCTGCGGCAGCATATTCCACTGCCGAATAGCTCTAACTGTCATGAAGTTCTTCCTAATGTTCAAATGGAATCTCTTTTCCTGTAGTTTGAAACCATTGCCCCGAGTCCTAGTCTCTGAAGCCATGGAAAACAAACCTGTTCCCTCTTCAAGATGACATCCTTTCAAATATTTAAACATATCTATCATATCCCCTCTCAGTCTTCTTTTAGAGAGGCTAAACATTCCCAGTTCCCTAAGCCGTTCCTCATAAGACATTTCCTCCAGACCCTCAACCATCCTGGTCACCCTCCTCTGCACCCGCTCGAAGTTTTCAACATCCTTTTTAAATTGAGGCACACAGAAATGGACACAGTACTCCAGGTGGGGTCTGACAAGAGCAGAATAGAGTGGTACTATCACTTCCCTTGATCTAGACACTATGCTTCTGTTGATACAACCAAGAATCGAATTGGCTTTCCTGGCTGCCGCATCACACTGCTGACTCATGTTCAATTTGTGGTCCACCAAGACTCCCAGATCCCTTTCACAGGTACTGTCCTCCAGCCAAGTATCCCCCATCTTATATTTGTGCAATTTTTTTTTTACCTAAATGTAGTACCCTACATTTCCCTCTGTTGAAATCCATTTCGTTAGCTTTGGCCCAGCACTCTAGTCTGTCAAGGTCTTTTTGGATGTTCATCCTATCCTCTAGGGAATTTGCAGCCCCTCCCAATTTGGCATCATCTGCAAATTTAATTAGCATACTCTCTATTCCCTCCTCCAAGTCGTTAATAAATATATTGAACAGCACTGGGCCCAGAAGAGAACCCTGGGGCACCCCACTGGGCACGTCTCTCCAAGCTGAAGAGAGGCCATTTATGATCACCCTTTGGGTGCGATCAGTCAACCAATTACAAATCCACCTAACAGTAGCACTATCTATCCCACTTTCTACTAACTTCTTAGCAAGAATACCATGGGGAACCTTATCAAAGGCCTTACTAAAGTCCAGATAAACAATATCCACAGCATTCCCCTCATTAAACCCAAAGTAGTAATCACAGGTTGGGAGAAAAATTAACCAGCTAAATCCACCATTGGGTGTTTTTATCATCTTTTGGATGTGCAAAATAAGACTGAAATTGGCCATATTTATTGTCTGCGTTTCTTAATCCAAGGAGTACTTTTCCCACTCTTCTGCAATTAATAGTAAGTATCACAGCAGGAGGAATTGAAATGTTACACATTTTATAGATATGAACAGATGACGAGAAAGGTACAAAAAGTATCTTCAAGTAGTAGAGCGATACACATTTAATTAGAACTATATGTCCAACAATCTCATGTAATAATCCTACACTACTATGTGTAAAATGAGTGCTAAGAAAAGACAACAGTCTTTTATACAGAATGTTCCTCTGTTTAAGTGTTATTTTTCTCCCAGAATTGCTGATGTCTTTATGCTTTTGAATCACAGCAGTTTCTCCAGTTCTAAGCCTTATGCCAAACAGCGAAATGTTTTGTTCTACTCATCTCTCTTTTAATAACACAGTGTTCCTTGGCATGTGGCATTAATATCAAGTCATACCAATTTTTTCCTTTTCCTTTTTCTTGGGCTGGCTGCATGAAGGTTGAATTTTTTTCTCTCTCTAGAGGAATTTAATGTTCAATGGGATTTGTTTTTGAAAACTCATGTTCTCTACATGATGCACTTGTAGTTGTAATTAAATCTCACTGAAAATATAGGACTTTTGTGTCAAGACCCTGAAGGCCTAGGGTCAAGGGTCTCACTGCAGTTGTACAAAGTCTGTTTTGCTGGAGGAAATAAATGCCTTAGCAGACAGATAAGAAATCCCATATAATTTTCCACTGCGCAATATGAGACAACACTGGCTGCATATGAGACAACATGCACAAACATTCTCTTTTGTGCTATTATATTTTGGGTCCAGCCCACTAGAATGTTGCAGGCACTCTCACTCTGAGTGGCCACGCCTAGGTAGGCAGGGAAATCGGTAACCCGAAACCGTGCCTTCTCTGTGGCTGGCCCCTCACTTTGGAACCATCTTCCGAGTGAGCTGTGCCTTGCACGGTTCCTGCCCACCTTTAAAAACGCCCTCAAAACCTTGCTCTTTTGGGTGGCATTTGGCATCCTTTAATTTTTTCCCCCTTGAGTCGCCTTCTTGCCAATGATTTTGTTTCTATTTTGTTTCTCCTCCCCTTTTTTTCTTGACTTTATCTTAACTGTTGTTTTGGGTTTTATACTTGTTTGTGTTACCCCTATTGTTAACCGCCTGGAGTTCTTTTGGGAAGACAGGCGGTATAAAAAATAAAATAAAAAATAAATAAATAATATTACTTATGCAATGAGTAATTCTAATGCAATTAGGATAGTAAAGGTTTTTTGCTTGTCTAACATGGCTTTCACTCTAGGAGCAATCTTATGTGTAGGTCTAAAGTATTGCAGTTCATTTATTTAGGAGAAATGGGGAACTGTTATCTACCCCTCTTCATGATAAGACAATTTCATGAGGGATAGTACAGTGGAACCCCGACTTACAACATTAATCTGTTCTGAGCACATGCTCGGAACTTAATTAGCTCATAAGTCGGGGAGTGGTTTCCCATAGGAATGCATTGACAATCAATTAATCTGTTCTGGAGGTACGGATTTCAAAGCATTCCTATGGGAAACCGCTTTAGATGACCCACAGCTTCCCCCCAATTGGGCATGTTGGGGGGAAGCTGTGGGTCATTTAAAATGTGTTTAAGCAACTTAGCCAAGCGCTTGGCTCGATTGCTTAAAGACATTTTTTAAAAACCACCACTTCTTCCCCCACCACCATCAGGTGGGTAGAAGGAAAAGTGGCAGTTCTTTCAAACTTTTTTTCCTCTCCTGAATCAAGCACTAATGTCTGCCATTAGTGCCTGCTTCAGGACAGAAAAAAATGGCTTAAACCCCCTTCCGCTTCTCCCTTTACAGGCCCAATGGGGTGGAGGAGAAGTGGAGGACTTTTTACCCATTTTTTTCTTTCCTGAATCAAGCGTGGATGTCTGCCATCAGCACTTGCTTCAGGAAAAAAAGGGTTAAAAACCCTCCACTTCTCCTTCTACAAGCCCAATGAGGGGAGGAGAAGTGGAGGTTTTTAAATCCTTTTTTCTTTCCCGAAGCAAGTGCTGATGGTAGACATCGGCAGTTCTATTGGGAGAGAAAAAAGTTTGAAAAAACTGCCACTTCTCCTCACTCCAATCTGGCGCAAAGCGCCACAGGAGAACAATTTTTTTTTAAAAAACATCACAAGTCGGGGAAACCTATCTGTTGCTCATAAGATGGCGCAGGGTGGTGGAAACATGGGAAGCCCACTCGTAAGTCAGGATTCTCAGTTGTCAGGGTGGTCGTAAGTAGGGGTTCCACTGTAATAGAAAATTTTAGCTTCTGGTTTGCAGTTTCTTAGCACCACTGAGAGAACATAAAAATCAGGTACAGTGATAGCTCTACTTACAAATTTAATCCATTCCAAATATATGCTCTTAAACTGAATAACTCTTATAAAATAACTCTTATATATTATAAAAATACATAAGTAAAAATGATTTAAGTAAAACATTTGTAAGTAGAGCAGACTGCATCTAAAATTTGTAAGGCAGCATTTAAAACGCCAACTGTTTTTTGCTCTTAACTTGAATTACTCAGAAGTCAAGCCACTCTTAAGCAGAGGTACCACTGTATACAGTTCTTTTTTAGATGACTGCCCTTTGAAATTTGATGGAAGTCCACTATTAGTGACTTCATGCTGATTTTATAAGACATATGGCCATCTAAAACCCTAGTACAGGATGGATCCAAAATAAGAGCGTCCGTTAGTAGAATGTATTTCCTGAGGTGGCGGAAAACAAGAACGTCAATCCATATCCAACCTGCGGGATGCTGGACCTCAGTACTTGCAGACTCTGTTCCAAGTCAAACATTTCTTCTCTACAATTTTAAAAGATTAAATATATATCTTAATTCATATCAAATCTGTACAAAGTCTCACAAGATGGTGTTAAAATTACAGAAGGTTCAGGTAGCTGGAAGAAGGAGCAAGGGTGGTTGTTCCTATATACAGGATGTCAAATCTAATGCATTGATTAAGTATGGCTGAAATATGCCATAGTAATTATTTGGCCACTGAAGTTTTTGGGTCTTGCTTTCAGTCGTGACTGCCCCAAATCCTCTCTAGTAGTTACCACATGCAGAGTAACTTTAGGATGCTAATTGTTACAAGTGAAGGAATCAACCGTAATGCTATCTGTAGCACATCAAGTCATACAACTATTTATGCAGCTGATTATATCTATTATAATTTCTTAGGGCAATTCACTACCAAATGTTAATTTGTTTCTACTACATCAGCTTGGGTAGAAAAGAAGGTTTGAGCCAATATTTCAAATGTTCTTATTGAACCTTTAATTTTTCACTGTAAACTTTACAAGGAATTTATTTAATGGGCAGAGTGCATAATATATGCCTTTTGTACTAGCTGGCACTTCTTTTCTGAAGCATATTTTCCCCCTTAAGACTATAATGATTGGGAAAAAATCTACTTTGTGGATGAAATCTATTGCTAAAATCCTGCTGCATAGCTCCATATGAGGAAATGTGGTTATATAATCATCTGTGGCAAATAGCCCCTGATTAATGGGAGTTCTGAGGCACACATGACTTTTACACAATGCATCAAAGTCATGTACACATCCTTCAATTCCCAAAGAAAGTCTTTAATCAGGCATGAGTTGCCGCCATTGATGACATCATCACCACTGCACTCCATAACAGGATTGCAACCCTCCCACTATAATTTCTACAATTTTAACTTTCATGATTCCATTTTAAAGTATTCTGCAATTTGAAGAGGGATTTTGTTTCCCAGCTAGACATCTCCAGCACAGCGCTTCAAACTATAACAGAGATTTCTAAGTATCTCACCAAATTACAAAATCCCATAATTCCTCAGTA
>JAHTLZ010003526.1:38677140-38723091 GCA_023846285.1 Phrynocephalus versicolor
GGCAAAATAAAATAAAATTCAAAATTAACTGTCACCAAACGCATCCCGAAAAAGCAAGGTCTTTAAAGCTTTTTTTGAAGGCTGACAGGGACTGTGCAAGGCGCAACTCAGACGGGAGATGATTCCATAGAGCAGGGCCTGCCACAGAGAAGTGCGTGCGCCCGCAACATTCTAATTGTCATAATGTCAAGCAAGGCACAACACAATATAATGTACTGTATTATGCTATGTAACTTACTATGTAATATGGTGCTTTTGTGTGAGGAATTTGTCTAAAGTAGCAGTGGAGAACCTGGGTCCCTCCAAATATTGTTAGATTCCTATTCCCATTAGCCTCTAACTCCATGGCCAATCATCAGGGATGATGAGGTCTGTAGACCAGCACCATCTGAAGGGTCACAATTTCCTTTGCTTTTTAAAAATAAAAAACACAGTGACACAAACATCTGTGAAATTGGACTATTTTCAATCAAATCACCTCTTCTTTCCTATCAAGGCTCTACATTTTCTTTCCATTAACCATCCACTCCACATCCTTATGTAATGGACACTGCTTTTCAGCATCCCTATGAACTGTCTGACTCCTAGCAGAGCATATTACATAATTCACTTGATTTATATCTACAATGACACCAGAGGAACAGTCATGTTAAAGGCATAACTGTAGCTTAAAAAAATAAAGCCAGAAGTTGATAAAAAAAAGGAAAAAACCATTTACAGCTCCAAAGAACACCAGGAACAGCAAAAACAAAAACAAAAACACCCCCCCAACAACCACAACCTATTTGTCATCATTAACAGCTGTTAAATCAACCCAGCTGCCTGTTTACTACTTTTCTTTGAAGCCTTCTCTGTGACTGTAGTATGGCATGAATCATGGCAATATTGGTGTGTATTGGCGGGGGAGGGGGAGGGTAATGCTTAAAAAAATGATGGAGCAAATGAAATTAGTTCTGGTTTTGATAGGAGACAGTATTGCCAATTTATGCAAAACAGCTAGCGAATTTATAAAGCAAGGCTGCCTTCCTATGTCTCTATATGACTGATTTAAATTAGAGGCTGATGAAAACAGCAAGCTATGGCCTTGGGGGGAGGGGGGGGAGAACAGCCATGTCAAATGCCATTTGAGGCTGCTCAGCCAGGCACATATAAAAGCACATTGCACCAATAATATTTGACAACATTGGCTGTGCTTTTTCTGCTTCACTGACTGGCTTGTCTAAATTCCATGGAAAGCAATACACAAATAGTTTATAAGTAGCTACACTGTCAGCATCTTCCTTTCGGAAGCTGAAATTGCACTGGCATCATAATGAACATGTTTGCAGAACAAGATATGCCCAGTCAGGAGAAAGACTGAAATCCCCATGCCTGAAGTTTCTAAACAGCAAAATCAGAAGCAATCCTGACATTCAACTGCAATGCATGAACCAACACACTCTCTTTCCTCTGCTTTGCTTGGAGGTGACTGCTGCATTTCCTCTAGCAGTTTTTAGAGCCGTTCCCATCCAATGCTTCAAACACAGACTGAGCAAAAATATCTAATGATTTCATAATTGGGCAGAGGGTTGTTGTTTGTTGTTGTTAAACTCACCATATATATATATATAGTGAGTCACTCTATTTTTCTCTCTATGTACAGAGGATTTCCTGGCACGTAAGAATAGAAAACCCAGAGAAGGAAGACTAAAATCTTCTAGAATTATTAACAGGGGTTGAAAGCACTGCCTTTGCAAAAGGTGGTATCCTCTAGCAAGGTATGTAAAGTACGCAACTCATCATGCAGAAGATGACCTCTTTTCATATGTCAGCCTCTGGCCTTGAAGCAGAAGCAGTGGTGTGTTGCAGCTGTCTGGGCTGCTGCATAACACCAGCTATTTCATACTGCCCTGGGCTCTTCCACTTTGACTTTCAAGGGGAACTAGTACCACATGAAACATTTTAAAGGTGCAGGCCAAACAAAAATATTATCTCCTTTGTGACCTTTCCTTATACAACCTGACTCGTGGAATGGCACAGAGAAGAAAAGGCCATGAACGTGCCTCAAATCTGAGTTACTGGGGGGGGGGTGAGGAGAACAGTTCTCCACTGATAGTTTTAAACTCCATAATTTAGACTATCTTAGATTTCTGCCTTATTTGCAAAGACATAATTTGCATGCTCTTGAGAGAGATATTTCAAACTATCCAACCAAACTCTTTCACACAAATGCAAAAACCAGAGCACTACTATAATCCATACTTAGGACCAGCAATGAAATGTTGCAATGCGGAGTACTTCCGGTTATGTTCCAGTCACTATATTCTTTCCACCTTCCTCCAGTACTGAGAGTTCCAGTCTGCATTTTTCACAAGCTGTGCAAGATGCGCTGAACCCTATTTCCAAAACAAGTTCAGTACAGTGGACAGCTCCAATTAAAGTTAGACCTGGGAGTCCCACTGAACCTCCATGGTTCTGGGCCTTCTATGCTTTCTGCAAAAGGGGAAAATGAACAAACATGGCTGGTAGAAACGAGATCAATGACATATTTGTGTTTTAACAAAAGATTTAGACTGTAGATGTCCTGCAGTGATATCAGGGTCCACAAGCACCAGTTCAAGTATGTCTTGTGTAACTACCAAGTACACCCAGTCTTCTTCTACCTTGATTACTTCACCAGCTACAACTAAAGAATCTTAATTAAACTTGTCACCTATCACATATTTTCCTCTCAACAAGCTAAGCTTCTCAGTTAAGGATACACCAGTATCTCCAGAATATAGTTACAGGAAAATTATCTTTTAATATAGATAATTTTATCTTGTTGAAGCGCACCATTATTGGCCAGGTACCGTTTACTGTTTCTTTTGTGGGAAAGGAGAGGAAGGAATATTTTTCAACCTCAAAGCTTTGGGTCCTTGCTAACTTTATAGCTCTCACTGCTGTGCTGCACTGTGTTTAGTCTCGATGGTGTAATAGCTGCTAATTAAAACTATTTGCATTAAAGCTACTGAGCTATTTCCTGTCAAATTGCTCGTGACAATTTCATATTAATCACTATTATTTACTGATTAGCAAAACGGTATCAGATGTTTAAGATCATTATGAAATCATTGGAATGCAACAGTCAAAGCCAGAAACCAGTTCGTGCAAGGGAAGTTTTTCTCAATGTTTTATTTCATCATTAAAAGAACCATACACAATACGGGAAAGTTTTCCCTTCATTTTCAAAGCAGTGTTACTGGCAGAATGGGCTGGATAGCTCCGTGAACAGGAGTCCTTGTTTGTTTAGCCAGGGGCTTATAATTCAACTCTGCACTGTGCTTCCTGAGATAAGAGCCAGCCTGTATAACCCTGGGCAAACTAAGCTGCCCCAGACCACCCTGGGAAAAGGAAATGATATATTGCTTCCAACTAATTTGCACCTAGAAAGCCCTGAGAAGGTCACCATGAATTCGGCTGACACAACAGCAAACAGACAAGTGGAAAGCATGCTGTGGAGATTCTTGATTCTTTTATTTTCCAGAGATAAATTAGGATAAGGCTCCTAAAACTTGGGTACCTACATAAAAGATCTGACACTAATTGACTCAATTTAAGGAGGAAAACTATTCCTACTGGACTTCTCTGTTTGAAAGCATTAATTACATGTGAACTGGAATGGAATAGAGTTCAGCCAACTCCAAACTTGCATTTTAAAATACTGAAATAAAAAAAATCCCCTCCTTTATGAGGAACATGCCTGCCTTCTTTACCTCAAAGGGAGGCACTAATGGAGAGGAAACCCTAGAAGAAAGCATGTTTCTTTGCCTGCCTGCCTTTGTCCAATGGGCATCCCACAAGAAAGTGCAACCAGAGCCAGAGGCTTGAGAGTTCAGTTCTTTGCTGGAAATCCCAGAGGAACCAGCCCTGGCCAAGCTGCATAGCTGTCAGATGCCACCAAATGAGGGGAATGGTAAACCACTTGCTATGTGGAACCCCCCCCCCAAGGGTCATCATCAGATTGGCTTGATGACACACAATGGATTTTTTGTACCTCAGTGGTACCCATCTTTAAAATGGAACTAATGTTACTTTTAAATAGTATCTAAGTAGCAACTTCACTAGAGAGTGTATGTATGTATATGAAGAGAAACTTAACCTGAAACAAGAGGAACATTGATCAAGACTGTACTGAGGGAACATTAATCTGACCTGAAATACCAGAATTCAAAGCAGTATTTCTTGGGTGCATTTACCTCTCTCATGCTTACATTTGATCTTCTCATTTTAGACACAAATTAATTGGATATTCGGCAAAAGAACACTTTTCTCATGAACAATCTCCTCCTGCTAATTAATGTCTAATTGATTATATGGTATAGTGTCAGGTTGTATTTCATTACAATTTTTTCCATGACAACCTTATTTTTCCCCTCAGAAATATTTTTTTCCTAATGAGAACTCAAACAAAAATAATGCAGGTGGTGCAAAAAATAATTCATGTTTAAATAAAAATGTTCACAGTGTCACTCTGTGAGAATGTTGGTATTGCCTACCACAAAAACAGATGCTAGTTGATGAGAAATGAAAAGTAATACCCATGTGCTCAAAAAAGCAGTGAGAAACCATATTTCACTTTTTATGTCACACCTATTTGACATAGCATTTTGTTGCTGGAAAAAGCTGCAGGGTCTTTGGTTTGGTCACAATATTTTCAGTTTACCAAAGCCAAATGTTTTAGAAAATCTTCCTTTGTGAGCTTCCAGATTTGTATGCCTATGTTAACATGTAAGATTTTTCTGAACTAAAGTTCAAATCATTCCAAGTTATTACTCAAAAAAGGATAAAAACTATAGCTGAACTATGCCTATGCATTTGTAGCATCAAGACCACTTAATTTGTATCATGTGCTTAATATAATAATATGATATAATATATAATTGTTGTTGTTCAGTTGTTCAGTCGTGTCCGACTCTTCGTGACCCTATGGACCAGAGCTCGCCAGGCCTTCCTGTCTTCCACTGCCTCCCAGAGTTTGGTCAAATCCATATTGTGTGCATTGATGACACCGTCCAACCATCTCATTCTCTGCCATCCTCTTTTCCTTTTGCCGTCAATCTTTCCCAACATCAGGGACTTTTCCAAGGACTCCTCTCTCCTCATGAGGTGACCAAAGTACTGGAGCCTCAGCTTCAACATCTGTCCTTCCAGTGAACATTCAGGGTTGATTTCTTTCAGGATGGATAGGTTTGATCTCCTTGTAGTCCAGGGGACTCTCATGACTTTCCTCCAGCACCACAGCTCAAAAGCATCGATTCTGCGGCGATCGACCTTCTTTATAGTCCAGCTCTCACTTCCATACATCACTATGAATCACTCCACAATATATATAATTAGATGGTGCTAAAGGATATATGAAGAACCTGATTGTGGAGTGATTCGATCCTGATTAAATTTTTAACACTGTTGAGTTCTATGCTGCCTGTAAGTTCAGCCAGCCTATGTAGCTTCGGGCAAGCCAATATGGCCCTGCAGGAAGGCAATTGTAAGCCACTACTAACTATTCTCAAACAGAAAAACACTGAAAAGGGTCATCATAGACCAGACCTGACTTGATGTCACATAATTATTTCTTTACTTTTTATATGAGGATTTTATTTATTTATTTATAAAGTAAAAGATCTTTGGATAAAGTGAAAAGTTTGCTAGCATGTACAACAGACTGTAAAAACATATGGTGGGTTAGAGTTTCCCTTTCATTGCATTCAAAGTAGCTGTTGAGCTACACATGCTTCTTTTTATACATTGCAACAAAGAGTTTGATTATACAATACACTGACCAGAATACATTTTGTATTAATTGGTAAGAGTCTTGCTTATTCGAATCCATTCTATATTTCTTCCCTTTGTCTGTTTTATCACAGCTCAGACTTTCAATTAATTTTTCATTCACATGGAAAAATGTGCAATGTAACAATATTCATTGCCCAGCAAGCTGTGCTACCACATGTGTAAATCCCTTGCCTACTGAGAGAACTGTATACTATATGCAAATGTTTGCTTACTGGATAGGCACAAAAGCATGGTGTGTCTGAAGGAGTTCATTATGTAAATCTTGTTTATGAGGTGACTCTGTACCACATCTTTATGTTTAATTCACAAACTGCAGATGTCTCGATATGGTTCAGATGAGATCCCCCAAGCTCACTTCACATAATTATTTCAAAATGGAAAGCAGGCTTGCCCTTTCCAAATCTCATTCCTAGGGAAACCCTTTTGTAAGGATCAATGCGGAGAGAATTCAAATGCCTCTGAACAAAGTGGACACAATGTGGAAAGTGCTTGAAATTATTTCTTCATAATATTTGTTTCCCTCAATGGAATTAAGCAGGTAAATAATGCCATAACATAACCTAACACCTATGCATATGGTTTCGAGGAGCTATAGTAATTGATAAAGAGCTCTGTATAGTGCAGTGCACTATAACTTTCAACTTAACTTTTGTTCCCAAGGCACGGCAGGGAAAAAAAAACATGTTCATGGGCTTATGCTTCCTGTAGGGAGCTGCAATATTTAAAGGAATTTGAACAAATGTGCAACCTTGGTGCATGCATCATATGTGCATGCTAGAGCAAACTCCTAACATTACGGGTGCTATATACACTTCTGAGCAAGTTTTTCAAGCAGCCATCTCCAAAGATACAGAACAGGCATGGACAGATCTCCCAGCAGCCTGCATATGTGATATTTTTTTTTAAAAAAATCCCACAACAAACCTGAGTCCTGGGCTTAGAAGTGACAGCCTCTTGACATATTGAGCATTTCCAGTATGACAATGATTCATAGTAGGAGGATAATACCTAAGAACTGCTCTCATACAATAGTTGCTCACATTTTGTACAAAAGCTCTCCAAAAAGATTTCATTCAAAGTGTGGGTGATCTCTGAACTGAGGGAAGTGGGGGCTGCCATCACAGCCACTGAAGATTGAGCCCCCGCACCCCACAATCCCCATGAGACTACAGAATCTGAAAGGCACAAAGTGTTTTTTTGTCTCAAAAGTAGATATATGTCAAGAGGAATAAAAAAAAAGGAATTAGAATAATACAGTTACTCAAAACTACCTAGAGCGTTATCAGGCCAACTAATACTAAATGGGAATACAGTAAAACACATTGTATAATACATGTGTTGTATGATATACATTGTATGATATATAACAAAGCAGTGAGAGGACACATGAAGTTATGTACACATTCTACATTTATGTATACAAATGTTCACTTCTGTGGCTGTATATACTCAAGTATAAGCCTACTTTTTTAACCCTTATTTTTGGCTGAAAAAATGCCCTTGGCTTATACTCGAGTCAGTAAGTCTTCCCAGTTTTGGGGGGTAAAATTAGGTGCTCAGATGGCTTGGGGAGGGCAGCAAAGGGCAAGTCCTGATCAGGCAAGCGACATCGGTGCCTCTGCTTCCCATAAGATTCCAATCAGAAGGTTTAGGGGCACCCTCTTTGGAGCTACATAACTCAGCCCCTTGACCCCCAAATGTTTCCAAATTTTAGGGGATTCCCTAAAATCACTTTCTGAAGGTACCCCTGCCACTTTGGTGTTCCCAATGTAATTTTTGAGTGTACATATTTTTTAAAAAATATGTACTAAAAATATGTACTAAAATTATTTTAAAAATATGCGATCAAAATTTACTTACCTTGAGACTCCAAAGTAGCAGGGGTACCTTCAGAAAGTGATTTTAGGGAACCCCCTGAAATTTGGAAGCATATGGGGGGCAAGGGGACTTAGTTATGAAGCTCTAAAGGGGCTGAGGGTAGTATTGGCAACTGTGCAGAGACTGTAGAGGAAATCAGGGAGTTTACTCTATGGTATTAACTCCTTTATTGCCTCCACACTCCCAGCACACATTGCCAATTACTACCCCCAGCCCATTTAGAGCTTGGCCAGTATACCGTATATACTCAAGTATAACTTTTAAAAAATACCCTCGGCTTATACTTGAGTCAATAAGTTTTCCCAGTTTGGGGGGGGGGTGTTTAAAATTAGGCCCTCAGTTTATTCTTTTGACAGCTTATACTCGAGTATATACGGTATATAAATTTACATTACAGGCAGTTGGCTACTTATTCAGAGTAAACAAATTCCAGCACAGTTTTGCAGTGGATCCCTAGATTACTGTACTGCTATGAAATTTGCCATCCATCATTGAAACTGCTGCTGTATCATGCCATACCGTAAAGCTCAGGGGTGTCCAAACTTTTCGTAAGGAGGGCCATATTTGGTGGCTATGAATGTGTCGGGGGCTGGCTGCTCCCCGACTGTGTCCCCCACTGCAAGCCCCCCACTGACCCATAAACCCAACCCACTGACCCCTTGCAAGCCCCACCCACAGGAAGGAAGGCAGGAAGGAAGGAAGTTGGTGACCGAGGGAGGGAGGAAAGAAGGAAGGGGGACCAAGGGAGGAAGGAAGGTGGTGACCAAGGGAGTGAGTGAGTTGGAAACCAAGGAATGGAGGGACGGAGGGAGTTGGGGACCAAGGGAGGAAGGTGAGAACAAGGGAAGCACAGGGAGCCATGGCTGCAGGTCGTCCCTTGAAAGGGGTGATCTGTGCGACCTTGCAGCACCCAAGCTCCCTAGCGGTGGCAGCGCCTTGCCGGCCCACCCACCCCCAAGCTCCTCAGTGGCAGCAGAGGCTTGCCCGCCCGCTCACCCCACACGTTCCTGGCGGTGCACTGGCTCGCTGGCCTACCTGCTCCACACCCCCAAAGGTACTCTGGTGGTGAAGGAGGTGGCAGAAGCCTGCACGCACGCCGGCCCGCCCCCCACAAGCACCCCGACGGTGAAGGAGGCAGTGGATGGCTGCATGGTCGCCGGCCGGTCTGTCTGCCCCCCACCCTCACAAGCGTCCCGGCACTGAAGGAGGCAGCAGATGGCCACGTGCTCGCTGACCCACCCCCCTCACAAGCGCACCAGTAGTGAAGGAGGCAGCAGACACCCACATGCTTGCCGGTCCCCCACCCCACATCCTCACAAGCACCCAGCTCCTCGGTGGCAGTGGCTGAAGAGGTTCACCTGCCTGCCCGCCCCACAAGCTCACCAGTGGTTGCAGTGCCTTGGCCCCTCTGACCTCCTCAGCTGCAGCGGAAGATCCCTCTATGCCGTGCCCTCTCTGCAAGAAACCCCACGGCAGGAGATTTTTTTAAAAGCATGGGGAGAAGGAGGGGGAGGGAGGGGAGGGGCAGCCAGCCGCGGGCCAATCAAAATGGCCTGACGGGCTGGATTTGGCCCGCAGACCGGACTTTGGGCAGGGCTGCTCTAGAGCATACATCACAACGTTTCTGGAAATGTGGAAATGAAATAGTGAAGTGAGAAAAGCTACTGGATTTTTTTCCAACAGTGGCAGCAGTGATAGTATTTATTTCTGGCAAAACAGGGGATCTTTAAATTTTTAGGGTCAGAAAAGAAAGTGAGATTTTTGTTCTTATGCATGTGTGTATCTTTGCAGCAACACCAATTTTCAACAGCATTATTTTGACAATGACAGAACAACACAGTGGGGGGAAAAAATAGCCTTTGGACTTGCTGCCCAGAATCTGTAAAACATGCAATGAAGTCAAGTCAAGCCAGGAGGATAAAAAGGCATACAGTAAACCACTTTATACTTAAGCTGTCTGAAAGGGAAATTCCCCTCATCCACAGATAGTAATAGCCTTTTATTCTAAACTGGTATTACAAATTGCTAATTTGTCTAACATAATCACATTTTCTGTACCCCAACAACAACAAAGAGATGTCTCAGTACATCAAGTCATGCTGTAGAACAGATCGTCATCGGCTACTCTTCAAAAACAAAAATACCAGGGATCTCCTTCATCAATTGTAATGTTCTGTATTTTACACAAAAATTGTGTTTGCTTAAAAAAGAATTTTGCATTTTGTGCAAAAAAATATAAAACATAGGAATTGACCAAAAGTTATATAAGGAAAGATCTATATCTATATCTATATGGATTTTATTAAGTGAGACAGTAAATGCACATGTAGCCAAATGGTTCCCAACCTTGGGTAACCCATGTGTTCTGGGACTGCAATTCTCAGAAGCCTTCTGGAAGTTGAAGGTAGCCATATCATGTGTTGTTTTGATATGTAATGCATTAATTAAGGACTCGCACATTACAGTCAATGTATGTGTGTGTGCTCCTATGACTGAAGATTATAGTCACATCATTCTGATAATATGCTGATAACAATTGGCACCCAAGAATATCTAGAGCAGTGTTGGCAAACCTATGGCACGGGTGCCAAGGGTGTTACTCGGAGCCCTTTCTGTGGTTACCCAACATCAACCCTTCACAGCCACCTGTATTCAAGTTAAATTGTTGTATTGGCACTTTGCAAAAAATTAGTGGGTTGTGAATCACAGTTTGGGCACTTGCTCTCTAAAAGGTTCACCATCACTGATCTAGAGAGACACAAGCTTCTCATCCCTGACTTTAAGGTGAATAGTTGCTTTATAATTACATCAGACTCATTCACTATATCACTATAGAGAATAGCATGAAGCTAGTATAAAGAATTCTGAATTTTGCAGACATGTGGGGATAAAGGAATGTTCTACTGAACAAAGAACTAGGAACTAATCTTTAAAAATCCTTAAATAAGGTGACTTAAACAGGCCTGTTTTAAAAACTTCCTTAGCTTTGGTAATACACGGTGGTACTAAAGCTACTTCATAATAAACCATAGTGGAAAATGAAGCAGTAAAACACCCTGATTCTTGACTGTGCCAAGCAAATAATATTTGCCGTAAATACATTTGTTGGATATATGTTTGTTGCCAACATCAGCGATTCCCAATCTAGGTTCTTGGGACGCTCCATGAAAACTCAGTTGTAAACATGGCTTCTTTACTGTGTAATTGCTGGACACATCAGCAAAAAAGAGCAATTGTTATTTGTTACTTAAAACAAATTTTGAAGGCTTTTTTCCAGCTAATTCATTTTTTAAATTATTTAGTGGGTCTGAAAAAGGAAGAACACAGGGTAGCAATGTTTCTTTTTATACATAAAAGAGGCATCAAAACAGAAATGCTTCACAGTATTCTGAGATCTCAGGCATAATAGGCATACTTTTAAAATGTTATTTCCTTGTATAGGACCTTTTAAAATGCTTGTGGTGAACATTTTTGGCAAACACACAGAGCTCTGCAGGGGCAAATGCTTCTTTCCGTCTTACAAACAGGAGAACCGTTCATGTGCAGTTCAATAAAACACCAGTACCTGTGGGACAATGTTGCAAGATGCTCCTGTTATAAAGACTTTTAGATTGTGTTCTGTCTGCATACAGTCTCATTAATATGCATGGCACATATACACAACACACACCTTTCTTAGTGAAGAGCTGGGATTCAATTATCCTAGAAAAACCAAGTTACTGTGGTTGATGCTTAATGGAAAACTTCAAAGCACTTTGTTTTACAGCCCTTTCGATGGCAGGTTGTATCCTGCATATTTCACTTCTCTGGATTTTCTCACTAATGACAAAGCATTAAAAAAGAAATTGCATTATCTTGTCTTTGTCTACTCTTTTATACTATTTATGGAAGACTGTCTTTGCAGTGCCTTATCTCAGAAAGGCCTCTTTTGTGTTGGTTCAATATCAATAACTCATTCATCTGTTAATTGTTAATAACCCAATATAAGGGCAATCCTATAAAAAGGTATGTGCAGCAGAGCATGTGATGAGATCCTTGCACTCATTCTGCCCTTTCTGGATCTATCTAAGCTAAAAGTGAAACAACGATGCCTCTATACTCCTTTTGCCTCATATCTCAGAGGGAAAGGGGGCATTACCCGACTCCAGCAAAATCAAGGTAAGCTTGTGCAGGTGAGACAAGTGCATTTTTACTCTGTTGCCATGAAAGTTGGGAAAGAAAGATAAAAGTTATGCCACCTATTACTGTGTCTTGCTTTCTTATTTTAAGGATTGGAGGCAGCTGAACAAATATTCTAACCCATGCAAAAGACTCATAATTAGGGCAATACCATTATTAGTGTGATCAAAACACCACAAAGTAATATGCAACCTTCCAAGCTCTTCTAAACTCTTGATTAGTCTAGTTGGTAAAGAAAGCAAGTAGGGAAATTAAAAAAATCTGCCCTGTCTTGAAGTGATAAAGCCTCAATTCGGTTGCCATCATAAGATGCAGTGTAGACATTCAAGTTAAGGGTGGCCAAATGATACTTGTATCTATGATTTTACCATATAGGCTTTTGATTTGATTCTCCAGTACATGGCGGTATAGCAGAGAAGACAAACCCTCTGTAAATTAGCCATGAGCATGTTCGGCCACTGGATGTAGTGAAATATTTAACATGAATTTAGGTGAATATAAGCAGAGTCTTAAAATATTTGGTCAAAAACAAAAGGCAGAAAAAGCTTGAGATATACAGTACAAGATAGAAACTGCACAACAACTTTCCATTTATATACCATTTGCAAGAACACATTCTATCAGTAGTCAAAATGAACTATGGCTTCTACATTTTTATAAAAGCATGCAAGGCATTTGATAAAGTATTGTAATTCCTTTGCAAAAACTGGCAGACATATAGACTAAAGAGCCTGTGAAAGAGAAGCCACAGGAAAGTCTTCTTTGTTGAAAAGAAGCTAGAAGTAGTCTGCACATTTTTTTAAAAAATGTAGAGATAATAGCTGTGTTATACTTTTGAAGCAAGACAACAAACAAGACTATATCATGCTTTAAAGACTAAGAGGCTCCATCTGGCATACACTTTTGTAGTCCACTTCAACAGAGAGATGGGCTGGGGAATCAAAATATAAACAGGACCAAAAATGATGATCTTAAATGCAGTTGTTTAACAACTGTTGAGGGGCAATAAGGATACTTCAGCATGGATAAATCAATAGATACATGTATTGTGCTAAAAAAAAGTTATGTCCATCTACCTTTACAAGAACTAAAATTGGTGAGGGATAGAAAGAGGAAGGACAAGAAGAATGGAAATGTACACATAATAAACATAGAAAATTACTTATACTGAAATCATACGATAAGCAAAAATTGGGTGGTAAGCCAAATCTGCATAGATCAGCTGACGGAGAGATTGATGGATAGACATAGTCAGATAAAAAGCCACAGGATACATCTTTGAGCCTCTTAATGGATTTTTGTAGATATTTTTTTCCAGCTGGAATCTATTTTGGATGCTTTTCTCTTCAAGAATCAACCCGTGAGGTCATAAACAGAAATTTTCTCTTACTAATTTCTGAATACTGTACTATCATTTTAGTGCCCATTTCATGTTTACTTATTTGTTTTGTTCAGAGAATATGTTTCCTGTGCAGAACAATGATGGCATATATCACACTTGAAAATGTACAAAATTACAAAATTAGCTTATTTTGTAAATAAAATAAGCCAAAACCTATATCCACAGCACACATCAAATTCTAAAATGTGTGTCATATATTAGAACTCGATTATTGTTTTATTTAAACTAATTTGAATAGCAAAAGTACTTTTTGTTTTGGTACTACTATTTTTTTGTATTTTAGAAGCCCATTCCTGTGTTTTAAACTCCTTGAAAAAGAACAAAAAATATTTATTTGTTTATTTATTTTGCCATATATAATTGAAGGAAAAATATGGTGGAAGCGGGAAACCTCTTGCAAAGGGATTTCAGCCAAATCATTCCCTGATTCTGTCTACTTAATAAACTGAACATATCATGTATTCATGCTCCTTTGAAATATTCAGGAATGACATATCAAGTAGTTAATGCAAATCTGCAACTCAGACTGTCATCACATTTTCAAATGATATATTAGCTTAACATACTGATTTAGCAGGCAAGGAAATTATTAATCTTATATTTATAGCTACTGTTCCAGGAGTGGCAGACCTCAAATTTGCCAGCATGGTTCAGGTATATGATGGAAGGAAGTGGTTCAATCACACAAAACCTCTACAATCAACACTCACAAATGCATTATGGGTGCTATGAAAGAAAAACAATGCCCAATGAGTAAACATAAAAAGAAAGACATAAGATCATAGGTTCCAGATGAAAACCAAAGAAAAACAAAACAAAACAAAAGACACAAAACATGTGGCACCTTAAAGACTAACTTTCATATTTTAATATAATGTTTCGTGGGCACTTCCACTTCTTCAGATGTGTAACAGCAGAATGAAGTGTGCAATATAATATGTAATGGGATGTACGTTTCATACCAAATATCAATTGGATTTTGTATGTAGGTGTATTTGTATGCAAGCCTAGTTGTAAATTCCTATAGAGCAGTGGTTCTTAACCTGTGGGGCCCCAGATGTTCCTGGACTGCAACTCCCAGAAACCCCTTCCAGCACCGCAAGTGTTAGAGGCTTCTGGGAATTGCAGTCCAGGAATATCTGGGGAAACACAGGTTGAGAACCACTGCTATAGAGACAGAGCTGGGGTGAAAGTTGGCGTGATGGTGGGTGGGGAGGGGAAGAGAAAGAGGGGGGGCTGGTTAGTTTTAGAGATGGAGTTGCAAGCAGTTTTTGCCTAGGGTCTTGTTTGTTGATATGGTTGGTGTTGTTTTATGGCTATGTGGTAACAATTCCTTAAGAGACAATCAACAGACACCAGATCAGAGCAGGGTGATGGTGGGTGGAAGAGAAGAGGGAATGTGAGACGGGGAGAGAGACAGTTTTTACCTTAGAGTCTTTTGGCAGGAGATAAACTTCCATGAAAAAAATGGCAATATAGTAGCATTACATTTGATAATGACTCGAGAAACCTTGACTTATGTTCAATCCATTTTTGCGTGTGTCCATCTCAGCTGCTTCTCTTTTTATTCTTGATTTGTAATGGGGCAGCTTAAGAGAAAGCAATAGCAGGGAAGGGGGAAGAAGTATACCTTCATTTTTCCATCTCCTTTTTTGTTTGTAATTATGTTTTAAAAGTTAATTTCTTGGGCTAGATCCAAATGAATCAGTGGGACTTACATGTGTTTGTCACAGTACCATAGATCCAGTGGGACCTGTCTACCACAACAACCAAATTTAGCCCTTGATCTATGCTGGGAAGTTCTCAGACAGCGGGCTGAAAATCTAGACTTTATAAACAATTAGGAAGAAGGTAGTAGGATCTCCTTTCAGTGAGCCAGTAATTCAGACAAGCAAGCTGGAAATTTGGTTTGGAAAAAAAATTATCCAAAAGTCTCCTATAATATAGAAGCAGTATCATCTGTTCAGGATGCAGCAGAGGGCATGTGCTCTGCTTTTCCCCATGAGAGTCTCTGGATCCAGGTCTTTAGTCTTCCAAAATGCACTCCCCTCAGTCTTCCAAAGACTAACAATGAGTCATTTGCCATTTCTTATTTCAGTTGAGCATTTAAGCTTTAGTTTGTAATGGCTGTTTGACAACTGAAGACATAATGTTCCAGAAGAAAAGAAAGAAACACACAATACACAGGGCTTTATGGCACTCTCATTAGAGTGCCTAATCAGCTGCACACAGAAACTCTTCAAACAGATCTGAGGCAATGTGTGCTATAGCCAGATAATTTAGACAAAGTTGAATTTTTTAATATCTGCAATTAGATTGCCAGCGTTACGATGGGAAACTCAGATGGGTTGTTACTGCATTTATATAATCCAGCATTTGGCCAGTAATAGGCTACTTTTTATACCAAACAGTGTGGGGCAAAGTGTCAAGGAGCACATATAAACCACCTGGTGGGACTGGAAGGAATGTGTTCGAGAAGAAGGTTGGCCTACCAGGAGCTAGGTGCTAGAAGTGGCTGCAAGCTATTTCCTCCTGAAGGCACTAGCCATTCCCATTCCTCAAGGAATGTCATGTCCTGCTCTAAGGAGTCTTCCTTGAGGATGAATGCTTGGATGCCAAATGTTAGTTCAGAAAGAATGCAAGAATGTAAGAAAGAATGTAACCTCTCCAAAAGAGAACTTTGAAGAAAACCAGTCCCCAAGCCCCAGAGAATGAAGGCATCTCAGAGTGCAGGATAGTGGGACACAGCTGAGATGGAGTGCAAGGCTCCAGGCAGAAGATACATCAGCTGAAGAGTTTTATTTGAGAAACTGGAACTGTGGAAGTTGTTAGTGCTACAACTGCATAAATTAGTATTCAAGCCTCAACCCAATGCTCAGAACAATTTCCCAATGTTCCTCACCTTGCTCTTGGCTCTCACCATTCCTTCCATTCTTGCTTCATCCCCCGTTGATCCAACATGGACTATACTATCCACTGCTGGTTTCTGGCTGCCTTTTATTATGTTGTATAACTTTGATCTATGACATAACCTGGGTTTGAACTTTGAATATTTCATCACCTGCTTCCTGAACTAATTGATAGCATCTCATTTAGACAATTGGAGCCTAATACCAGGAAAAGGACAGAACTCTGTGTTTCCTGCAGCCTGTTGTGATCTCCATAACTGGACTCCTGCCCTCAAATTCAGTGGATGCTACCTCTTCTCTCATATTGAAGTAGGATTTTAATGGAAATCCATTCAACTTCTGTGTGTTGAATGAGGGAAAGGTGCCATCCGGTCCTTTGTCTCAGAATGACAGAGAGATATTAAGTAGTCCCTGATAAGAAACTTCTGCTTATGTAATAAAATCCAAAGTCAACTGCCCAATGTAGTCATTCATCAGCATACCACTTTCTTCACTTCTCGTTTGGAAGGATGTGAACAAACGCAACATTCAGTACATTCAGAAAAAGAGTTATTTATTTACAATCCATGATAAAAAGCCCACCTACCATTTTTGTTTATAATCCTTATCAATGCCATTTAAAAACTGGGATCATTTAATTAACTATTGGCAGCATGGCGATGGTAAATTTCTAGAACAATCTTAAATGGGGAAATATTGGGCAAAAAACTTGAACATGAATTAATAGCTGAACTGCTATTGAGATGACCATCATAGCCAAATAAAGGAATCTTTATGCTGAGTGTGTGTGTGTGTGTGTGAGAGAGAGTCCTCTGGCAAAAACAATAACACCTGGTGAAAATACTGAAAATGCCTTACAAATACAGTGTACAGAATACAAATCTTTTAATTAACCTGCCGTTCCTTAATATAACATATTCAGCCACAAGCTATTTATCTATATGATAAATTTTTATCTCTGAATTAATATACAGCCCACCTTCTTCTCCATACACATGTACACACAGTACTAAAGTAAGCCTCTGGCTAATCCAAATAATTAATCCCCAAAGCACACTTAAATGATACATTGCTTTGCATAAAACAGTGCCTTATTTCATGAACACAAGGAGTCCTTTCATTTGGAAAAGTATCTGAAATAACTGGAAGAAGGCTTCCTCTAACTGAAATGGCAACAAAGGGAACTTTCAGGTAATATTCTTCTAAATATCAGTTGAAGGGATTGTTGCACTCACAAGGTGAGTGGGCTTTCCATGGTCAACTGATTGGCAAGTAAGGAAGCAAAATACAGTGATGCCTCTGATAACAAATTTAATTCATTCTCAGAGGCAATTTGTTATCCAAAAAATTGTTATGCAAAACATGGTTCCCCATTGAAATGAATGGGAAGCTAATTAATCCGTTCCAGAGGTCTGAGAAAAGGCAAAAAAGCTGGTGGTGGGATGTTTCCAGACCTCTTTATAAAGTGCGCTTTAAAGGCCTGCAGTGCTGGAACACCCCCTCCAGAACACCTCCCTTACAGTGCAATGCAAACATGGACAAGAGAAACTAGCAAGACTACCCCAGCCTATTTCTACCGAAGGTGCAATGGGGAAAAATGCAAACAGACAAACATAAGCAGCAAGAGAAATCCAGCCTGTTTTTGCCTGCAGAACAATGGAAAATAATGTAAACATGGACAGAAGAAAGCAGCATGACTACCCCAGCCTTTTCCCAGCAAAAATGCCATGGAAAGCAGTGCAAAGATTAATAAAAGCTAGCTCCCTACCTTTCCAAGTTTGAAAGGTCCAAATCCCTCAGCAAAACATGTCCAGAATGGCTTAAAAACATGAAAAAACCCACTCTATCTCCTCCCACCCCTCCACAAACTACGGGAGTGCAATACATACTGGGCACATTTTTTTGCGAGGCATTATGAAACATTTGTTATCCGAGGCATCCCATAGGGAACATTTGTTATCTGAGTCAGCCCTATACCCAGAAATTTCCATTTGTTATCCGAAAATTTTTTTATCAGAGACATTATTTATCCAAGGTATTACTGTATTGGATTAGACAACTGTGTCATTTACTCCAACTTGGCTGTTCTTAATGATGTTAAGAATAAATATGTTTAAGACTTGCTTTTCTTCTTAATTAGTTTGGGTGCTGTTGCTGTCATGTGCCCTGAAACCAAAGCCAACTCCCAGTAATCCGGTTTTCAGGGTATGTGAGCTATTTAAGGAGTAGTTCGACCATTGTCACCTCCAAATGAATTTCTGTGGCTAAACTGGTATTCAATCCTGAGTCCTAATCCATTCCTCTACCCACTACACCAGATGGACACTCTGGTAAATTTAGGAAAAAATCATATCTTGCTATTTGCACACAGATTCCAGGACAGGAAAACTCTACACTATTGTTAGTAGAGAGCTTTTTCTTAGTATGCCATTTTCTGTACTACTGTTAGTTCAGAGCTTGTTGCATGAAAAAAGGACAGTGAGTTATGTACAGATATGTATTTTCAAAGGCTTTCACAGCCAGGATCTAATAGCTGTCGTAAGTTTTTCGGGCTGTTTGGCCATGTTCTGGATGTTTTTCTTCCTGATGTTTCATCAGACTCTGTGGCTGGCATCTTCAGAGGGCAAGGAGCTCAGGGAACTATACTAATATTTAATTCAGTACAAAGAGCATTAATTATTGGATCAGGGCTATATCCTTCACATGTGGGCGTATTAAACAACAAAATGCTAACAACCAAGGATTGTTCAATTCCTGGAACATTAGAAATATGTTGGATTTTTGTTAACTGTGGAAAAGGCTAAGAAGAATGTGAAGATAAATTAAATAACAGTGAGCAATCAATCAAGGTGCTAAAATGATAGATGGCAACTGAACTCCCTAGGGAAGCTTGCAGACAGAACCATTTTGCAAAATTAGGCTGAATAACTAGTACATGTCAAAGAATTGTCGAATGTAAATCCATGTCTTACATTTGCCATCTGAAAATGCAGTGCTGTCATCTATGAAATATCATGTATATGGAAAAGCACACCTAAGACACAGCAGCACATAAAAAGTGTGTTGGAATACTTCTTAGAAGAACATCTACTATGCATTTACATTAAAATAATGTGATAAAGATTTTTTGTTAACTTAAAAAAAGATCCAGCCATTCATAAATTAACAAGCAGCCTCCACCAGATTATGCTGATTTATGTTTTTTCCAAGTAGCAAATATAAAAATGCATTTCCTTCAAGAAGTACTGTATATACCTAATTAAGTGGCAATTTTGAAAACCAAACCAAACCTTTTTGTAGAGCTACCGTCCATATTTCTTCCTGCACAGTTTGTCTTTCAAATAATTAATAAGGTATCAGGAAGTCCAGTTCTGAAACGAATGTTTCCAATGGTTTGTTTCCTGATTTATAATTGATGTTAAGATCCAATCACCATGGCCATTGATCATGAGTTCTAAAGAAAGCTTTACACAATTTACTTAAAAAACATGTTGGTCAGACAGAATCCTATTAGGCAGGGACCTAGATGTCTACTTCTTACTGTTCCTTCTTCTCCCACAATGTGTCTATTTTTTATGCAGAAAATATCTAGTAACATAGATGTACTTACTGTCTGTAAGCACTCTTGAATAGGAAGTAAGTTCTTTCTGGTTTTAGACTTGAACCAACTTACCCTATTTTAATACAATATATAAAAATCTTGAAGCCCCGAACACTGCTACTTCTAAAGAAGAAACAGAGTTTTCAAAAGCCAAAATATACTAAAATGTGCTAATTATGATATTTGTATTTTAACACACAATGTGCACTTGAATGTCTAACATTAACACGTAGCTTGCAGAGAGAAAATATGAATTAATGGCCTACGAATTCTAAAGATTCACAAGGTAAGAAAAGAAAAGAGTGGAATTCAATTTCTGTAGAACTAATGGAGTGAAACTGCCCATATTGCTATTATTTTCAGCTGGAAAAGATGAAACATTTCATTGTAGCAGTCCATTCTTCTAACAGCTTTTTCATGAGCTGGTTGTTGATCTGTACAATAACGTGATTTGTTAAATTACATGAATTTATCTTTATAATACAGCTGCCTAGATGCCCTGAACACATCCGAGATTGCCTGATCTAGGAAGCTAAGCAGGGTCATGCCTGGCTAGTACTTGGATGGGCAACTAAAATGGAATACCAGGTGCTGTAGGTGCCTGGAGTAGGAATTGGCAAGACACTCCAGTATTCCTGCCAAGAAAACTCTATGGATATGGGGTCACAAAGAGTCAGTCACAACTGTAACGACGCAGCAACAAATCTTTATAATATATGAATAGGGAGAAAACTGTCATTAACCAGGCAGCCATTATAAACCATCACAGCTGTCAATGGCATGATAATCCAAATAACTATTGTGGCAGATGAAATGTTGACAGCATGTAAGTGTACAAGGACGATGAACAGAGAGATCTTTTAAAAGACAAATTGTAATGGTTTTCCTCCAGCAGCAGGTTTCTCATCTTTAGAAATATCAAAGTCAAATTACAAAAGCCTCTGAATTTTAAATGATGAAGATAATATGCAATCCAACTTTGTTTCTGCTCATGTTTTTGAAGATAAACAGCTAGACCTCCTTTTACCTACCCACTTTGTTAATTTAGCTGTTGGTTTTTAAAATGCCAAAATGTTAACTTCAAATAAAATTTACTTGATCTTCCATGTTTTTATTACCCATGCTAGTTACATTGTTCTGGGAGATACAGCTTCTGAAAGTAATTTCACAGTATCTAATGTGAGGGACTTAGGTGAATGTGACAGGATGTAACCTGAGAAGCAAATGTGCATGAATAACGTGGGAGTCATTTTCATTAGGGATGGACATGAAATGGAAAAATAATGTTTGTTTCATTTCGTTTTGTGCTCACCCCCATTTTGTTTCATTTTGTTTCTTACATTTTTTAAAAAAATGTTTGTACAAAACAAAATGAAATAAAAAATTGGCTACCCTGGGTCCTAGAGGCACCGGATTCAGTGCCCGGGAATCTGGGAGCGATTTTTAAAGGGCTCCTGTTGAGATCCCCTGGTGCCAACTGGGCCCAGTTTAAAGGGGTCCAGACATTGAAAGCTCAGCAGGAGCCCTCAGAAAATGGTCGGGAGGGCAGTTTCAGCAATCATGCTGCCCTCCACTCCATTTTCTGAGGGCTCCTGCTGATCTACCAATGGCTGGAGCCCTTTAAACCTGGCGCAGTCTGCACCAGGAGGTTCCCCTGGTGCTGAATGGGCCAGGCTTAAAGAGCTTCAGCCAATGACATAGAGGCAGGGGCCCTCAGAAAATGGTGGGGAGGGCAACACAATCTGGAACTTCCCTAAGATCCCACCATTTCCTGAGGGCTCCTGCCGCTCTGTCAATCGCTGGAGCCCTTTAAACCTGGCCCATATGGTACCAGGATGTCCCCCTGGTGCTTATTGGGCCAGGTTTAAAGGGCTCCAGACTTTCACTGATTGGCAGGAGCTCTCAGAAAATTGTGTGGAGGGCAGTTCCAGCAATCGTGCTGCCCTCCCCACCATTTTCGGAGGGCTCTTGCTGAGCTGTCAATGTCTGGACCCCTTTAAACTGTGCCCAGTTGGCACCAGGGGAGTCCAGCTGATAACATCTCAGCAGGAGCCCTTTAAAAATGGCTCACAGAGTTCCGGGCACCAAATCTGGTGCCTCTAGGACCCAGGGGAGCCATTTTGTTTCATTTCATTTCATTTCGTACAAAGGGCAGCATGATCTGAAACTGCCCTGAGTCCCCACCATTTTCTGAGCAATCAATGGCTGGAGCACTTTAAACCTGGCCCAGTCAGTACAAGAGGGTCCTCCTGGTACCGGAACTGCCTACCCAACCATTTTCAGAGGGCTCTTGCCCAGCTGTCAATGGCTAGAGCCCTTTAAACCTGGCCCAGTCGGTATCAGGGGACCCCTGGTGCTGACTGGGCCAGGTTTAAAGTGCTCCAGCCATTGACATATTGGCAGAAGCCCTCAGAAAACGGTGGGATGGGCAGTGTGAACTGCCTAATTGGTAACCCAAACCTTTTCTGAGGGCTCCTGCTGACCTCTCTATGGCTGGAGCCCTTTAAAGCTGGCCCAGTAAGTAGCACGGGTCCCCTGATACCAACTGGGCCAGGTCTAAAGGGCTCTAGCCACTGACAGCTGGGCAGAAGCCCTCTGAAAATGGTCAGGTAGGCAGTTCTGTGGGATCACGCTCCCTACCTGACTGTTTCGTGAGGGCTCATGCCGAGCTGTCAATGGCTAGACTCCTTTAAAACTGGCCCAGTCAGTACGAGAGGGTCCCCTGGTACCAACTGGGCCAGGTTTAAAGGGGTCGAGCCATAGGGAGCTCGTCAGGAGCCTCAAAATGATGGCACAAAATTGTTCATTTCAATGGAAAAATGACTGTTTCATTTCGTCTATAATGAAATGCTGCTTCCTTTTTTCATTTCATTTTGTTTTGTTACATAACGAAATGACAAAACAGCATTTCATTTTTCATTTCCTGCCCATCCCTAATTTTCATCTTTCAAAAATTCACCTTTCTCACTTAAAGACAGATGGAATTTCTAGATTGCAAATTACTAATTTAATTAATTTGAAAATAATAATTCAAACAGATATTAAAAAGTATGTGGAAATCAAACAAGTATATTCTTCCAGGGCAGAACTATATCTGCTTCTTCTTTAGTTCATTCTTGCATTTAGGACATCTATATTGCACTGAATAAAAACAATACAAAACAAGTAGGTGCTTTAAAATCATTTGAAATCTTCCTCAATCTATTCAAGCCATGATCCTTGATCCCAAAGGCTTTAGTGAATATAACCAATTTTAACTTGATGACAAAACAAGTAGCACCAGTTGAGCTTCTCAGGGGAAAGTATTCCATAACTGAGGTGCTACAGACAATGAGGCCTTCCCTCATGTATTCACATAATTGTTCTCCATGGCAGGACATGGAGGTGCCAGCAACCCACCCACCAGATCTGTGTCTGGGCAGATGTATATAGGAAGAGATATAAAGCCATTCAAGAGTTAGACCTCAAAACAGAAATGTATTGGCACTGCAATTCATTCAGTACTGGTATCATATGGGCTCTGAAAGGTGTTCCTGTTGTTAGCTACTTCATATTGCACCCATGGCAGCATCCAGGGTCTCTTCAAAACAGTCTTATGGGAAGTAGATTAATGTACAGTGGAACCTTGACTTACGTCATTAATCCATTCCAGAGGTCTAAACTTAAGTCAAACATGACTTAAGTCAAATGAACTTTTCCCATAGAAAGTAATGGGAAAGTGGATTAATCCATTCCAGATGATGAAAAAGACCCCCGAAAACAGCAAATTAACACAAATTTGACTGGGATAGGAGGTTCCTTCCAGGGATATAAATGAAATGTCTATTCAAAGAGAGGAGGAGGCAGTGGAATTATAGTCCACAAGTTATATGCCTCCACTTTTTAATGTTCATAGCAACAATGTCTAACATTTAAGTTTTACTGATTTTTACTCTGACGTTCCAAGTTCTGAACAACTCTATGCTTACCATTAGAGCCCCACAACTGTACAGCTCCCCAACTAAAATGCTTCCATTGTGGACCAGACTTCTGCAGCCATGTTTTTTACAAAACTGAGCCGACTGTCTAACCAGCGAGGCCAGCCCCGAGCTCCCGGCCCTTCTTCTCCTCCAGCAGCAGCTTCGGCGAGGCCGAGGACCAGCTCCAGGTGCTCGGAGCCAGCCTCGCCAAAGCCGCCGCTGCTGGAGGAGAGGAAGAAGGCAGGAGAAGTTTGGAGGCGGCAGCCTTGATGCTGGGTCGTGGCTGCCGCCTGATTCCAATGCCTTATGCTGGGGCTCCGAGCTGTAAGTCAAAGCCTGCAACTCAAGTCAAACAGGCCCCTTCTTGCTGCAAGTCAAATATGATGCAAGTCAAGCAGCATGTAAGTCAAGGTTCCACTGTAGTTTAATAGGGTACAAGAACCTCTGGAGCCAGGTTCTCCCTGTCCAGGAACAGTCATAGCTGGTAGGACCACTGAAGATGATTCATCACTAAATCCTCCAAACACTAGTACTCCCCACTTTCTATGGCAGATCTCAGAGTGCAATACCACACTAAAAGAGAAGGAAGAGATGCTGAATAAAAACAATACCCACCCTTTGAATGAGATGTGGCTGCTCTTGGAATTACATCACTAGTGCTGATGCTGATGGGTCCTTGTTACCTTTGAATTAGCAGGGACTAGTACTGCACTGAATAAAAATCCCTGAGACCTCTACCATTTCTCCATTTCCAGACCATGCTTCAAGTTAATAATTGACTTCTATCAAGTACTTTGTACTGATGTGCTCAAAAAAAGAAATGGAAAGGGCAGCTTTTAGCATGTTTCCTATTCATCTTTACAGAACATTATGAAGCAAAGCAGTAATTCCAAATTATAAAATGTTCCGCTGAAAGAACTAGATCAGGCAATTATTATTCATCTATTCCATGTTATGAATTTTAGAAAAGGTCTGCTATTTTGGGTACCTGAATTCAGGAGAGCCCAGCATTTTTACTAATTGGGAAAATTTGGTTGTTCCAGTTCATTTGTAGGACACAATAAACTAAATGGTTCTGTTCTCCAAAGAAAACTGCTGTGGGCAGAGTATCCTTAAAGTATGTAATATTAGTTATTGTTTAAAAATAAGAAAAGAGTAATTCTGCTGTCATTTCATTTCCAAGAATTGAGTCCAAATGGTGTGCTAAATAAATTATGTATTACATGTGTTAAAACGGCTACTGCAAAGTTCCATTTCTGTAATTATATATTCATGGTTAGAACATTTGTATTCTATAATCATAATGCCATGACTGATAAATTAACTGATGGATGCTATGAATAGGTTTCATCATTATATTCTGCCCGAAGGAGGAAGGGTGATTGTATTCATTGGAGCACCAACAAAGGTTGATTAATTTCTTCTTCATGTACGTAAATACATTCAGATTCCATTTGAATGGCTTTGATATGAGTTCAATGTATTCATGCCAGCTGACTGAAGTAGCTAAATCAGGGGGATTTTTGATTAGATGGGCAGGGGAGAGAGAGAGAGAGAGAGAGAAATCAACCACAGCTAGAGGACCATCTGTCCATTTTACCAATCATGCACATGCAAGAGAACGGGGAGATTTGCAGTAAATTATGCATACCTCCGCCTAAGGTCTTAATCTAAAGAAATGCACTCCTGAGAGGATATGTAAACTAGCCACTTGCAAGGCAAATTCTGTACCTATATACGCCTATAAATTGAGGCCTGGAATGTTCTCTGGCTGGGTTCAGCACAGTTGCTCTTCTGAGGGAAGCACTCAGGGAGGAGCCATAGACACCAACAGCCAGTTTAATCTAGCTTTCAAAGCAATGGTGGCAGATGGAAGATTTTTGACCTCCTTGCCAGGTATACACAATGCCTTCAAAACATTAAGGATACATAAAGGATGTTAAAGATACACAAAAGCAATCCTTGTCAGATAAAATGCATGGAAATATGTGTATTGCTATTTTTTTTTTAATTTTGTTGCTTCCCTTCACTGGTAATGGACCAATATATATTTTGTCAAGAAAACACTAATACTAATATTTCCCCTATGAAGTGCTACACAGATATGCTGCATGGATTAGTGGCGTTTTATCTAAGAGGATTACAGAATACAGTAAATGAATAAAAAATATCCATTCCAGTGAAATGAAATTGAATTTGAAGACAGGATAGAGGCTGCTCACTAGACTAATATCTTATGTGAATGAAAGAAAGGATAGGGCTTTTAAAAGGTGGGTTGGGGATAAACAAAGGTCAAACAATACTGAATCTTAAATGAGAAACAACTTACCGTTTGGAGTGATAAAATTATCTTTTTTTCCTTGCTATCTAAGGTCCACGTTTCTGTAAAGAGAAAACCAGCTTGGTTACTATTTTTAAAAGAACAGGCTATTCTGTAAAAGTGCGTATGGGAATCATTACATGAGGTGACCTTGTGCCAGAAGGATGGGTGGCAGAAATATAGATCTGATGTACCGTATTTTTCTGTCTATAAGATGCCCCATGTATAAGATGTGCCCACCGCCACATTTCCAATACAAAATTACAGTTCTGCGACCACATGGTTCCCTCCTCAATTTATTTCCATGCATAAAACAACACTTAATGTTTAGTTTAACAACTTTAAACAAAAATATAATCACATACATTAATCCTTTGATTAAGCAAGGCAGGTGTGAGGGAATGAGCTCTGACCATTAAAATAATAGAGGCAATGTCACACAAATAGTTGCCAAGCCTGGAAACGTTCCATATGTCACTGTCAATAAGATTATGTGCAATAATGTTTCCTTGGGCTAACAGCACCACCTACCATGCTATGAGAATTAAATACTAAATATTCTCAAAATCAATTGACATAAAAACGATAGGTAAATTTATCATGTCAGTCTTGATTGTTTAAATAAGACTAGAGCAGAAAAGAGGGAACAAATACTGTACCATCTTATCAAGTGAAATATTTGTTGTGATGTGAACTTTTTTGAGGCAGGGCACTTTTGTAAGATAAATGAGCAGGGATGAGAAGGACGTACATCAGACTGTGCATGCCAATTCAACAAATTTAATTTGTGTACATTTTAATAAATGACTGGCATATTTCCTGAAACATAATAAATCATAAATGATTCTGTAGAGCTTTTCACTGGACGTGACTGTCAGATCTTCAAAGGAGATAAATCATTCCCATTTTTTCTTGTTAATTTCTTTCATCTAGGAGGATTACATGACTACTAATGTACTACCATAATAAATAATGCAGATGTTTGTCTATAGTATCAAAACATATTAGTCCATGTTATAAACCATAGTGACATTGCTAATTTATTCTCCAGTTGTGACTTACTATGCTAAGCAACAGGATTTCAGCCAATATTTATTAATTAACCCCTATTTTAAAAATAACCTCATTAATATAGAGAAAAACAGGATGTTTGCATATATTTAAAAGTCTGGGTGGGATCCAAAGGGGTAATCCGATGATCAAACCATGACTCAACTTCCAGATAACCTAACCAGGATTACTGAGAATCTTCACAGACATGCCATGAGGAGTGTATTTGGATAGCTAAAACTAGTATGCCAGCTGTACCCATTGCTCCAGAGGTCTGATCTAGCCATTGTGATGCATGCTTTGATTACATCCCAGTTGGATTATTGGAACATACTGTATGTGGGACTGGCTTTGGAAAGTGTTCAGAAACTTTAGTGGGCCCAACATGGTGCAGCCAGATTGTTAACTGGAACTGGTTAAAAGGAACACATAACTTCCCTGTTACAGCAGCTCCACTGGCAGATAATCCATTTCCGATAAAACCCTAAATGGTTTGAGTCTAAACTAATTCCAGGATTTTCCTTTTAATGAGCCTGCCCAGGTGTTAAGATCATCAAGAGGAGCCTTTCTCTCAGTCCCACCATATTCACAGATGAGTTTGATGGGAGCAGAACTTCTCCAGCACCATGCCCAGACCCCCCCCCACTCCTGGTGACCAGACTGTCACCATAATTCTTGTGTTATTACTTTAAATGTGTTTCTGTTCTCAAATTTTAAAACATTTTAGTGTGGTATTTGTTTGATTATTTAATAATATTTGTATACTATTCTTTTTAGCTTTAAAAGATTATCTTTTAATGATGCAAGCTGCCTTAGGTCATTTTAAGGAGAAGGAAGGATAAAAATATTTGAAACGAATAAACAAAAACTGACATACTCCCTTTCTTATTCTCTGTTGTGCACAAATTAAATGTACATGCAGAGGCAACTCGATTGATTGATAGATTGATTGATAGATTGATTCATTGATTCATTCATTTAAATTTAATTTTTATACCACCAATCTGGCCTAGGGTCATCTGGGCAGTTTACAACATATTAAACCATAACTAAAATACAATTAACAAAAGACAGAATAAAAATAACAAAACAGCTGATTGGCAGACACATAGACAGAGCAAGCTTTTCCCCTCCGCTGTTTGCAAAGATGGCAGAGGAAGATTCTCTTCCTGCAGTCTTGCTTGCCCTTGTCCACCTATATGCCCAGCAAGCATATAGGCAGATAGGGGAAGCTACACTGCTGGAACTATTAGCATTTCCTTTCTGCCTTATGCCCCTCTGGAACAGCTGCTTCACAGGGGCATAGGGAGGGAGGGAAGCCCCTATGAATGGCCAAATTAAAAGGGGCGTATTCATCCCTTTGTATTCTTTGTAGTCTCTGGAACTGACAAATACAAAGCAAAAAAATCCAAGGAACCAGCAATATGCATTGAATATCACAATTCATTTTTTAAAATTCATGTCCATCTCTAATGGACAGCCATCACAACATGAACTTGAATCTTGATGAGAATTATGACGTTAAGGGATTGAATCTTGCAGTATGAATTGGCTCGGGGCTAAGGTCATCAGGAAAGGCCTATCTCTCCATCCTGCCACCTTCACAGGTGTGTCTGATTAGAATACATGAAAGGACCTTCTCTCTTGCTGCTCCCAGACTTTGGAACCCCCTCCCACTGGAAACCAGGACTGCTACATCTTTGCTGTCTTTCCGCAAGCAGGCAAAGACATTTCTCTTCAGGCAAGTTTTACCTGAAAGACTGACTACCTATTATGTGACTTTTACAAGGATTGCCATGCACTGTTGCTTAGAATGAATTCATAACATTATCAGTGTTTTCCATTTTTAGTTTCCATCTCTCATTTGGAATTTTCCCTTTTAATTTTTCATGTAGCTTTAATATTGCCTTTTCTGTGTTGTAAGATGCATCTTCAAATTCATTGTTCTTAAACTTGGATACGTCTTAAATGTTCTGAATTATATATAGTCCCTCAATATTGTAAGCTACCTTGGGTGGTTTCTCACTACCTTGGGTGCTTCTCCAAGGAGAAAGGCAGGGTGTGAAGACCACAGGCCAGACAGACATGTCCAGCAAGGTGTGCCATCCACCCATCACCACAACCTGATGACCAAGGAGTCAATGTATTGGTTCAGGGCTTCAAGGAGGTAGGTGCAAAGGAAAAAGGGGGAGAGGACCAAGCCATGAGACCTGAGACTTCCTGTGTGGTGAAAGAGGGAGCACGGGAGAGGAGGAGACCTGGAAAAAATGGCAGAGAGAGCAGGAAGTGCAGGAGTGGAGGGTGTACATTTTCAGGAGTCCAGTAGGTACCTGGAAGAAGGCCCCTACAGAAGGGAATGGGTGAGAGGGCTCTTTTGAGATGATGTCAGATTGGGCTCGTCACCTGTGCTGTGGGACACTGTGCGCTGGGGGAGTTCCCCACCTGAGGCCACCATGTGACCAGGAATGGTTTCAGAGATTCCCTAGCCCCTGGACATTTTGGACTCTAGTTTGTCCTGTTAGACTTGGCCAATTTAGGTTGAGGACTTGTTTGGTCCATTCTATCCTGAGGTGGTTGTCATTCACCAATTTGACAGTTACAGAATAAAGTTAATGTGTTTTCTACTCCTGAGATGCCTCTGGAGTTGTCCTTGGGGGAGGGACTGGCAGTCAGTCAGAACTGACTCACTCACACAGGGTAAAACTATCCCTCCCCCTCTCTCAGATGCTGTACAACACATAGACTTCTTTTTAAAATCTTTCTTGGTTTATCCAACCATCTTAATGTAAATACTGTTTGAACATACATAAAATGAAGTATTTATTACAGGAAACAATTTGCCATTGTTTTAAGAAGATATTACATTTAATTCAAAACAGCCCAAGGCTGTAATTGAATGATTTCATTGAAACAAGTGGGCCTTTATTTATTCAGGAAGAAGATACTTCCTGAAACAGCATCTTAAATCAACGCATATACTCTATTGTCTTTTCTGCTTGTGTTTTTTATATTAATACAGTTACATTTCACTACTAAGTTAAATGCATTTATTAGCAACCTCATACTACCAACAGATAAACAGGACAGAACTGCTTTGTGGCCCTGCTATTTTAATTTTCTTTATATTTAAGCACTTTAAGCAGGTATCAATTTCTTTGAAACAATGAATTACATGTCATGCCAGAGCCTCAAATAAGTTGCAGCTGTGCATTAGTTTAGCAGGATTTAAAGCACACACTGTGAATCCCTACACAACCACCACTTAAAACACTATCCATTCAGCCCCAGATGGATTGCTATGGCAACAGAATCCCAAATACTGGTTTGTAAGTAACAAATATGTAAATTATTGATGAACTCAGAGTTGTCTGTCTTGAACACTCTCTTACTGAGACGCTAAACATGCTTACTAGTACAGGGAGAAGGTTGATAACACTATTTCCTCAGCACAGCAAGCACTTAATCCCAGGGGATTTCATTAAATCTTATGGCTTAAATTTTTATTCTTGGAGCTGCAGCCAGCAAGCAGAGATTACAGTAGAAATGCCACCATTCAGGTCATTGGTCTTTCAGCTCAGGAATTTGATGTCACAGGACAGAAAATACATTTAAAAAGCACACGGGTGGGGGTTCTAAATGGCCCTTATTTTGACCTCGTATGACAGCATTAACCATTACAGGAAGCAAAATAACAGCAATGTACAGTAATTTATGAACAAATGAGGGGGAGAGAGAGTGAGGTGGGGGGAGAGAGACAGAGTCTAAAGAAGAGATTATCAACCTGCCAAGGAATCTTCGTACATCAATGCTATTTCCATGCATGGCTCCTAGTGAAATCTAGTCTTTGTTTTTATGTCACATAGTTACAAGCAATTAATGTAACTGTTCAATTAGATACTGTACTTTGGGTCACATGAGATCAGCCTATGCCAGGAGAGGATAAAAGTGTGAGGAATAATATTTGGTCTGAAATTGTCATACTGACTCCACAGTATTTCGTGTTTCCCCTAATCAAAGAGGAACAGCTCAGGGTGGTATGTACACTTAGGGTAGCCAGGTTCATGCACTCCTGTAACAAATGCCAATGCACAGATTGTGCACTTTCAGCAGTAAATATTTGCAACCTCTAAATTTCAGCATATTTGGGTCAATACTCATTCATTTTGTTCTTTACTAGGGATGCTATTATATAAAGTTGTATTTATATACATCCCATAATTATAGCTGTAATCTTTTTAAACAGCCACTGAAACATCTCACAGTAAAATTATTTCTTAAAGATTAACAATATCTTAAATAGAAAAACTATAGTACTATGGTGTCAGTGCTACATGTATGTGCCATCAAATTTCCTTTGACATATGGCAACCTTATGAATGAGTGGGTTCCAAATAGTTCTGTTCTCAATAGCCTTGCCCAGATCATGATGGAATCTAACTGTTATATTTGGTATTGCTCTTTTTCTTTTGCTTTCAATCTTCCCTGTATTATTTTCTTTTCCAATGAATATTGTCGTCTCATGATGTACCCAAAGTATGATAGTTCTCAGTATCAACATTTTTGCCTCCAGAGACAGTACGATAGCATGGACAATCTTGGCCTTGGTCACCCATGGCACATCCTTACACTTGATCCTAATTCCTTCATTGCTCCCCTTTCATGTCTCAATCCTCTTACAATGGACTGCAACTCCCATAAATCCCTTCCAGGACAGCAAATGGTGGAGTCTTCTGGGAGTTGCTGTCCAGGAACATCCGGGGACCCACAGGTTGAGAACCACTGGTCTAGGCATATGAAATCTTTCACTATTTCAATTTTCTTCCTTATAGTCATGACATTGGTCTTTCTTAATGGTCAGTTGCAGTCCTGCTTTGGCATTTTCTTCTGTCACTTTCATAAAAAGTCACTATAGGTCATTGCTACTTTCTGAAAGTAAGATGGTATCATCTGCATGCTGCAAATTATAGATATTTCTTATAAACTCTCACTTTTCTATCATCTGTATATGTTCTGCATATAGAATACAATATTTCCTTTTTTAAAATGATGAGAAACATTGTATAGATGAATAACACCATTTAGAGTGTTCAATATTTTCTTTCTTTGTCTGTAAAGATATTGAGATAGGAATAGTGTGCCATCAGTTGTGTGCTCAAGGAGACCTGTTCCAGTACCTACAGAGAGGCCAGGATCATATCATACTGTGTGCAGGAGTAGCCATTGCCATCCCAATGCATTTATTTCTCAGGGAAATACAATAAGTAAGCTATGGGATTATGGATAGTTACATGTAAATTTAAAAAGTGTGAAGTCACAAACATACCTGACAATAATAGCTCCATGGCTATTGCCCTTGGGTTTCTCTTCATGCGGATGCATGGACTATGAACCAGGGAAATACAGCTAGCAGAAATCCTTCACGATAACAGTAGCTGGGGAAAATATGTCTATGAAGACTTTCAGTCATCCAGGGGAGTTTATCTGGAAGCTGTGTCATGGCAACTGGACTTCTTTTTCTTGAGAGTCCAGTTGCCATTACTCAGCTTCCAGATAATGGCTGGGGAAAGTGTGCAAAGAAAAAAAAAACATAATCTGCTGCCATTGCCTCACATCAAAAAGAGAAGCTGTAAGATGGATGAAAGATAGATATCCAACAGCTTGTCATTTATAGTTGGGGCTACCAGAAGAACGCCCCTGCTCCAAAATCAAACATGTTGTACCAAAAAGTAACCAACATTTGCTTCCCTGCCATTTCTACTCATTGGTTCTAACCCAGTGGAGCAGCAGCTAACAAGTGTGCTCCATCTTCTATAAGATTTTATATAAGACCAGTCTTTTCAACCACATCTCACGGGAGCTTCCAAAACCTATATTCTCAATCAAAGTTAGAATGAGACCGAAAGGACAGCTTCTGACATTTTAAATGAGTGAGTGAACAACATTATCAATTCTGGGCATAGATTACATTGTTTTAACATTTAACAAAATAGCAGCCGCAAGTAACAGTTCTACTTCATCACTTTACATGCTTATTTCAGAGATTCAAAATCATGGCCATCTTATTTTGCAAGCAGCACACAAAACACATTGTCAAGGACAAGGCTTCTAGCTTCCCTTGGCTCAAGTTGATGGATTTACAGACCTTTACAATTTCTGTTTCGTTCTCAGTTTGATCCTATGTCAAAAGAGCACATCATTTGAAAACGTACTACTCTGATAACTGAACCATGACAACGTGGTGCTCAGTATCATAACTCCTTGATCAATAAACAATCACGAGAATCAGTGGGCATCAGAAGACTCTTTTCAGTTGAGAAAACTGTTAATTACTTCACTGTGACACCTTTATTCACAAAATCATTCTGTCTTACAGCACTTCAGCTGAAACAAAAGACGTGACATAGACAAGAGGTATGCATAAGTGTCCTCTGACTCAGGCAGTGAGTATGGAGTCTACCTGTTGTGAGCACTTGAGAGAAACATACAACACCAGAAATGAATTATCAGTGGGGAATTCTGACCTTTAGCAGGGCAATTTAATCCATAAAGACTAAGTCCAAATTCAATGCCAATGTGTTACTCTGCACATTGTGGTGGAAAAACACAAGCAAAATGAAGTAGGGAAGATTAGGCCATTATTTTGAACTCGTGGTGTATATGTGTGCGTGTGTGTTTCTTCGTGCACAATTTTGAATATTCAAATCAGATTTTAATTGCGGCTAAATTTAATACTGTTTTTAATGGAGAAACACATCTCCTCCTAAGCTGTTTAACACTTGAGGGTTTAAGACAGGGGTGCCCAAACTTTTTGTAAGGAGGGCCAGATTTGGTGGCTGAGAATGTGACAGGGGCTGGTTGCTCCCCAACCCTGCCACCCCACTGCAAGCCCCGCCCACTTTCTTTTAAAAAAACATGGGGCGAAGGAGAGGGAGAGGTGGGCCAGCCAGCCGCGGGCCGCTCAGAATGGCCTTGCGGGCCGGATTCCCCCCCCCCCCCCCGGGCCGGACTTTGAGCAGGCTGGTTTAAGATATCTCAATAATTGAGAAACTAATAGTGATATCAGGATAAGACTGTGTTATCAAGTATATACATTGTTTAAGAAACACTACTAAGCTAGGATAATCACTAGGCAAAGAAGTGTACAGTTTTTCATCAGGTATTGAAAGATAAATTATCCATATCATGTAACCAAACCTGCTTTAACTATATTAAAAGAAACCTAGTTTTTACAATGTTGTAAAGCTAACAATTTAATGTACTAACAAACAAAACATTTAGCAGTATAAGTTAACAATCACACTGGAGATCACAGTGATTTAAGTTAATGTCACCAACATTCAAATATCAGCATATATTTTATAGATACAAATTAATCCAGTATTTTGTTGACAATATCTCTGCTGCTATGTTTTAATAGTTTCATTACTGGTAACAATAGCAAATTAAAATATTTTTGATCCAATTTGCTCTTCCAGAATATAATGCTTCATGTTGAGAATAGTTTTTAAAAAATGTGTTGATTTTTTAAAAGTCACACTCGAGTTGTTAAATCTAAAAATATTCAAGAAAATAGCAAAAAAAAAGAAAGAAAGAAAGAAAAGAAAAAAAAAGAAAAAAAAAAGAAAGAAAGCAAAAATATCCTCCGAATCAAACTCTGTCACTATATCCAGGGCAGGTGAATAAAAGGAGGCATAAAAATGCAATTCATCTAGCACCAATGCTGGACACACATCTTAAATCAAAGCAGACTAAATATGATTAGATTTGCATGGAGCACATATTCAGGTCCTTACTTTGCAAAAGCTGCTGCTGACTTATCATTGTGCAATTGAGAGTGTGCTTACTTACGGGTTATGTTTATGGTATGGAAGTCGTACCCATCGGGATAGGACAGTGTTGCACAGAATCATAAGAATTGCTGAGAGTATTGCGGGCTGCTCAATCCCCACCCTAGAACAAATTTATAGAGTAAACCCCTGCCATTTCACGGTTCAGGTCCCACGGTCCCGCTACATTGCGGGATCGCAGTACCTGCACCGCGGGGGGCAGGGGGTGATCTGATGGCTCTGTGCCCCCCGCACCTCCCTCAGAGCCGCACGGGGGGTGGCAGAGAGGGACAGCATCCCTCCCTGCAGCCGCCCCGGGTGACTACAGAGTGCCTCGCAGCCACGCGGAACTGCTGCGGGGACGGACGGCGTCCCTCCCCGCAGCCACCCCGGGCGACTATGGAGGGCCTCACAGCTGTGCGGTGGTGGCGGTGGTGGGCAATCGGATCACCCCCCTGCTCCCAGACCCCCCCACCTGCTTCTGCATATCGCAGATTTTCATGGATCGGCGGGGGGTTACTGTAGTACCAGGTGCCACTGTAAAGCATTAGCTATATTAAGAGATCCGTCGCATCCTGTTCATCGCCTCTGCGAGTTGCTGCCATCGGGATGGAGATATAGAGTACTGAGGGTGAGAACAAACTGTCTCAAGAATAGCTTCTTTTTTAGAGCAATATTGGCCTTAAATGGAAGTTCTGGACTTTGAAGTCAACTTATTTTATATGTTATATTGTATGTGTTGTAGCTGTTTTTAAATCCATGTGGAATGTTTTATATGAGTTGAATATAGCAACCGTGAAATTTCTTTGCTCCTGCAAGGGGCAATGACAATAAAGATTCCTATCCTATCCTATCCTATCCTATCCTATCCTATCCTATCCTATCCAAATGTCATACTCCAACTCAAGCCATTAATAGTTGGGAATAGAGACGGGCTGATCCAAAGTTTGGTGCCCATCATCTCCAGAGCAGGCTCCTACTCACTGGCAATGCCCAGGTGGAGGAGTGCTGCTGCCAAGTGGGCACCTACCAGAGGGGGTGGGGAGATGTTCAGCTTGGTAACAAACCATGCCAAACAGCTGAGACAGCAGTTCATACCCATCTCTAGTTGGGAATGATAAAATATATAATCAATAACTAGATAACTATTGCTTCCTTTTTATGATCATAGAATTTGACAAGGTTCAGTAGGTACTTTCTAATTGTTTTTATAACAGTAAATCATTGTAAAATACTAAAGAATTGAGGAGAAATATTAGATTTTCTAATGCAGCTTCCTTTTATTTCAGAAAAAAGCTTATATCCAAAGCATTCAAAATACTAGTGCAATCCTTTACATCTCAACCCAAATGTAAGTCCTACTGGATCTAATGGAACTCAGTCTCTGGTAAGCAGGTATAGGATTGCAGCTTAGATGTCTCAATCATTTCCAGCACCAAAGCATTAATGTAGGCCAGCTATTCACCCGTGAAACTCTATAATGAGTAGTACCTTGGCAGATCAAGCAATGCACTCTGATGGCTGAGTTGTTTTAATAGCTCTGGTATAATACACCAAGGACAACACTGGCTCTTTTAATCTTGACTAGCCATCGGGCAGCATCATTCAAAGAAAGCTATTACGGGTGAGGGGGAAGAAGGTAAGCAGCTTACAGCAAAACACCACTATTAAAACTTGTTCGCTGGTAGCATCTGTGGGGTTGTGAGGTACAAGATATATAAAAACATTTATTTATTTATTTATTTATTTATTTATTTATTTATTTATTTATTTATTTATTTATTTATTTCCATACTGCCTGTCTTCCAGAGGAACTCCGGGCAGTTTCCATCAGAACAAATGATAAAGCAACAACATGTACAAAAAAAACCCAATAAAATAATCACAATATAAAAACAAACACAAAGACAATAATAAACACCAGCAAGATAGTCTCATTCAATGGTCCTGGGGGGGGGGAATTAAATTAATGGTCACCAAACGCCTCTGTAAAGAGCAACGTTTTAAGTGCCCCCTTAAAGGTAGGCATCTACAAGGCACATCTCACTCAGGAGTTTATTCCACAACGATGGGGCTACCACTGAGAAGGCCTGGTTATGAGTAACTGTTTTCCGGGTCTCTCTATACGTGGCCACCCAGAGTGAGAACACCTGCAAAGTTCAAATGGGTCAAGCCACAGCTGATCTTAGGGAGATTCGCTCTGCCAGGTATTAAGGTCCCAAGCAGTGGAGGGTTTTGAAAGTCAAAACAAGTACCTTGAACTTTATCTGGAAAGCAACAGGCAACCAATGCAAGTGAGCCAAGACTGGGGTGATTTGGTCATACGTTCCCACACCCACCACCAGTCTGGCCACCACATTTTGTACCTGCTGCAACCTCTGAACAAGGATCAAGGGGATCCCCATGTAGTGACTGTTCCAGTAATCTATCCTTGAAGTCACAAGTGCCTGCACAAATGTTTTCAGAGGGGCCTCATCCGGGTATAGATGAATCAGGGCAATCAGCCAAAGATGGGGGAAAGCCAACCTGGAGACGGCAGCCACCTACTTTACAGGGACAATGCCGAATCCAAGATAACAACCAGACTTCTTACTCTATCCGCCAGGTGGAGGGAAGAACCCTCCATACTTGGGAGAGGGCCACTGTACCCATTAGAGGGAGCCCCGAAGAACAGAACCTTGGTCTTCTCTGGGTTGAACCTGAGCCTGTTTGTCCTGGTCTATTCCATAACCATCCAGGCAGCAACCAAGGATCTGAACTACCTCCATTGCAGAGGTAGAAAAGCAGAGATAGAGCTGTGTGTCATCAGCTTACTGATGACAGCAAGCCCCAAATTCCCTAATGACCTCAGTCAGTGGCCTCATATAGATGTTAAATAGCATTGGGAAGATCACCAACCCCTGGGGCATGCCACATGAGAGTATCCATGAGGCCAACAACTCTTCCCTGAGCTTAACATACTGGGTGTGGCCCTCAAAGAAGGACCGGAGCCAATTAAAAGCTGGACCTCCAATCCCTACCTCGACAAGCCTGCCCAGCAGGGATACCGTGGTCAACAGTATCAAAGGCCACAGACATATCAAGGAGAACCAACAAGGCAGAACATGCCGTTGGCCCTCTTGAAGAGGTCTTCTTGCAGCATGACCAGGGCAGTTTCAGTTCCATAACACAGCCTGAACCCAGATTGGAATGGATCCAGGACCTGATCCTCCTCCAGGAACGACTGGAGCCACTCAGCAGCAACCCTTTCAATCACCTTGCCCCAAAAAGGCAACTATCAGACAATACTTAAACAAATCATCCGATGCCAAGCCAGGTTTCTTCAAAGTGGGCTTCACTACCATTAACTTCAGATGAGAGTGGGGAAAACCCTTCTCTGAAGGATGCAGTAGCAATAACAGAAGCCCACTCTGGCATGCTCCTTCCTGCCAGGACAGGCAAGGGTCAAAAGGAGAAGCTGCCAGCCTGCAATATGCCAGTGCCCTGGAGGCTTCATCTTATGACACAGGCCCAAACTCAGCCAGAAGAGGAGACTGGGGTGAATCAGTGCTCGAGGTACTCGGAAATAGATCAGTACAACCAGAGTACAGATCGGCTCAGATGGCCTCTATTTTAGATCTAAAGAAGGCTGCAAAAGACTCACTGGTGAGAACACTAGGAAGAGGTTCCAGCTCACCAGGATTGGTGAGATCTCAAACCGCCCGGAACAAATCTGCTTGGCAGTTCGAGGCTGCGCCAATTCTCAAGGAAGCATAAGATCTTTTAGCCTCTCTGATCGCTTGAACATAGCACCTGGTCAGCAAACACACTGCAGCCCAGTTAATCTCTGACTGGTCCTTCCTCCATCTGCTCTTGAGTCTTCTTGGTTCCTTTATCCTTCTTTGTTCCTTTCTTCCTATAAACACCTTTATCTTAGAAACACACAGCCACACACTCACACGGCAGGGGGGGGAGGAGAGAGCAACTGGTTCTAGACACCTAGGCCAGGCTGCATGCTGCAAAAACCATTGAGGATGGATGCTATAGAAAGAGAGAAAAGCAGGACAGCAGAGAGCTATTTTCCACCAAGAGAGCATATCTGGTGGTATGAAGAATCTGGTAGTATAGCATTATAGACAAACTGATCATGGGTCACTAATCTCACAGTAATCTGCTGATGCCAGCAAGTGTTTGAAAAAAGAACTACATAATTTACTGAAACAAGTGATGCTGACAATTCATGGTCTACCTCTTTCAGCTGTTAGCCATTTGGCAGCCATGATGCAGCTGCTTGTTAAACACAAATTATAAGTGATGTGGTCCTCAGTTTATAGATCATTAGTCCATTGGAGGAAATACCACTCAATTGACAATGCACAGCCCCCACATTAATTTATAAGATTACCCTGGAATCCGGGGTCATGTTTTTATATACTGAATATATTGTTTACCTTTGGGGGAAGTAGCAATATCATCAACTGAGAAACAGATAGTACAGTGGTACCTCAACTTACAAATTTAATCTGTTCTGAATGCATGCTCTTAAGTCGAACTACTCTTAAGTTGGTGTATTTATCTAAAAAATTGAAAAATAAGTTAAAAGTTTAAAAAAATAACAAAATATATTTGTAAGTCGAGCAGACCATATCTAAAATTTGTAAGTTGGCAGTTAAAATCCCAACAGTTTTCCGCTCTTAAGTCGAATTGCTCTTAAGTCGAGCTGCTCTTAAGTTGGGGTACCACTGTAGTATTATTATAGAAAACCCACTGGAATGAATTTGTTGTTGATCAAAGCCAACATACTTGATATCAATAGAGCTACTATAGATAGGACTAAATGTAGATTTTGCACAGAATTGACCAAGTTTGATTCCTATAAATGAATACAAAACTGCAGACTTTTATGCAGCGTTCCACAAGACTCAGTTAGGGTACAGTAGTACCTAGCTTAACAAATGCATTGTTTAATGTAATTTTTGCTTCACAAAGGGAAATCCATAGAAAGCAGTGTCCCAGTTTAAGAAATTGTCAGTTTGTTGCAAAATGTTTGCTTTTTGCAAAATGAAAAAAGTTTCCCCAGGATGCATTGCTTTTGGGAAGTTTATAGTTCTACCCTTGTGCATGCAGAGTACCATGAAGAACTGGAGCAGTTTTTTCCGTGACTTTTGAAGCCATATTGCACTTTTTGCAGTGGTTTTAGCACTTTTTGGAACTTTTTTGTGCATTTCTTAAGCACTGAAAAAGTAGGGAGCTGAGTGTTGTTGTTTGCATGCCCTTTACTGTGTGTTCTACATGGGAGGAGTCCATCCATGCCAGTTTGTCTCCAATGCATGGCTAATTCTGTGTGTTTTGAATGTTGTGTGTGTGGGGGGGGGGGTTCAGTCCATGCCAGCTCATCTCCTACACATGCATTTTACTGTGTGTGGGCAGCTCATGTGGACAGTTTTGTGGGGTTTTCATTACCTTGTAATGTGTAGCCTGCATACTGTAATTAAACTGTAAACCGCCCAGAGACTACTTGAAGTGATATGGGGTGGTATATAAACAGAACACTTTGCTTTGCTTTGCTTTGTGTGAATACACTTGGAACTCTTGAACTGGAGCATTGTAAGCCTGGGTGTGGGTGTAAAGCATTTTTTAAATTTTCTGCTCACTTAGTGCCTGTGGTGTCATGGCACCTGTCCCTGTACAGTATTTATGCATTTACAGTGCACTTTTATAAAGAGCTTTGAACAGATAAAAGACTTTTTGGAGGAAAAATACAATTTGTGGTCCAACATTGCTCTGTAAAAGCAAGAATTTTAGTTTTGTTTATTTTAGTTTTGTTTAATTTAGTTTAGTTTTCTGTTAACCACTGCAGCTGTACTTGTGCAGAATTAAAAGTTTTGTAGAAAATGACCGTTTTTTCAATAAGGCATCTCAATACATTGAGACATTCTCACTGAAGACCATTACATTTGCAATTGTTCATTACATACTTAAACTGTAATGAAGTACAGGGCTGTTCGTAGCTCAGATAAAAATTAAATAAAAATGTTTCCATATCTATTTCACTCCCACAGAGCTACTTAGAAAGTTCAGGATGATTGCATTCAGGTTAAAACAATATGAGCTAAATGGAATAAAATAGAAGAGACACAAATGGACTTAAATTGTATCAAAAAAAGAAAGTGGTTTAAACATTGAAGCAACTGAAAAAGTACAGACAAATACTCCTATTATATGATATTTACTCTGGAATCAACTCATTGACATGCAAAAGTAATTCTTGGTAATTGAATATATAGGATTCTATAATATAGAGGACAACATCTTTGGAAAGTCAAGTGTCAGAAAAGGTTAAGCAAAATAGCATAGCAGGGAGGAAATCTTTGCTGCATTAAGGCCAGAGCTTGGAATGAAATGCATTCAGTTGTTGTTTTACTAAATGGAAATAAGTACAGTACAGTGGTACCTTGAGTTACGAACGCCCCAAGTTATGAAAAAAAATGAGTTATGAATACAAACCAGCTGGTATAGGGGAAAATTGGGTTACGAAAAAAGCCTCTTTTTTTTAGTTACAAAAGGGAAAAAGAAAATAAAGATTCCTTTTCAGAATTGCTCCTGTTTGTTTGCAATACTAATACTGGCATATTGTGGCCACCTAATTCTGGTGCTGCAATTAGGAAGATGAAGAAGCCATTTTGAAAAGGAAAGCTGAGAACTGGGTCTTCTTTTTTTCCAATGACTTTAAAACTGCCCATTTTGGAAATATTTGGCACAGTTTTGGAGACTTTTGGGGCACTGTTACTTTTGGGGGGTTGATTTACCACTTGGAGTAGATTAATCTGGTTCTAATGCATTTCTATAGAAAATTCTGTTTCGAGTTACAGAAATTTCAAGTTATGAAAATGCATTTGGAACAGATTAATTTCAGAATTAGGGGTACCACTGTATATACATTCTAATACAAAATAGCACATTTCGCTTTACAATGCAACTGCTGTCTATTTTGGTGACTAGAAATCCAGTACTGTAATATTAATACACAGACTGGTTGTAGAATTTCATGGAAGAGACACAGACAAACAGAAGTTATAGGTTCTGTAGATTCAAAATAAGTTTATATATAGAATTTAAGTAATTGATTATCTAGTTGCTATTTTATTATTTCAAGAACATGATTGTATTTAATTGGCGGTCCCATAGATTTCAGTAAAAACAATTCACAAAACTATTTCATTTTTGATCAACCCCAATTTTCCAATCATCATGATCATTCATCTTGAAAGCAACGAGAGCATCTGAATTAATTCAGTATTAGTTTATCTGAATAATTTAGAACCTGTCTTTATCTACCAAAAGAAAAACCAACGAAGCTTATAGAAATAAAGTAATACAAACATATTAAGTCACAGAACTAAAAACAAATTATAATAACAAAAATATAAGAAGAAAATGCAGCAACAACTTAAAGAAGCAAAAGCAGAGGGACCAAGAGGTGGGAGACCAAGAGAAGGAACAAACCTTTCTGCAATGACAACACTGAACTCTACATACCAGCGGGGTGGGGTGGGGGGTGGGGGAATAAAATAGCATGAAAACTAGAAACCAAACTCAAAGACAATCAGAATATTAAAAAAAAGAGTCTGTATGAAAAGCTAAGTATTGGCCTGATGGCAGGAAGAGAAGGAGTATTGGAGACATACTCTGGGGAAGACATGTCACAAGGCTAGTAGTGCCACTGGAAAAAACCTCCACATCTTGTAGGTTTCTCAGTGGCAGCAGCTGATATGAGGCCTCATCTGTACTACAATGTGCATGGCATGGCACTTAGGTAAAAGACGATCCCTATGTGAGAAATGAAATGATGTTATTTTCACATGTACTCTGAGCATAAAACAGAATGTTGATGGTTGATGCAAAGACAGATCTTGTTGAACAAAGAAGCTGCATTGCAAGATGAACTTTCTTTTAACCTTGGGGCCTACTGGAGGCCCACATGCCTTCTTGACACTTTGATGGATGGGGCCTGGTACCATCCACCAAGCGAAGTAATGAAGACATTCCCATACCAGATTATAGGTGAGGACTGGAGACCAGGGGCATGTGGTTTAAATGCTTTAAAAATAGAATGGGGGAATCAGAAAGTGTATAACTCTTTCTCTTATCCAATGGGAATTTGGAAGAGGAACTTTTGCAGCAGGTGGGGCTCTGGAATAAAAGCTCTTTGAGTTCTGTGCTGGTGCATGCCTCTCTGGTAGACACCTGTTATTGCAATAATGTTAATAAATATTGCTACTTCACTGCATAACTTCTCCAATCCATTTCATTTAATTGTTGACTACAAAAACCATCGTCAACACCTATGAATAAAGAGTTACAACCATCTACCCTCTTACAGGTCATCCAGTCCTGGTGCACTCAACTTGATTTACATTAAAACATGTATAAGATTTTAGCCTACCTAGACAATACTATAAATGTCTACTTAGAAGTTAAGCCCAGTTGCATTTAATGGGGCCTACTTCCAGGTAAATGAGAGTACCTTGGTCCTGTATTTTCACTTTTTGTTGACTGCTTTGTGTGAAACCGTCTAGCATGTTCGGTCCCTTTGGTTACTTAATTATATGCTTCCTTAAGAAGAATTTTAGCTTGAGGATATGTTTACTTGACATATTATAATACACATATGCAGATGTTTCAGAAAAGCTAGAAAAATGCTTCTTAAATTGGAAAGAGGGAGACATTTCAAGCTATATTAAATATAAAATCCTTATCATTAACAAGGCATTACCAGAGGGCATCAAACAAAGAGTGCTTCTTAAATGCTAATTAGCAATTAGCAACTTCAGTGTCAGATTCTATGCAGACATGTTCCATATTAATAAAATTCATAGAAAATTCACTAGAAATATTAATATATGTATGGCAAATATTTTGACTGTACCCGTTCCATTAATGAATCTAATATATTCAAAAGCATTTCTGAGCTATTGAAGGGGAATTTAGGATGACATTATATAATCTAATCTTCCTGCCCCTCCTAGGAAAATTTTAAATTAAATGCCAAATCTTAGGACCCTATTGTACACCCTATATATTAGTTTTAGCAATTGTGTATGAACAATAAAGTTATCTGAACCCAAGTGACATAGAAAACCTGCTTAAAAGGGGGAGGGGGGATTTCTACACTCTCCACTGATGTATGGTGTAATTTTCTGAGATTCCTTCGCAGCAATTTGCAAACACATTAACAAGAGCTATAAAAGAAAAGCAATCTGCTTTATCCATAAGCCAGAAAAGCAGGAAACAAGAAACTGACACCATCACTGGATTCTCTATTTCCTATATGCAGGAGCATGTCCTACCTTAACACAGGGAATCAGTTTCTCAAGTATGTTGTCATTACTCTTTTCACTGGGCAAAATAATGTTTTAGAAACCTAGATACATTTGTGAGCTTCAGGAAATAGGTTTTCAGTGGGCTTGTAATTATTTCTCAGTTTTATATTAACTACTCTCTCTACCCTAAAAAAATGTGTGTATCCACATCCAAAGGTAAAGGTAAGGGTGCCCCCCCCATGAATGCTGGTTGTGTTTGACTCTAGGGGCAGTGCTCATCTCCGTTTCCAAGCCAAAGAACCAGTGTTCTGCAACTCTGTGGCCATGTGGCTGGCAAGGTCAAATGCATTTCTGGGAACAGAGCATTGCTTACCTTCCCGATTTTTATGGCAGTACCTATTTATCAACTTGCATTTACAGGCTTCCTAACTGCTAGGTTGACAGGAGCTGGGGTTAACAGCAGGAGCTCGCTCCACTGCATGGCACCCGGGATTCGAACTGCTGAGCTACCGACTTTGCAACCGACATTTCAGAAGTCTAGCCCACTGAGCCACCATGCCCACATCCAAAGACACATGTATAATTCATCCTCCACATGCCTTCAGTCTCACACATCTTCTAAACGCTTCAAGGTATGTATGTCTCTCTTTTTTTTCATGCAATGTCTTAAACCAGCCATTTTCAACCTTTTTTTTTGGGGGGGGGTGGCACAGCCATAAACAATATATATAAAATAAATATTGGCAGAATCAGGATTGAATACATTCCATTACAAACCTTGTAAGGTGACATGTGAAGAACTCTTTCCAGTCTGTGGCCCCTTTCAAATATGCCACCCCCCTCAGTAGGCCATTTGGCCCACCATTGAGGATGGCTGTCTTTCTGCAGTTGCCTTTCCCTCTATTGTTAGCAATCCATGACAACTCAGATAATGGTTCATTCCTTCTCTGTCCTCTTGCTATCATTATTTCAGACCTACACATTTGGATTTCTCCCTGTAAGGAGTTCTGAGATGTCTTTGTGGGTTGTACATGAAATAAAGAACCTTTGCCTCATCTCCACAGTGTCTATTTCCAGCCTTCTATCTCATAAGGGCTCTCGAGAATTGCCTTTGCAGGAGAGTGATTAGACATTTACATTGTATTTTGGCTCTCTCTAGGGTTTTTTAAGGTCTACAGTAACCCTTTTCAGAAATACGCACTGATGTTCTTCCAATCATTTTTTCTCATGAAAGGAGTCTATTGTGGGCTTTTAAAGGGTTTGTGAGTGAAAAAGCATTTACAAGACTAATCATGCCTTCTGGATATATGACTGGCCATTTCCACACCACCACCACCACCCAGTATAGACCTGGTGGGGGAACCCCAGCCCTACAGATAAGCTTATCATTTCACATAGCTTTGAGATCCTTAGTAGTAAGTGAGACCTGGGAGAGTTGCTCAAATTTGCTCTCAAGCTTTTGTTTATGCTGCTGCACATATTGTAACTTGTCAGTATTGATAAGGTTATCAAAAGTCAATTTCATGTTTTAAAAAACCCTTAATTGAGAGTGCTGCCTACTATCTCTTGCCCCACCAAATACCTTAACAAGCTTTAAAGACCTATCACTAAAAAGCATTTGCATATCTACCAAAAAGCATGCCCGGATCAGTTCAAAGTGTCTTTTATTATTATTATTATTATTATTATTATTATTATTATTATTATTATT
>JAHTLZ010003526.1:38725240-38749034 GCA_023846285.1 Phrynocephalus versicolor
AATAATAATAATAATAATAATAATAATAATAATAATAATAATAATAATAATAATAATAATAATAATAATAATGCCAAAATTCACCAGCCACCATATTTTCAAATGTCATTTATTAGATACCTGTGATAGCTACAGACCTGGGACAGGTGTCATTTTAAGGCTTATGAATAGAGCTTTCATTTGATTTAAAAGATGATGCAATTGTACATTTTTTAAATAAATATGCTGAGTCAGGCCACTGAACTGCATTATAGCAGGAGCTAGTGGAACTCACAGTGTGTGTGTGTGTGAGAGAGAGGGAGAATATATCAGCTAACCCCACAGGAGATGACCAGAAGCATTCAACATGCTAACCAAGGGGGGGAAGTTTCTTAATCATTAGGTGTAGAAATTTGGGGGGCTAAATCAATTTAATTCCATGATTTTCATGCCAACAAGAAAATTTAAGTTTTACATGATAACATTGAGATACCATCCTGAAATTCAGAGTGATTAGCTACAAATTACTGTATGTATCTTTAAGTGTGAATTTTTGGAAAATTTAAAAAAATTCAATTTTTCAAAAAATTCAAATTTTATATTTATTTAAATGTGTATTTTTTAAAAAATATATAATTGCATAATGTTGTATATCAAATGAAAGCACTATTCATAAGCTTTGAAATAACATGTGTCCCAGGTATCTATCTGTAGCTATCACAGGTATCTATTAAATTACATTTGAAATTACTCTGGCTAGTGAATTTTAACATTTTATTTTGCAATTTTAAAAATGCAATATCTCAGAAATGGGTGGACCAAAAATCTGGAAAAAAATATTTGTAATCATCTCAATGTAAGGTACAAATGTACCAAAAAGGAACCAAATCCATGACATCAAGGTTCCATGCATTGACATGGAATGACCCAATAACATAAAGTAGTAACAAAAGAAACACTATCATTAAATAATAAAATACAATAAAGCCACCACTGTTGGTGACAGCAAATACATGAAAATTAGATATAATGGCTTGGATCATCTAGTCCAACTCCCATCACAGTACTTCCGACATACAGCCATCCAGCTTCTGCTTAAAAACCCTCAGAGAAGGAGACTCCACCACCCTCCGTGGCAGCAGATTCCACTGCTCAACAGCTCTAACTGTCATGAAGTTCTTCCTAATGTTTAAATGGATTCTCTTTTCCTGTAGTTTGAGAACCTTGCCCCAAGTCCTAGTCTCTGAAGCCATGGAAAACAAACCAGTCCCCTCTTCAATGTGACATCCTTTCAAATATTTAAACATGGCTATCATACCCCCTCTCAACCTTCTTTTTGTAAGGCTAAACATTCCCAGCTCCCTAAGCTGGGAATGTCAAGTCTACTCTGACTGGGACCCGTGACAGCATACTGGCCTGTAGTCCTAGACCACCAGTGGCACCATGTTAAAGCCTTGTAAAATGAGATTCATAAACTGGGTTATTTGACCTTTCATTAGGTTGATTCCAGTCACTCAAAATGCACTTGGTATATTTAAAAGCTGATTTATCAGCACAGTTTTTGTCTTTCTCTCTCTCTCTCTGACTACATTCCACAAGGAACTCCTGTAGATTGTGGAAATCCCATTGAAGTGCATTTGATTTCACCCATGGGAGCTCATAAATGGATATTTTTAAATTTTAACTACTTTTCAATTATCATTCTTCCTATAATACGTCTGTTTGAATATGATTGGCGGGGGGGGGGGAGGTGATCTTGCCTAGGGTGCAAAAAACCCTAGCACAGGCCCTGGATACATTGACCCTCCCATTTACTTAGTTGAAAGCAGGATTCTGGCAGCCACACAACTACTTCGGAAAGTAACCCAAGTCTAAACACAGGTTAACTACTGAGTAGATTCCTATGAGTGACAGGCTATTTTTCAATTCATTGAAAAATTCATAGAGTTCAAACCCACTTCTGAAGATTGTGCTCATGACAAGCCTATACAGGAGGAAGTTATTTAAGCATGCCTTAAATCAAAAACAACACATCACTCGGCTATCAACATAATTCAAATGTCTCATACTAAACAACAGACCTGTGAATTTGTACAAAATCAGAACATAACCTATTTTAAAATGCAGTCTTCATTATATATTTCTAAAACACTTGCCTAGCCCCCAAACTGGGCACAGACTGTGCATCATTAAAATGCAAACAATCTTAAAATAATAATGTCACTGTCTGTTGTATTTCTCTACTGGTTCCACAGTAAGCATCTTTCTTCTGTCAACTGCACAGTAAAGAGAGACTGTATTGTGCACACAATGGTAAATACTTCCATGCAGGTTTAGTCATATTCTCTGCCAAAGAAATGCCAGTTCTGTGCCAGAGGAGAACCATGCCAAAATATAGAGAAGCTCAAATCCTACATACAAACCAAACCAATGGAGCTGATATAATGTATGTAAATTTGTTTATTACAGCGATGCTCATTATGCTCATTATGAATGCCCCATGGACTACATATTTGAGTTTCTGCAGAATTTTAGAGATATATCAGCAAAGGGGAGGTGCCAACAACAGTAGTGCTACACATACACATGGGACAACATAAGCCAAGATGGGAAATAACTGGGGAGGGAAAGGAAAAGGAGTCATTCAAGCACAGGCTTTCATCCCCCTAAAACATTAGATACTTTCTGCAAATTTACAGCAGTATTCAAGGGACATGAATTCTCGAGTTTTTCAGCCACAATGGGAATGGGCCACACACCCGAGAGAGGTGAGAGAGGGAGAGAGAGGGAGGGAGGGAGAGAGAGAGAGAGAGAGAGCATAGATGAAAGAAAGAATGAGTGGTTGCTTCAATGTAAATACAAAGTTTCATGTTTTCCCATTAAAAACCCGAGAGCTGAAAGGGGGACGAAGCTTCATCAGCCAATCAGCTCCACAGAATTGCTCCTCACTGGGCAACCTAAAGCATGGTTCAAGGACCAATGGGAGAATCCAACAATATTGCTTTGCCTTCTCGGTGTTAGCATCAAGCATTTGTCCCTTCAGGGCAAACCAAAAGGCCATTGTCCACTAATCTTAAGGTCTTTTGCCCTCTTTGGTAATAGCCCATCCCCACTCTCTCCTGCATTAGAAGTGCCTTTTACGGTAGAACAGAGATGCAAAACTACTTCTGCATTGCTTCAAATCCCCCCTAAAGCCTCTCTTCTCTACAAAGCCTTTGGCACAATCCCTCAGTCTTTGTGCTCTACAACAGCCTTGTCCAAAGTGCATTTTGCAACAAATGTTTATCTTTTAAATACAGTGTTACCTTGTATAAAGGAATTAATTCGTTCCAAATGAAATTGTTAAGCAAATTTTCCTTTATTTAAATTTCCCATAGGAATGCAAAATTGAAAATGGAGTAATCCCATTTTGTTGTTGTACAGATTCACCCCCTAGGCAATTATGTTAAGCAAATTTCCCCTATCTCCAGATTTTTTATGTTGTACAGATTTTATGTTATATAAACTGTTTGTTATACAAGGGTCCACTGTAGTTTAAATGGGCAGTGATCTGGGTTTCTGAGCATGTTTAAGTTTCTTTTTCCATTTTCTGCTCTTTGGATTACAGGGTGGTCATGAGGTTTTCGATTTTGGTGCTGCATGCTTGTTTAAATTCCTTTTTCCATTTTCTGCTCTTTGGATTTAAGGAATCTCATGGTGTTGTTTTTCTTTTCTTCCTAGTGATTGTGATGTCATGGCACCAAGGAAGGCAGCAGAGGCTGGGAAACAGAAAAGGGAGATGATCTTCTTGGAGGTGAAGAAGGAAATCATTTGCAAGCATGAGGAAGGTATGTGCATGACATACCTTGCAAGAGAGTATGGGAGGAATGCTTCCACTATTGCAATCATCCTCAAAGACAAAGAGAAGATCATGGATCGTGAGACAGCCAAGGGTGTTGTGATCATTAGCAAGAACTGGCCTGCTATCATGGTTGAGGTCGAGAGGTTGCTGCTGCTGTGGATCCACGAGAAGGAGTGTGCAGGGGACACCATGACTGAGGCAGTAATCTGTGCCAAGGTCAAGGCTGACCTGATCACCTAACAGCCAGGAACTTCCCACAAAGACTTCGAGGCAAGCCACGGATGGTTCAACAAGTTCAAAATGAGATCTAACATCCATAGTGTGGTCCAGCATGGAGAAGCAGCAAGTTCTGTTCTTCTTGCAGCAGAAGAATTCACCACCAAGTTCTTGGAGACTGTGACTTCCAAGAGCTATCATCCAGAGAGGACCTCAGCTATCATGAACCCGGCCTGTTCTTGAAATGGATGCCAAAGATGACCTTCATCACACAGGAGGAGACCTATATGCCTGGCCACAAGCCAATGAAGGACCGTCTCACCCTCCTGTTCTGTGTGAATGCCAGTGGGGACATGAAGGTAAAGCCTCCACTGGTTTACCATTTGGAGAATGCCCGTGCTTTCAAGGTTAATAATGACAGGGTGATCTTGATGTGGAGATCCAGCTTCAAGGCCTGACACATCCTGTTCGTGGAGTGGGTCAATCAGGTTTTTTGTTCCGCCATGAAGCACTACCTGGTGGAGAAGAACCTGCCCATCAAGGCTGTCCTTCTGATGGACAATGCCCCTGCACATCCTCCTAGCCTTGAGGAAGACTTGGCAGAGGAATTCAGCTTCATCAAAGTGATTTTCCTTCTACCCAACACCAGTACCCTCATCCAGCCCATGGACAACCAGCCGACTGTCAACTTTAAGAAGCTGTACATGAAGGAGCTGTCCCGGCATTGCCTGGACATGACCAATGGGTCAGGCATCACCCTGGCTGACTACTGGAAGCACCATTTTGACATTGTGGGTGGGCTGCAGCACATCAAAATCACATGGGACAGTGTCAGCCAGAGCAACCTCAATGCTTCTTGGAGGAATTTGTGGTCAGACTGTGTGGTCTCTCCTGAAGCCAGCACACAGGAGCTGGCAGTGGTTAAGCAGCTCATCTCTCTGGGGTGGACCATGGGCCTAGAGGTTTTCAAGGAGGATGTCTCTGTGCTAGTGGAGAGACACACCCTCAAAATCTCCATAGAGGACCTGGTGGGCCTGCAGCAGGAGGAACAGAAAGGTTTGCAGCATGGCACACTTGAGGAGCAGGAAAAGGAACCAAGGGAGGTGCTTCTGGCAGTTTGAGGAGGGCTTGCCATCTGTGGGGAAAGCTGCAGACCTTGGTGAAAGAGCAACACAAGTACCAGCCTGAAGCCCAGGAACTTGCAGACCAGTTTGATAATGTGGTCATTGCCCCTTGGTGAGCAATGCTCCAGAAGAGACACAGGCAGCAAAGCATGGACCGGTTCATGGTCAAACAGGCTAGGCAGGAGGAAAAAGCTTCCTGTTCTGCCCAGTTGCCATCCTCTGCCTCCTCTTCCCAAAACTGATTTTTTGGTTAGGAATTTTCAAAGTTGATTGGTGTTTATAGCTTACAGTAAAGTTTTTCCTTTTAATGTTTGTTTCTCCTGTTCAAAACTGTGATGTGTGATGCTTTAAAATGTTGCCTCAGGTTGAGTCATGTTCCTTTAAAGAGTGCCTGCCTTTAAAATACACTAAAGTGTCCTTGGCATGTTCAAAACTGTGATATATGCTGCTTTAAAATGTTGGGTCAGGGTGAGGCATGGTGCCATGACACCACAATCACTAGGAATAAAACAACAACAACATGAGGTTCTCAGAAATAGGCTCATAAGATGAACAATGGCCTGAATAGGCTTGTAGGTAGACAACAGTAATAGGCAGTAGTTCTGAGAGTTCCTCGGCCAACCATGAATCTCTCTTGCTCACTTTTCAACTTTGCTCTTCACAACACTTTTCAAGTCTTTAAAAAGCCCTTTCCTCTACCCAGCACTATTCATAAGGAAAAGAAAAACAGAAAGTGAAAAAAGGAATCAGGAAGTGAGCATGAACAAAGGAAGGAAGGAAGGAAAGGCTGAAGGTGACAGATACCACAAGGTGGTGCACTTACTTACAGTTGGAAATGAGAGCAAAATAGAGAGATATCATTTACGAATTATTTAAAAAGAAGAAGGAATTTTTAGGGCAGCAGAGACCCAGAAACAGGATGGCAAATGAAATGATTTATATGAGATGGCATGTGTAACCTATGGAACCAGTAAAAATAGCAAAAAAAAATAATAATGTACCAACTGAAATAAAAGCCACGTGAATGGCCCCGGGGGTATATATTTGGCTTGGGCCTGGACTACCTGGCAGAGCGGATCACCCAGCAATCAACTTTGGCCCGACCAGTCCGGAAGTCGCGAGCGCACTCACTCCGGGTCGCCACCCCTAGAGAGGCCCGGAAATCTACCCTGTAACCGGTCCTTCTCGGTGGCAGCCCCTTCATTGTGGAACACCCTTCCGAGTGAGGTGCGCTCTGCAGAGTCCCTGCTGGCCTTCCGCAGAGCCCTTAAAACCTTGCTCTTTTGAGAGGCCTTCGGTGACCAAGTCTAATTCACCCAGTGTAATTTATTTAATTTATTTTAGCTGTTTTTTTTATTTTATTTTATTTTTACCCACCATCTGCCATCACTGGTTACTCTGATGACTAAGACACTAAGACGCTGAGCTATTGAGCCAGCCCTGTTGTATGCTAAGGGTGCTAGCAGTGTTTTATTTTAACTTGTTGTTTGTTCATTGTATTTATTGTCTATTGAATTTGTCTATTGAATTTGAATTTGTTTATTGTATTTTGTATTGATGACCGTTGTTCCGGTCTGTTTGTTGGAAGCCGCCCAGAGTTCCCCTGGGAAGATGGGCGGGGTATAAATCTAATAATAAATAAAATAAATAAATAATAAAATATATCACATGACTGCACATAGAACTATATTGATATTTTATAAAAGAGGAAAAATAACCTATTCAAATGGTTGACCTTGCCATAAGACTGAACACAGTTACAATTTTGACTAGGTAAAGGTCTCATTTTAGCAAATATTTAAGGCCAGGCTTGCGCTGACATAAATGCTGTTGCTTCTAAAATTCAAATTGATTCTACTGGATTTGTTTACTTTCAAACTTCATCTTCTTTGTTAGGCTTTATGGTAAAAAACCGAATTGCTGCTCTAAATGGTATTGCAATTATGAGAAGGACAAAAGTAACACAGCTGAAAATACAGCAGCTGTTTAAATATGGACCTTTCCACAAAAGGCAAAACTTGTGTTTAAGGAAACATTTTAGACATTACAGCTATTACCGAACATTTATATGTTGCCAAAGGAGGCTAGGTGGCCTTAACTTGCTTATATAAGGAGAAAAGAATCCTGATGGATCACAGGTCTGTTTTTGTTAGAGAACTACCATATCCTAAAAATTTAACACAATATCGCACTTTGGTTATTATACAGAACATAATCTATTTTTAACTAACCAGTTTTCCCATACAATTGAAGACAATTATAGAGAGAACAAACATCAAATAATTACAGAATGCCCACAGTCCAAAACATTTATAATATTTTATGGAGTAACCATGTTTTGAGAGCGAGGAAAAGCAGATCATTTAATTTATCTCAATTTCAGCATAGTGTTTGATGAAGTGTTGCAGCCAAAGTAAGTGACAAAAGGTCAAAAATGCTGTAATTTGCATGAGAGTGGAGAAATGGAGCCCCAGTTGGTTTATTTTTGCATGACTTGGCAGGTAATGGCTGCCTGACGCAGCAATCACTAAAGGACTGCAGCTGACAATAAAGAGTTTGTTTTATCTGTTTTTATACTTATTGTTTATCAGGCAGTTTTGAACAAAACAATAGCATAATCTGCAGACAATTCTTCTGCTATAACAAGATAATACGAATATGCTGGGTGAAGGGAGTAGGTAATGTGCTGGATCCACTGCCTATTAATCAATCTGTATTTGATTTTTTTCCTGACCATTTCTCCAATCTGCGAGCTTCATCTCTTATCTTTTGGGTCAAGAAACAGCGTAATTTGTAAGAGTCATTAGAACATGGTGATCTTGATCTGAGGTTAAAAAGCACTGTAGAGGCTGGTGCAATAGGAATCACAAATGAAAGTAACATCAGGAGAAATATGTTGTACTGTACATGTTTTCAATGACACAAATAATAGGAATATTCTAAGAGTATGCATGTTGTTAAACCACAATATTCTCTGGCAGAGATTAATAAAGACATGCATCAGCCTAAATTATGTCATAGTTAAGAGACCCAGACAGCATTACTCATCATTTTTAATTTTTATATTTCAAAGATCATCATAATTCAAGACCCCAAGATGCTTACTTAGAATGCCCATAAATCTGGATCTATTTAGTGAAAAGCATGCTCAGCTTCAATGGAACTCTCAAAAACTGACAGCAACTGGTCCACCTAGTGTATTAAACATTGTAATTACCTTCACAAAACATGACCATTCAGATTAAAATCAATAAAATGCATGCTTTACTGCTGCAATATAAATCAACCTTGAAAAATACACAGAAACTGCAAATGAAATATACCTAATTCACAGATTACTGTACTTTCTCTACAACATTGGTCCTAAAGCACAGAATAGGATAGGTGCAGGATGCACTAAAGGTTTTCAGTTTGGGAGTAAGTAGTAAGTACTGTACACTGCTTCAATTGAAGTGCCGTGCTTCAGTGAAAGATACTTCTCTCTGTGTGTGTTGTTTCGTTACAGTCATGACCGACTCTTAGTGACCCCATGTCCATGGAGTTTTCTTGGCAGGATAAAAAACCAATAGACAAGCCATTTTTTTAAAAAGTGGCAAAAACAACGAACATGCACTGTTGTTCCAATAATGTCAATCAAAAATGTCAATCCCAATTACAGATATCTCAATATCTCTAAATAGTTTGCGGTTGACAAATTGATACCATTGATGTTATTAAAGTGTAGTATTTGTTCAGTACCAATGACATTTAGCAAGGCTGAAATTCCCATTTCCTCTTGTTTTCCCTTTCTTGCCTTTCCTTTCTTTCTTTTTCTCCAGTTATAATTGGGCTTCTGTACTTATCTGCTTCTTGGGAGGAAAGCAATGGGAAACCTTGATAGCATCCTAAAGAGCACAGGCATCACTTTGCCAACTAAGGTCAGGATAGTCAAAGCTATGGTTTTTCCAGTAGTGATGTATGGAAGTGAAAGCTGGACTATAAAGCAGGCTGATCGCCGCAGAATTGATGCTTTTGAGCTGTGGTGCTGGAGGAGAGTCTTGAGAGTCTCCTGGACTGCAAGGATATCAAACCTATCCATCCTGAAAGAAATCAACCCCGAATGTTCACTGGAAGGACAGATGTTGAAGCTGAGGCTCCAGTACTTTGGTCACCTCATGAGGAGAGAGAAGTCCTTGGAAAAGTCCCTGATGTTGGGTAAGATTGAAGGCAAAAGGAAAAGAGGACAGCAGAGAATGAGATGGTTGGACAGTGTCATCGATGCAACCAATATGGATTTGACCAAACTCCGGGAGGCAGTGGAAGACAGGAAGGCCTGGCAAGCTCTGGTCCATGGGGTCACAAAGAGTCGGACACGACTGAATGACTGAACAACAACAACAACAACTTATGTGCTTGTGAGTGAAGGGAGGTTAGTTGTTTTTCTAGTTTTGTTAGCACCCAGAGTACTGCCTGGTCACTAAATGGCAGGACAGAGAAATGCAATTAATAGAACAACCAAACAAACCATTTTCCTACTGGTATTTTGTCACCAAGGGGGGGGGGGATCATTTATTTTGCTACATTTACCATTTAGCGAAAATTAAATGAAATTATCCCACTAATCCCCATGCATTTGTTTCACAGACAGAAACAAAATAAATGTTCATAAATGTTCAAATTTCAGGGAAGTGACTACTGTGTATAAACAAAACCAATATAAATTAGAGATTCAAAAACCAGGGTGATGAATACTTAGTATTCAGGAATAATATTACTGGGCTTGCTGATAAGCAGGTCATTGCTTTTTAGCAGAGGCTACAGAGAGTTACCGGATCAGTACTGTACTTCTTTCTATCACAAGCAATGCTAACCAAATTCAGGATGTCTACCCATTCCATCATGTTCATTAGAAACTATGGAAAAGATAGAAAAAGAACCAAGGGTCCACTGAATTCTGAGATCATTAGATTCTACAGCTGAATCCTTAAAAGAAAAACACTATTGCTCCAGTGTCCATGGCTTAGAAATGTTTTTTTTTAACTTGCATTTGTTGTCTTTATTCAAAACGATGGACTGTCAAAAATCTCCACTCATTTCTGCCTATGGTTCACTTTATCCTCTTGCCAAGGCTCAGCAATACTAGTGTGGTGCCAGCTTCCAATTTTCCTCATACCTCAATCATTTTCTAGAGGAGCAAAGATTACAGTACAGTATGACTTGTAGCTATCAATATTTAGCATGAAGATCTTCCCTAAGGCAGTTCCCACTTTTCTTCCTCCCATTTATTGGCTGTGATGTGTGCTGCTCTCTTTGGCAGCTTTTTCCAGCTGCACATATTTTAGTTCTGGCTGTGTTGTCTCATTCCTCTTGCTCACATTAACACCTCATGTCTTGCCTCATCTTATCAACAATATCATTTAATATGCCAATACTAAACAAGGTTACTTGTACACTCATTACACTGGGATCAATTATACATACATCATTTCAAATCTCTTTGGCATCAGATTGAGAGACCACCCTATTCTTTATAAAGAAATCCATAGGTTTCTATCCCCTATGTATGCTGGTGTGTGTGTGTGTGTGTGTGTGTGAGAGAGAGAGAGAGAGAGAGAGAGGGAGAGAGAGAGGGAAAGAGAAAGAGAGAGAGAGAGAGAGAGAGACATTTGGCTTCAGCCATTTTGCTGTACAAATACAATTAACTCAACTTTGGCAAGGGAAATGTCAAGAATTTGAAGAAACTGTAGTCCAAAACATCGGGGAACATGTCCTACCCTTAACTGGTAAGTTCCCTAATGAAGTGACTTACCTAAGTCAGGGGAATTGTATTCAGCCTCTATTAACTTCACTGTGGAAGTTAACAGGAATGTCTGTAATGGTTTCTCTTGTGCATCACTTTCAACATCAGATATGACATTTTCAAAATCAAATTTGAAAAAAAAACCTAGTAAATTGGAGAGATAAACAAACACATAGAATGTCTTCTTGATATATAAATACAATTTGAATTTCTGAAAATTTTTGTTTTACTTAGTTAATTTTAATTAAGCAGATCACAGAATTAGAGCACCTAGTTTAAGAGTCAGTGGTCTGGAGTTCAATTTTCTTATATGCTTCCTGGGAGAAGAGCCAACCTATGTAGCCTTGAGCAAGCTATGTGCCCCTGGAACAGAAGAAAGGAATGGCAAACTACATCTGTATCTAGGAAATCCACAAGTCAGAACTGATTTGACAATACACTATAAAGTGGCTGAATAAATCACTGAGTTGGAGCATCTGACAGCAGAGACAGGGATCAGGAGTTTAATTCTGCAATGTGCCCTGTAAGACAATAGTCTGCCTGCATGGTCTAAAATTAGTTCTATGGTCCTAGGATGACCCAAGAAAAAAGGAAATGGTAAACCACTCCTACTTTGTACTTAGAAACCCCTGAGAACTGATACATGTCAGAAATGAACTAACAGCACTGATTAAATGTGAACTAAATAAGCCATTTCACTGAGGATAAGGATATAACTACTACTAATTTTTTTAAAAAAAACCCTCCGTGATTAGCATTTACCAAAATTCAAGTAACGTAAAAAGGGTCAAAATGTTGCAAAGGAGATGTGTTCTGGAATACAATTAGAGCATTAGGCTATTCCTGATCACAGTAGGTGTCGTATAGTAATGGCAATAGGAGTGTCAGGGATCTTTTTCCCCCCAAGCAAAAAAAGATATGAGTAAAGGATACTAGCCACACTTAAGAGCCTCAGAAACTGTAGCTCACTATCATAAAGGATTGTGTGTTGATATGCAAAGTACTCACACTGTTTGCTCCTGCTATGTGGGAATCCATTAAATTCATTATCCAAGTGACAAAGAAAGCAGTCGTCTTGAACTAACAACCAGCCTGCTTAGGTAATTTAAGAACAGCATCCCAAAGCACTTTAAGTGAAGATATGTTCAGGAAATGGTTGCGCAGCACAAGAGGGGTTGTACTGGAACAAGTGACAACACAGCTCCATCTCATTGCTAAGAAACAGCATGACAGGCTATCATTTGCACTGGCATCTTGAAACTCAGCTTTAAGAGCAAAGAGGACAAGAAATACATCAAACACTATACGGATTGCTTCTCAGAATGCGCTACCTTAGATTAGGGTTGGGTCAGGCTCCAAGGTAAAGCACATCTACAGTGTACATAAAATATGCTGCTGGCAAATGATTTAGGAAGATTTTAATAGATTTATTTTATTTTTAAAAACACACCCATGTACACAGGCACAACCAGAATAAATCATCTCCATTCCAAATCTCCTTTAGCATTCCTGTTTCTTTCCTCCCTTTCTCCTGGAAATAGGAAATGATAAGGGGGGAAACGGTGTAGGTTTCTGTATCAAGATTTATGGCAGTATACTGAAAAAAAACGTGTGTATAGCAACATACTGAAAATATTAAATGAGTAGATGCCACCCTAGATTTCTAGCTAGACATGGTGAATTTAAGCCAAAGAGGATAGATATGGGGTTTGGCATTACAGCTTCTGCAACAGAGTCACTTAGCTATTGAAAAGCAGGATGTTACAAAAAGCAGAGAAAGAAAAAGGTTTTGAACAGTGCAAAGGGGAAGAAAGGCTTTTTATAGCCTTTCTTGTTCCCAGCAAAAGCAGCAGCCATTCAGGATGAAATCTACCACCCACGAGCCCTAATGTACACTTGGCAACCTCCTCCCCTTCACATCTTCAGAGAGCATGCAGCGTGCTCTCTGCTAACTTGTTATAGCATCATGCATATAACATATAAACATGAAAGCTTACATAGACTTTTTTTGTTCCTCTTTGGTTGGCCTAATAAAGATATCACTGGCTGGATAGCTCAGTAGTTTAGCTTTCTGGCTGCAGAGAAAGAATAGCGAGTTTGATTTCCCTACTGTTCCTCCTGTGAATACAGCCAGCCTGTGTGGCCTTTGGCAAGCTGCACAATCCCAGCGTGCCCCCAGAAGAAGGGAACGGTAAACCACTTATATGAATATTTTCTACCTGGAAACCCTTTAAATGGTAAGGTACGTTTTAAAGGTACCACAACATGGATTCTGGAATTTGCCTATAATCAACATGGCTTATTAAGCATTTAAAAAAGGGATTAAGCAATTTATACCAGCCTCGAAATCCAATATGTTTCCAAAGAGGTACATCTGGATCGCTGTCCCACACGCTAGTTGGGACTGCTATGGAAAGTGTCAGAAATTTCAATAGGCCCCCAAAGTAGCAGCCAGACTGCTAACTGGGGCTGGGACATATGGATTGCACAACTGTCCTGTTACAACAGTTCCGCTGGCTGCCGATCGCTTTCCAGGCACAATTCAAAGTGATGCTGCTAACCTATAAAACCCTAACCATCTTGGGCCCAAGCAATCCCAAACACCACATCTTCCTTTATGAGCCTGCTTAAATGTTAAGATCCTCAGGAAAGGCCTTCCTCTTGGTCCTGCCGTCTCCACAGATGCATTTTGAGAGAACATGAGAGACGGTCTTTACTGCACTTTACTGCACTGACTGTGTTTTGATGTTCTTTATGGGTTTCTTTCATATTGTGCTCATTAATGTTTTGAGTACTGCATTCTCACAGTTATTAGCTTAAATACTGTCTTTCAATTTGTAAGCCACATTGCGTCCCTTTTAAGAAGTGGGTTAAATATAACTTTTTTTGTAATGTGATGCCTTTCGCCATCCCTGCACACTTTTTCTTGATAATTTGCGACACTTCTCAAGATTGTGGATATTAAGCTTGCTAGATACTTACGCTCATGGATCAGGAGTAGAGATAGGCATGAATTAATTTGTGCAACTTTGTACGAAATCCATGCGGCACTACGGTTGCCATGTGTTCCCTCCCAACCAGTTGGCCCACTCACCTTTCATCATGTGCTCCCAGAGGTCCTCCTTCCCCAGTGGCATTCAATTTCAGGCAAGAGTTTGGGTGGCCCTTCCCCACCTCCTCCAGTAGCCAGCCACTCAGACAAGGAGGTGAGCTCAGGAGGTGAGCAATGGCAGCCCAAGTTTCTGCCCAGATTGGTGCACTGTTGGAGAAGGAGAACCCCAGCTGTGCATATCGAATGGTGAGTGGGTTAGCAGACTGGAGGGAGGGGCAGGCAGTGTCTGTGGTGCTATGCAATGAGCTTTGTAAGAAGTAGCATGAATTAATTCCTAATCAGGACAGGCAGCATCTTTCCTGACAATTGTGTGTGTGTGGGGGGGGGGGGCATTTCCCAGCCCTAGACACAAGCCATCACTACTGCAGCTACAGGTACTATACCCAGAGTTGGAAATGACTGGAGTTAACTGTCATTTACCTTTTTCTGAAACTATTATACCCTGGCTAGCATCATTTCTCAGCTTTAACAAAAAGAAAACAACAACATTGACAGGCCAATTTAAAGCTAGCCTGGGAGCAACATAATTGTAGAGCCAGAAGGAGGCACAACTTAGCTTCTATGTAAGTCTGATTCCAGGTTTTAATATACAAAATATACTGTTAAAAATCTATCATAAATTATGTATCTCACTAGTTGGGAAAGATAATGCAAGCTATTTTCTGATAGTCTACAGAAAATTACTGTAGACTAATGAAAGAACATTTGCCCACTACCTGCTTCGTGTGATTGCTTATTTAACACACAGGATGATAACAATGCTCTTCTTCAGATTCACCTCCCTCTGAAGCTAATGAATGCTTTGTATTGCAATGTTAACTAGGCTCAGATTTATTTTTCCCTCAGAGGTTACCAACTGCTAGCAGAGATTACTTCTTTTTTTTCAAAATGGACTTTCCCTCCTAATGTTGAGTGGCATATACAAGTAGTCCAACTTAAATAAATGGCTTACTTCCAGGCCATTACTTGATATTGTATTGTACAGTACACCTTGGGGAAGGAGAAATTTGGGGTCATGTTTTCCCATCATTTAACTGTTGCTCTGGTCATTCATCTATCTTTTCTTTCTTGTTCTTTTTAAAAACACTTTTGCTTAAGATCATGGTAATTGCCTTGTTGGAGTACACCCAAAGTAGCATTCTGTTTCCAACATTAAACAGCCAGCTGTCTCTGGGAAGCTTATAAGCAGGACATGCTCATTTATAACTATCCCAGTTGTTTGTCTCCAGCATATGCAAGGAGATGTTTTCTGCCTCTGAATACAGAGGATGCCGTTAAACTACTACAAATAAGACACTGATGGGTCTCTCCATCTTCTGCATTGCTTCCTTGGAGTCATAATTTTTAGGATATATCTTCTTCTTCTTCTTCTTCTTCTTCTTCTTCTTCTTCTTCTTCTTCTTTTCTTCTTCTTTTCTTCTTCTTCTTCTTCTTCTTCTTCTTCTTCTTCTTCACGGTGAAATATAGTCACAACAGTACTGTAACACCAGCAGTTTACTTTCTGCCCTCTTATCTATTAGCACTGACTTTGGGCCTTTTCACACAACCCCTAAAATCCGCGGCAAATGGCTCCCAGATCCAGAGCTTAAAATTGTTTCCCCACCAGCTCTGGAGTTTACAAAAAATTAAGTGCGACCACACCCACCTAAGCGCATTCCAGCGCACTTTTCAAGTACCTCGTCTCCGGAGCTGAAAAATTTCTGATGCGGATATAAAGTAGTGAGTGCCGGGCTCTCCTTGCCTTGTGTTTGTTTTTTTGTCCCCGCCACCCCTTTAACAGACAGGAATCATGACGACGACGGGGCTCGGGGCGGCTTCCACCGGCAGATGGAGGTGAGCCTGCATTTTTTTCTCCCTTTTTTTCTCCCTCACGCAGACAGGAGCAAGGAAGTGCGGAGGGGTTGGGAACACAGGAAGAGCGACGAAGCCCCAAGATCTCTGGTCCGAATTTAAGTGGCCAGCGGATCTTAGGGGTCGTGTGAAAAGGCTCTTTGTTTCTTCACTGATGTAGCTCACTCAGCTGACATTTGTAATGTGCTTTCCATTATGAACCCTTTGTTTCTTCTAAGCTTTCACAGTCAATTTAGAATGTGAAGTATTATATTGTTATTCTTCCAGTGCCCATAACAGTGCGATTACTGTATCTAAATATCCTTAGTTAATGTTTAGCCATCAAGTCTGGATACTCCCCAGGATCTAGTTTTTGTTATGCACCATCAAGTCACTTCTGACTTATAGTGCCACTAATAGAATATTTGAGGTATAAAGGATATTCCAGATATGGTCTACCACTTTTAACCAACAGAGAGTTTCCATGGGATTTGAACCCAGGTTTTTTGAGTCTTAGTTCTAGCCTTTGCCCTGGTCTGACACTCTATAAATTTCCTACTAAAAATGATTACAGTGTAAATTCAGTACAAAGGTCAATCTAGGGCATAAGCAAAATGTTTGGCATGATGATTTATTCAAGTCAAAGAGGGCAGTAAGGGCAGATGACATGACACCTGTAATTATATAAACCATATTGCCCAGGGACAGGAAGAGTTTCTTTTTGTTATTGTTTTGATTTAGTTTGTGCTAAAGCACTCTCTGGGCAGCTTACAATATAATTATACAAACAACACATTGCTTAATTCTTTTTGGACTGCAGCTAAACTCTAACCAGTATGGTTAATGGCTGGGAGAATTTTGAGAGCAAAAAAGTAGCTTTTCCATTTCTGGAAAAGCCCTATTTGGATGTTCCCTTTGGCGTGCAGTCTTGATCAAACAGAAACAAAGACTGAGACTCTCTCATAGACTCTGCTCATAGACTCTTTCCATGTCCAAAAAGACCCTGGAAGTTCAAATGAGAGTTCCCAAAATGTCCCAGCCAGCATAGCTAGTGGGTATGCTGGTTTGGGGGATTCTAGAATGTAAAGTCCAAAAAGTAATTTCTCCAAGCTTTGTGAAAGAACAGCCAGTTTGTAATCCAGATTTTCAGACACATCCTGAGCCTATGTGTGTGCATGGACTTCTTGCTACAGATGCTGTACTCTGATACACCCCCAGCCCCACCCCCCCGGCGGGGGGGGCGCCCGTGTCTGGTTTTCCATCCCAGTATGACTCCAGAAATGTCTGGAGATGAGGTTTAAGACAGCATCAGTTTCCAATAGAAACAAAAGCACACATCTATTTTATTTCTCAATTTATATCCCACCTTTACCACAATATTAGGAATTACTGTGGTTTAAAAAGTACAGTATATGTTTAGTTTCAAGGAAAGTTATCCTACAATCTTCATCACTCTTAAAAGACTGTTTTTGAATTATGTTAATGCAGAAATGAGAGGAGAAAAGTCAGATTGTTGAAGCTATCCTCCTCTGGTCCCCAAGCCGCCAGGAGGCTATAATGGTGTTATGTAATATAATATCAGAAGTGCTTGTTAAACCTAGGAGTCACCACTTAACAGCCATTGAGGGGTTGTTGGTCATAGGTACTGTATATAATTGATTAACATCTCCTTTGCCCTGCTTGAGTACACATTTGTTAGAAGCAGCATAAGAGGAAAGACTGCCAGAATTTGGATGTTGGTAAAATAAATGGTATAGAATGAAATGAGCTGTGCTCATCTTTTTCTTAAAAAAAAAACCATAAAAAGTAAGTTTCTCTCTCATCTGTGTATGCAGGATAGCAAAAGATGGAAAACAACAGTGCAAGAAGGCAGTATTCAACTCTTTTGCCTCCCCTATTCCCAACAATGCCATTTCAAGGATGATTCTGTCAACTGAGCAGCAATTGCTCAGATGAACACACAAATAGTAAGTGACATAAGGGTGAAAATCCCTAATTAAACTGTCTATCAAAATTAATAAGTTATATTATCTTTTATAAGAATTAACCATTTAAAGATGACACTACCACAGTATGAATGATTTAGTAGTGCCATTCTGCTTTAAAATGTTAACAAGTGGAAGTTGTGAATCTGGAACATTTGAGGGGGTTCCTGCTGAGAAGATTATCTCCCTTTTCTATCTTTTTCAGGATGGATTTGATTTAAATCATGATTTAAATCACTAGTGAGTAAGGCAAAATTTAAATCATGATTTTCTACATAAAGACTCATTTTGCTGGAGTTGCTTTGATCTTAATATTTAGAACAAGAAGGTTTCACTTTTAGTATAATAACTTTTCAGATTAGTTTTACAGTCATATCAGAAAAATACTGATTTTGGTGGTTATATACATTACATATACATAGATAATTTTGAAATTATTGCAAGGTGAACTATCTCCAGTTTAATAGGTTAATCATTCGTATCTGGACAACTGTTCTGTTGTATTTTATTGAAAGGAGAAAAATAATCATTACCTTAATAATATTATTAAGCCAAATAATAATATTATTTAATCAAAACAATAACATTACAGTTTTTTTCTCCTCAAGGGAGAGTGAGAATAATTTGATAACCCTCAGGCCACTATACACATAAAGATCTTAGTATGTGGAATACTGTGGAGTTCTGTGCTCAAAAGGTTACACTTTCATTTTACTGTTTGCCTCTCCATCCTCAAAATTTGCTCCTTGTACAGACCTATTCCTTAGGTGTTGTTTAAGTAAACACCTTTTGGGTATGCAGCCTTGTATTCTCTTTGCCCTCATGATTTGGAAACATGCACAACCAAGGTTCTATATTATTAGAGGATGATTCCCCACTTGAAGGCAAGGCCAGAGCAATTGGCTTCACTCTTCTTCTACCTATGGTTATGATTCCCTGGAGGATTATTCCTGTAGTAGACTAGAGTAGTTTCTGTCTTTACTTGAACTGTAGTATGTTGGACAGATTTTGATTTTTTTCCAGGAGTCTGGGTTTGATTCCACTGGTAGTTTCTTGAGAAATGCTCATTCCTTTGTTGGTTTCTCAACCTCAATATTCAGATCAAAGGTTGATCTTTGGTGTGGAAGTCCAGGGTCCCTTATCCCTGGAAGCTACTGGGGAGTAAAAAGAGAGCAGAAGCAAGCAGGCTCAACACATACATGAGCCAATGCTCAATCCCATTGACCAAAGGAACCCCCCTCCTCATTTGTCCTGGGTTGGGCTGGAAAGCAACCCAATTTACATTTTATTATACACATGGGACATGCTCACAAAGAGACTCCTATGCAGGTGGGAAAGTTTTTCTGCTCCTCTGGGAGGCATCTGTTTATTTTGCCTCAGACTGTGAACTCTGTGATGATGACAATGTCTATGCTGTTAGCCTCACACCAGCAGCTATAGTTGAAGCTCTGTTTGGAGATACAGATGACGGGGAATCCAGTTTTGAAGGATTTTAACTAGTGTTTTAGCTTGATTTTTTGCAGGAGCTAGTTTAGTGTTTTTCTTTGAAATAAATATTCAAAATATTTAACCTAATGATGCCTCAATTAATGTAACTGTATTGGTATCTATTATTATTTTTGAAAATTACCAGTAGCTGCTGCATTTCCCACCCTAGATTTATACTCAATAGGTTTTCCCAGTTTTTTTTGGGGGGGGGGGGGTTAAATTAGGGTCCTCGACTTATACTCAGGTCGACTTATACTTAAGTACAGTACATAGGGTACTTTAGAAAATGGGCCTTTGTATTCTCTAAATGTTACAATTGTCCAGGACAGTGATATGGACAGGATCCAGGTGTTACAGATACCAACATGAAACAACTTTAGAGCATACATGTAGCCACAAGGTACAGAATGTAGCTGCTACTCAATGTTCTTCCATCCTTGCCTTGGAAAAGCTTTACTTAATGTTAACTCCTCCAGTCTTGCAAGATTATGTTACCATTAATCATCCTAAATAAACCTTTTTTCTGTGTTTGCAAATTATTTGTCTGTATTGGTTTCCTGGTACCCCTCTTTTCACAGTACCTTGACAGAGGAACCTGTTTAAATTAATTTCCAAATGTTATTTTACAACAATTGGCATAGTCTAGGCACATCCATCAGCTTAAAGGTAGGTTGAACTGACCCCCCCTCCCCTCTCTGTGACCAAGAGGGGATTCAGGGTACTCCAGGTCTCTTTTTGATCTGATGATCCCTACAATCAAGGGGAGGGGGGGCTGTCTATTGTTAAGAAGGATCACGCCCAGAGGAACCACGAATTGGCAACCAACTCAGTGAAATATCCTAATTAATTAATGTTCTAAGCCAGATTTTTTTTCAAGGTTACTATGGCATGATGTCAGAAGAAAGGGGAATGTCCACAAAATATTTACACACAGCATGAGCCCAATGTGCTGGAATGTAATAAAATTGACTTTGATCTTCTCACACCCATCTGTGAGCACATAGGCAGTTATGGAACCATCAGCTCATCCACTCCCATAAACATAGGAGCTGGGATTAGTACTCCATCAACCAGCACCACAGCTGCCTTTCCCAGCAACCCACATGGCAGCTCCATCGCCACCACTGCTGCCTGCTTCAAAACTAAAGAAGAAGGAGAAGGGAAGCCTGGGAAGCCCAGAACCCACAGAGCAGTCCTCTATGGACCTAAATGTCACAGAGGAGGAAGCCACCACACAATTCCACTTTAGGACTTGGGGACATTCTTAGAAATAACACCACCTGGGGCATGCATCCTAACCCTGCCAACCATCCCCCCCCCGCTCATTAAACAGAAAAGGAATCTTTCACCTGGAAATCCAGGATGACTTGGTAGATAGAGCATGATTAATAGACAGAACTCAGGTGGCCCATGAGAGAACATGTGAAAACATCTCAAAAATATCACCTCAAATGGGAAAACACACAAGGAGGGCTTCTTTGGGACAGGCAGAAGGTCATAACGATGACTTCTTTGAAGAGGAAGTAACTGTTTTACAACACCCATATGTGCTCTGACATAATAGTGACTTTTAAGAACTCACTGACACAGACAAGCCCAGTACATTTGATAGTCCTTGTCTGCTGCTCAGATAGAGGCAAAAATGCCCAGACAAATATGCAAACATAAATAGATATTAGCTTTTTGCATATGCAGGATTGTATTACTGAATGATGTCAAAACTTCCTTCCCTCCTACCCCGATGATTTCATTTGCTTTGAGCTTGGAAACCATTCTGATTAGGTGCCTGAATAGCATGATTAACAGTGGCTTTTTGTTTCGGAAATGAATCCAAATACAAATGTGCATAGAAGGAGCACAGTGTAGATAAATGCGATAATTAACAATATATTCTGAAAACTAGCTAGGCAATGTAACAGGGAGCCCCATGGGATCCATTTTTATTTCCTTCTTGTTCGGACAATGGTTTGTTTTGTTGGCAGGCTGAAAGTACCTTGTGATCTATGTTGCCTTGTGATATTAGAGTATGCGGGGGTGGGGGCACTCTTAAGCTACAATAAGCATTCGGCATTTTCTCCCAGTATTATCTGAATTTTGATGTAATGCTTTGAAGGTTGCTAGACTAATCATGGTGTGTAGCTGTTACTTTGCATTTTCTTGCTTTATTATATTTTCAGATTTTTATTTTTTTTTAAAGGAGATTAGCACTCAACACAAGAAACTGTTATCAATATCGAGGAGACAAACACAAAAGATATTTGAACAAAATGAAATTTCCCATGTTAGTGGCAGACGGGCTGCAGCTGCAAAGTGCTACATAATTAAATTGAGGACAGAAGAGCAACTTTTGGACCTCTTGCAGGGATATCATATGTCTCACACAGATAAGAATGTGAGCTTAGAAACATGAACCAAGATTTCATATCATTTAATGTTACAGCATGAGATACTGTTCTTTATAATGTGAACGTTTTGTAACCAGTCATGAGTCATTGTTACGGTCATTTTCATCTTTTTTTTACAGTGTTTGAAAAGACTAAGTCCCTGCAGGCCTTCAAAAAAGCTTTATATATATATATATATATAAAAGCTGCCATCTTGTCTGATTATTTTATTGTTTTTAATTATTATTATTACTGAATTATATGTTTGTTTTTTAATTGATATGAGTATGATTGTTGTAAACCACCCAGAGTTCCGCTATAGAAGACGGGCGGTATAGAAATACATGAATAAATAATAAATATATAAAAATATCACTATCAATCATTCAATACTATTCCATATTTGTTAATATAAGAAGCTTATAGCAGTGCAGTCTTCTGTATGTCAAATCCATGATATGTACTACTTACTTCAAAGATGCCTTCAGTTATTTCCAGGTGTTTATGGGATTTCAGCTGAAAACTTACAGTTTTGGTTTTGGTTTTGGTTTTTGTTTTTGAGATGAGAGAAAGATGGAGTACATGTTGAAGATGTTTAAATCAATTATTTTGTTGTGGAAACAGAAAATAAATATGAATATTACTACACCTTACACAGAATGGTCATAATAACTTGAAGAAAGTATCTCCCTAATTCAGCTTGTGACTTAAATTCATCAATAATAAATACTGTAAATACCTCAGCTTCAATTTCTGTCAAAGCAGGATAAGATTTTAACTCTGAAGACTCAACTATGGTATATCACTAAACAAAGGTACAACTGGTGTCAATACTGCAGGTTTCCTGGTGCTGTAGAAAACCTTTGTATTTTGCAGACATTTACCTGGCCAATCTGGTTTATTTTATTGTCCTTGTCCTATTGTTCCAATTACAATTTTTAGAACTTTATTCCTTATTTCATTTTATTATCCTAACTCATTTGTATGTTTCCCTGGTATTCATAAGATGAAGAGCATTTTTTAATGTTAAAGTCAATAAAATGTGGTGGATGTCAACTTTCATCTATGATTGCCCCTACAGTAGATATCTTACAGTACTTCCCACTCCTACTTTGAGGGAAAATCTGGGGGGGGATTGAACAGCAGCCTGGTTGTACTTTAATATCAAGTTCTGCCATATATTTAGATCTCCTCAACTTCTATGTCTCAGTTTTATAAATGGCATAGTGATACCTAAAGTTCCATAAATCTGTCTATACAGTTTAAGCCGCTCTGTACCTTATTTTTCTGCAATACTTCTAAACTTATATTTTGTTTTGACTTTGATGTTTATTTCTACTCCACATCCTTATAGCTTTAGGGTATATGTGAATAATCTGCTTAACAGCACATTGCCTGAGGATTTGAAACACAATTAAGTGTGCGTGCCATGTCTCGTCCTATCTTTCATAAGGGGACTTCATGTTCAGTTCCCAAAACATTTTCTCCTGTGTATACAAATTAGGAAGAGTTATCTGCAAGACCAGACTGAAAATGCTGGTACCTTATTTTACTCCCTGTCACGTTCTTAAAATATGTCCCAGAAGAAACTAGAAGGAACACAGATGACTGCAAAACAAGATGTTTAATGTTCATTATCTCAATAATCACACACCTTTTGCAATCAAGATTTATTTTCAGTGGGCAGGGGTGCAAAGCAACTGATAAAAGAACATCTTATCCTTTACTCAAGCACTCAGAGAAAGTGGAATGAATTTTGTACAGAGAACAAAACAATATAATGCAAAATTATATCAATCTCTGGCTAATGGAGCTGCCAATTCTCTATTAGTTAAATGTTTATGTAATTGACATGAGTGAACCCCACTGTAAAAGAAAATGATATAAATGGATTAGAAGAATATGAACTATGTGAAAGTATAATTCAGACATTGTTGGTCATATATATCTATATGCCTATATCTATATATTTATGTCTATAGATAGATAGATAGATAGATAGATAGATAGATAGATAGATAGATAGATAGATAGATAGATAGATAGATAGATAGAT
>JAHTLZ010003526.1:38749044-38801315 GCA_023846285.1 Phrynocephalus versicolor
ACATAAATAAATTCAAGGCAGGTACATCACCCCACATAATGGCTAAAATAGAGAATTCTAATGCATCGGGCTCCCACTGCTAGCTGTGGCAGATGGATCTCTGTGACTGTTCAGGTCTTTCTCCCATTTCTGCCAAAACAATGAGGGCCAAATTAGATGTAACTTTGAATTTGCATAGCTTTTAAACATGCAAATAGCAGTTGTAGCTGGGTGATAATTGCCAGGATCACAGCAGGCAGGGAGGGGAATTTGATCCTCTTCTCCTGTGTTATGGTCCTGGTGAAAACTGCTGTTTTGAAAAAAATAAAGCAATTTAGATCAGACAATTAAAACAGCATGCCAGTTTTAACAAAGCAAAGCCTTTAGCAGGTTTCCATCTGCATGGTTTACCTCAAGGGCATCTAGAATAAATCATGTAAGACAGTGCCTTTAGCGTCTGACATGATTCACTATAAAAACTTACCATACTAATTCGACAAGGATACTGTGTCCCTCCAAATTTTTTGGACATAGGCTCCTATCAGCCCCAGTCAGTAAGCTCAATGGTGAGAGATGATGGAAGTAACCTAGTAAACTCTCAAGTACTACTTATTCACCACCCATTCTATAGCCCCCCGTTTTTCTCACTTCTCTACTTCCAGTGAAATTAGTTCCCTAGTAGAGATGGGCACGACCAGAAAAAATTAATTTTCGAGTTGTCATTTGTTGGGACCAGTCCGTTTCGGGTCGTTTCCGTTTCTCGTGAAATTTTTCAAAAATTTGTCGTTCCGTTTGTTGTTTGGTTGTTTGTCGTTTCTGCCGTGATTTAGCGCGATTTGACATCCCAGTGAGCATGGGGGCTTCCCGCAATCAGGGCCGGCGCTGGGTGTTTTTTCGCCCTAGCTGGCGGGCGGGGTGAGGTGGGCGGGCGGCGGGGTGGAGGTGCGGGGGGCGGCGGTGGCGGGGGGCCATGGGCGGGCGGCGACAGCGGCAGGGGGCGGTGCAGAGGGGCGAGCGGTTGGGCGGGCGGCAGGCGGCGGGCGGAGGTGCGGGGGGCGGCGGTGGCGGGGGGCCATGGGTGGGTGGCGACAGCAGCAGGGGGAAGGCACGGTTTGGCGAGCCAGCGGTCAGTGGCCGCGGGCGGGTGAGTGGGCGGGCGGCGGCGCGGGCGGGCGGGCAATATCCAGAAGTGTCAGTCAAAACCTGGCCATGCCATTGGTGGAATGGTTCAAAAAAAATTGCATGGTCCCATCCCATGGCTAGCCCACATGGGCAGATCTAAAAAAATAAATAAAATAAAATAAAATAAAATCAGTGCGACCTTTTACTGCTATAAAAACCTACTGCTGCTACTATAAAAATTCAGGCATTTAAAATACCTAATTTTCACTTGTTTCTGTTGTGCTTTGGTGGGTTTTTGGACCACGATTTAAAAATAAATATTGCGGTCGCCATTTTGGATTCCCCCCCCCGCATGGCATGGACTCTGGAGAGGCTGGGGATGTCCCCCCCCTCTCGTGTCCTGGGCTGCTTGCAACAGGGCTCTGGCTGGCCGATAGAGCCCCGTTCCCCAGAAACCACCCCTCAGGTAGGTGTCTTCAGGCAGGCATATTTTCGCCTGCTTTTTTCGCCGGGAGTCGGGGGTTTTTTTTTACTTTTTAAAACTTTTTCTGTGCTGCTTGCCAATGGCATTGTGCGATCGCCACAATGCCATGAACGACAACGAAAAACCCGACCAAATTTTTCTTTTGTCGGTTCGAGTTCGAGTTCTGACGGCTTAATTATCGTTACCGTTCTCGTTACGTAACGGAAACGACAACGGAAAATGGAAATGACAATTTCGCCGAGTCGTGCCCATGTCTATTCCCTAGTATATAGACACAGAGAAACACATGCAAATTTAAAATGAAATATAGACCAGTGGCAACCTATCAATACTAAGTAATGAGGGGAGAAAGGAAACCTCTGTCGAATATAAATTATAATGTTTATTAATCACATCCAAGATAAAATTGTTCAACTATAGTTTGATTATGAGTAGAGATGGGCCAAAATTAATTCCCTCTCTCCACTTCATGGGCCAGCAGAACCACTAATCTTGTGATGTGCATCATCAGGGTCCTTCAACCACTCATTAGGTAAATGGGGAATCCCCATCCCTCATCTTTGTCAGAGTGGTCAGCTGTCTGAGGAGGCAGGGATGGTCCAGCCAAGCTACAGTCCAGCTTGACACATGCTATCAGGAACGACCCAGACAGTATGTGTCACAAGCTGGATGGCTCTGCCAATCCAGAGGACAAGGAGAAGGACCACATGACTGCCCCCTAAAAATGTCCTGTTCTCCTGAATTCTAGGTTGCATTTAGATTTACATTTAACTGGTCTGCATATGCACAGCTCCACAACATTACTTAGTACAATTAAATATCAGCTTAAACATATGACACACGTAACAAGGATCTCATTTTTTAAAAGTGACAGAAAAGTTTTTGATGATCGTTTAATTTTTTTATCAAACAAAACATTTACATTCTGCAGGGGAAGGAGGAATTACCTCAGTTTTAAAAGTTTACAGTGTCTTATCTTCATGTACATTCCACAAAAAATTAATCGGTTGTATCCAGTAACTAGCTGATTATGCACATGGAATTCAGCATCTGACCTGTCACACAGAGTTCCATTTGCTATTATCTAACAAAATGCACTGCAATGTCAATTTTTGTCTTCTTTTTTTCTTTTTAACAAATCTAATCACTAGTTATCTGGAACCACTCAAATCACTCCAGGGAAAAATAAGATTCAATTAGTTAAACATGATTCTGTGTGTCTGGACATAATTAAGTTGTATTAATATAATCATTATTAATATTATAAAGTGTCAGCATTGTGAAATTCATTTAATATTGCTGATATTTAAAGATACCAGAACCTGAGTTAAAAGACTTCAGTTTGAAATTACAGCCAACTTGTTTGAACTCTAGTCACCAGTCCCCAAACATATATCATTCACTTCTCCATCATCCCTACTACTATGGAAGCAGTGATTTACAAACTGCATGAACTGTGCAACTCATCATTTCAAACATTCATAATCCCCTCTATGTGATTTATCCTGGCTGGTCCAGGGAACTTGTTCTAATGGCAAAGCAGTTTATTGACTTAAGACACCTGTGGATACAGTGGTCCCCCGCCCTTTCATGGTTCATATACTGCGGTCCCGCAATATCACGGTCCCACAGTATATGAAAAAGGCCCCCTAGGGTAAGGGGGAAAAGGCCTGTTTCAGGCCTCCTGTACTTACCCCAGAACTGGCACTGCCCCAAACGGTCCTGCAAGGGCCTTCCCTGGCCTTCTGGAGGCCCCAAAAGGTCCTCCCTGTGAACCGGAAGTCACTTCCAGCGAACCGGAAGTCACTTCCATATTGCCGAAAATCATTTCTGAGGCCTCCAACTCAGAAATGATTTTTGACGATCCGGAAGTGACTTCCGGTTCGTAGGGAGGCCCTTTTCAAGCCTCCAGAAGGCCCAGGAAGGCCCTCACAGGCCTGTTCAGTGCAGCACCAGACTGGGGGTAAGTACAATAGCCACCATTTAGGCCCCCCAGGCCTGACCCAACCTGCATCTGCATTTCACAGATTTTCAGTTATCACGGGTTGGGGCGGGTCCCTAACCCCTACTATAGGTGGGGGCTCATCAGAACCACAAGTTTTACTCAGGCATTCCAAATGGCAATAATATACATATTTAGAGAGGGAACAAGTGTGTGCTAGTTACTCCACTTACGTGTGGAGAAGTGACAGACTGACAAGACAGCCTGCACTGCTCCTAGAACACAACTGAATGGACAGCCTCCATGTGCCAAAGATGTCCGACTCTTTAGACCAGGCATGCCCAAACTTCGGCCCTCTTGATGTTTTGGAACACAACTCCCAGAATTCTAAGCTTAGACTGCCAATGACAAAGGACTGTGGGAGATGTGGTCCAAAACATCTGGAGGGCCAAAGTTTGGACATGCCTGCTTTAGAGTCTTGCATTCTGGGGGGTGGAGAGTGACCAGGAGGGTAGTAGCCCATTCTGTCCCTCACATGTTTTTTCTGACCTTCTTTTGTATGCCTTTCAACAATCACCATGAAGCAGCTGTAGAGGCTGAACCTGCATGCCTAACAACAGACTTCACATTTTCAACATCAGAGGTGGACAGCATCTGACTGTGATTTCCATCAGCTCTAGCCAGGAAAAAATGGTAATGAAAGTCAATGGTAGCTACAGTTCAACAATATATAGAATAGAAGGACTTACATTCCCCACTCTTGCTCTGTAGGAATGTAACCTTGAGTACCAGTGACAACATATTTTGAGTATCTGGCGAAGCCTAGCATTTGACTTTGTTTTGAACAGAAGATCATACACTGACAGTATACTACAAACTGCACTGTAATGCTCCTTAATGTGTTGAGTCTGATAGCTATGTATTGTATTCTATTTATTAAATATTGCATGATACCATAAAAATCTTGTATTCTATTCATTGAATATTGCATGATACCATAAAAATCTGGAAGACTAAACACATACATAAAACACATACATAGGATCTCTTGCTGGACCTATGTTAATGGAATGGCAGAATCCAGGGAAAGAGAGGAACATCAACATACTTCTGCCATTGCACCCCTTGGTGTACTCTAGAAACCTGCTGGTAGTTCTTCTCTAGCAGGTTTTTCAACTGCTCTGATGGTGGGATGGATGCAAGGCTCTCACCGTGCAGAAGTTTCAGGACTCTCTGAGTAGTTGCCACTATTACACCATCTATCCTCACCCCCACCTGAGTTTCCCGTTCCCTCTGAATTTAGCTGCAATCGTTCCAGTATCAGAAGAAAAGTAGTTTCCCACAAAGAATATACCACAGCAAGCTATCACTGGTGTAATGCAAATTACTTGAGACAGGTTTGGTTTGGTTTAGAGCTATTCATTTTACAAAAGACCTGTTCCTTATTTACTTATATGTACCAAGTTATTCTCTTGTATGTATGGACTCTTCTTAAGGGAGTAACTATTATAATGAGCATAGGGGGGATTTCATTGTACTAGTACTGTAGCACAAGCATCATGTTGGATTTTGGTCATAAGAAGAAATACCTTAGTAAAAGAGTCAGAACAAGTAGAAATAAGTGGTTTTGGCCATCTGAGTCACACATACAGCAGCAATGACATCTGCATCTCTATTTATCACAAAGGAATTGGGATACCAGCAGAGAATGATGACCTTGCTTTCAAGCGATACTTACAGTGACATACCAAAACACAATGAGAGTTGCCGCAGCATATTTTTGTTAGATGCAAAGACTGGAGAAAATCATTTGTGAAATAATGAACTATGAAAATTTAATGAAGTCACAGTCCAAAGTGTGCAGGGCAGAGTAGAGTGAGGAAGTTGAGGTGACCAAACTTAAATGTCTAAGAATGCCTTCAACACAGTAACAGCACCACGAAAGTGCCCACATTCATTCAAATGTTACTTTTACAAATAAGTGTACTGAATATTTCATCTATAAGAATGATAAAGAAATGACTTCAGATACCTTATATGAATGACATCAATACTGTTTTCAGGTCACAAAGAAAGGTCAAATGCAGGCTGAAGCAGTCTCGTTCTAGATTATCTGGTCTCAGATTATTCCTCCTGTAGAAAAGTAGAAAGGAGGGTTACTTAGATGTTTCACAGTTGCTATCAATAACTTCTTGGACATGAAGTATTTGTAATAATAACTGGTACACTATTTTATGTATTGACCAAGAAGGTATTTCTTGTTTATTAAAAGCATTTAACTGATCCATCTTTGGCTCATGGAGTAAATGGGTAGAATATAAACTGGAAAATTATATGAAGACATCATTATGCTCCCATGCTTTGATTGATGGTGGCTTTCGGAATAATATCTGGCTCTTAACAGGGATCGAGGAACCCATAGGCATTTTTGATAAAATAAAAATCAATAATGCCCAAAGGCAGAAGTGCTAATCAGATGCAAACTCACTGTGCAAATATTGACTTTGGGCCACATCTCAGAAAATGAATATAGCAACTGCAGTAATGGCTAACTGCTCTAATGATTATCATCTATTGATTGCATATTATTAACTTTATATAGGAGCCACAGTGTGTGGTGTTAAAAGTTAACTCTCATCAATCATTTCAAAAGATCATAATTTGCCCAATTTTAAGATTGTTGGTCTTTACATTGTATTGTAACTAGAAATCTCTCCTAAGATTTTCTAAACTGTATACAGGGTACAATTCTTCCTAAAATAAAGTATACCTACTAGCATCTTATTTTAACTCTCCAAACTGTTAAAGTATGCCTACTAGCATCTTGCTTTAACTCTCCAAACTGTTTCTCCTTTTTAAAAGTACCATAGGTCTTCAGGTTTCAGTAATAGAGTTTGGTATGGCCATCATCTCTAGAACATGTAAGCATATCAAATCTGATGATGAACCAGTCTTCTCTCAGAAGCCTTTGGTGATAGTTAATTTTTTTCCCCCCGCCATCGTAATTTGCGCTTTAGTCGAGGTGTCATTGGTTTTAACAGTGTCTAGGGTGTTTATAGGTTTGTTGTCTGATTATTTATTGTATTTTGCTGGCTTTGCAGCCTTTTTGTAAGCCGCTTAGAGTACCTAGTAGATAAGCGGGATATAAATATAACAAATAAATAAATAAATAAATAAATAAGCATGTTAACTGGAATTTGTATTTTCAAAATATATTTTATTAACTGTTTCAAATATTTCTGAGCCATTTTGAAGATTGTCATCTCTACAAGCTGACTTATATTGTAAAAGCCATACAATCTAATGCTATAGAAATAATAAAACTACAAAAATATATTTAAAAACTTAAAATATAGCTAGTTACAGGATAGCATGCTTTTATATATTAGGTTTTAGGCAAAGAAAAATAATAAGTTTTGAGGGTCCAAGAAAGAGATAACAGATAAATTTTAAAATCTTTCTTAAAAGCAATCACCAATTAGAATGGACAGCTTTGCTGTATTGTTTGAGTGGTAACAAAATGGAGTAAAAGTTACTGTTGAAAAAGACATTTCATTCATTCATTCATTCATTCATTCATTCATTCATTCATTCATTCATTCATTCAACTTATATGCTAAGGTCTCTGGGTGGCCTTTTCCCTCTAGTAAGTAACCACCAGCTTTACTGGTACCAAGTAGCAGGCTAGTGAGCAGGATCTCTGCAGATGAATTCAAGGCATGGAGTAAAAATTTAACTGGACTTCAGATGACTATGCCCTTAAATCTTCAAGGCTATAAAAACAAAACTAGCTTTTTGGGGGTCCAAAAACATGCTTGCAACTAGAGAAGCTGATATTTTCATTCTGGGTCCAGAAACACACTTGCACTCAGGAACGCAGAACAGCCACATCCTATACTAAGGCTGAACTTGTAAGCCATTTATCAAGATATTGTAGCTCCATGCACAATGCATTATAGTAACCCCCAAATATATATGGCTAGGCCACAGAAAAGGGTGGGAATGTCTATTTTCCCTACATAGAATTGCAACCAATATACAATTCAAAGTTGGTAAAAGGTTGATTGAATGACTGTGTTTCTATCATCAACTAAATTCAGGGGAGGGAAAGAAAGTTGTTAATTTGGTCCTTCCAGAGGAGTGCAAACACTTGAACCCACACTGGCTAAAGCCCTATAATCTATGCATTTCCTCAAAAATAATAATAATCTAATTTTATGCTCATCTTCATCCACCCCAAAACCTCATACAGGTACTTGCAGAGTGGCCCCATAACCTCCCTGTGATCAACAGGCATACTTTGAGTAGATCCTGTGACATCTGTTGGAATTGTGGCACCCTTTTCTTTGTCCCTTGAGTATTCCTAAACACATCTTCCAAAGACGAAGCCAAGGAGGAGGGGAGACGAACACTCACATGCCACTGACACTGCTTAATTGCATCTTTCAGTCTTGGCTACTGAGTTCCAAACCTCTCAATGACTTCATCGGCGGTTTCATGTAGATGTTAGACAGCGGAGTGGAAAAGAAGGAACACTCCAATGCCCTGGAGATTGCAGGCCGTAAGGCAAAAGAGAAGTCACCCCGACATCCTCTGCTGAAAACAACCAGCCAATCAGAAACATAAGCAACTCTGTGCCCACAAAGCCAATCCAAAAGGGCTTTGTTACAAGATCGACATTCAGGCCAAGATCATGATCTGTATTTTGTCCTGCACAGCTGTCTTTGGAATGCACAGTTTTCACCTATACATGGAAACTTGTTGGCATCTTTTAATGTCCAACATTAAATTAGAAACAGAATCCACCTAGTGACAATGAGATCATCTTTAAGAAATAGATGAGCATTTTTGAGAGACATGTGATATGTTTTCAATCTTCATACATATTCCCAGATGTTCCTGCAGATCTGAAAATATTTCTCTACAAGCCCCTTGGGTTATAGTACAAACTGACTAAATGAACAACGCATATTCTGGATAATGAAATAAAGATGACTGATATATGTGTGGATGCAGCTAATGAGCCCAACTGTAGCAGACAGATAAGCCAGATGCTCTTAGTTACAAATAAAAATAAGCATCCTGGGGAACGTATTGTGCATCTTTTCATACATGCTGGGGTACAAAAATACTTTACATTTCTTATTTTTTTAAAAAAACTAGCTCATATGAGAAAAGCTATTTTCCCTTTCTCTTTCTTACATAAGAAGAGCCATGCTGGATCAGGCCAATGGCCCATCTAGTCCAGCTTCCTCTATCTCACAGTGGCCCCACCAGATGTGTCTGGGAGTGCACAAGACAAGATATCTGTCTCCTGATACCACTCCCCTGCATCTGGCCCTTGAAGTACCCCGGTTTTAAGCCTGGAGATTACACATCTCCATCATGGTTTGTAACCTGTGATGGACTTTTCCTCCAGGAATCTGCCCAATCCCCTTTTGAAGTAATCCAGGCCAGATGCCATCGCCACGTCCTGTGGCAGGGAGTTCCACAGACTAACAACTCGCTGGGTGAAAAAAAAATTCTTTTGTCTGTTCTTACTCTCCCAGCCCTCAATTTGAGTGGATGTCCCCTAGTTCTGGTATTTTGGGAGAGGGAGAAGAGCTTCTCTCTATCCAATTTACTCATGCCCTGCATAATTTTGTACGTCTCAATCATATCCCCCCTCAGGCGCCTTTTTTCCAGACTAAAGAGGCCAAAATGTTTTAGCCTTTCCTCATAAGGGAGGTGCTCCATCCCAGTAATCATTTTAGTCACTCTCTTTTGCACCTTTTCCAGTTCCACTATGTCTTTCTTGAGATGCGGTGACCAGAATTGTACACAATACTCCAGGTGGGGCCTTACTATTGTTTTGTATAATGGCATTATAATGTTGGCTGTTTTATTTTCAATCCCATTTTTGATAATCTCTAGCATGGAATTGGCCTTCTTCACCGCTGCCATACATCATCATCATCATCCACTATCACTCCTTGATCTTATTAAATTTTTCCTATGGGTATGTATTTTAATTTTGAATAAAGTTAAATCAGAACCACTTCATACCTCCACCAGGAAGGGCACTGCTAATGACCCACACTTAATGAGTGTTGGTAAGGGCTACATTGGTGTGACTTTCACACACCCCAGGACATTTTATATCTAATGAGCCTATTCAGACCAGGAAGGGGCAAACCATACATTGGAATTTTGGAAGAGGTAGCCGTGTTAGTCTGTGAAAGAATTCCAGGGAAAAACAACATAAAACAAAAGACAAAAGACAAAAATCATGTGGCATAATAAAGACTAAATATTATATGAAAGCTTTGTTTGTTTGTTTGCCTATAAATTGGAGGCCACATTTGAGTTGAGCCACAGACTAGAAATAATTCTTCACACACCAACTTATAAGGTTAGTTGTGGAACATAGTCAATGCTGATTCAGACTACTGTACATTGCTTTTATACAGTGTTTATGGCCATGGCAAAAAAAAATTGAGAATAGCTGCTATATAAAGAGCAGGAAGTTTTATAGTGTGGTATACCTGGAAAAACTAGATGGCATCTCTACTTGTTGGAATTTGTTTAGCAATATCAAAGTCTTCCAACAGAAAAAGAATTGGGAACATAATTTTCTTGACTTAAAAATAATGTCTTGCTTGCTGAAAGCATTTACTGCTTGGTCAATTGAAGGGCATTGTAACATTCTCTCCCCCTTGAGAACTATGAGTTGTAAGGCTTCTTCAATAGCTAATGTATTATGAGCTGAAAACATCTACTGCTGAGCCTTTTCTTTTCTTTTTACACAATCTGGATCAAGTTAACCATGTTAGGAGCACAATTCTATGTTCATCTATTCTGAAGGAATTCTTACACTGAGGTGTAATCCCCACAGATTTGAATTAAACATGTGGGTTGATTTTTCAGCAGATTTTGAGTTAAATTCCAAGGTGGAAACATATCTCAATTAATGCATTATAACAGCTTATGGGGAAGGGGGGTCACTGTATTTGTAATACAGTATTATATTGCTTGTTTTTTCATTATTTAACTCTCTTGTTATTAAATTGAGATTTTATGTTGTAAACCACCCACAGTAGCCATTGGGCTAGATGGGTGGTATAAAAGTCTAATAAATAAATAAATAATTCTGGATGAAGATGACAATGCATATATTTGCATTATATATTTAGATGGTGGTTACTAAACTTGTGCTTAATGGTACTTTTGAGTTTCTACTACCCCTTCCTCCCCAGTTTTCTGACATACCATTTACACTGGTACCTTGTGTAAAGGAATTAATTCGTTCCAAATGAAATTATATTAAGCATTAATTTTCCTTTATACAAATTTACCATAGGAATGCATTGAAAACAGAGTGATCTCAATTTTATGTTGTACAGATTCGGCCCATAGGCGATTATGTTAAGCAAATTTCCCCTATCTCTGGAATTTTTATGTTGTACAAATTTTCTGTTATACAAACCGCTTGTTATACAAGGGTCCACTGTATATACAATCTCAGTTTAAACAGTCCAGGTGTCAAGAATATCAATGTTTGAGCAAGTCCAAGATCTCCTGAACAGCATTTTCTGGAACTGTGCTTCTACACACGATGGCATTGGACTAAACGACCACTCCACCACAATTTAGGTGTTCCTGATGATGTCCTGCTTTTTCTCTGTTTTCTAGAACTCTCCATGTTTGTAGTAAGTCAGATTCTTCACAGTTTATACAACTACAGAACACATTAATAATCATCTGCAGTTCTGAACCATGACTACTGAGATGGGTTATCAGTGACCTGCTGCCCATTCAAGACAGCAGCACTTCCTCCCCCCCCCCCAAGCTTTAGAAAGCTAGCAAGTACAATAGGTCCCCCACATCCACTGATTCATTAACCACTGATTCAGTTATCCATGATTGGCAGAGTAAAAAACAGCAGCCATAAAGCAAGCTACTGCCACAAACAGCAGCCATAAAGCAAGCTACTGTTGCAAAACAGCAGCTGTAAAGCAAGCTATTGTCACAAACTAACAGTTTTGGGCTTTTTTGACATTTTGTCTTATCCACAGTTTTTCTTATCCACTGGAAGGCCTGGAACTGATCCCCAGCAGATACCAGAGTCATACTGTACAGGTGCCTTCTACAGACCTACAACAGGCAATACAACATGGAGGGGGGCACAAGAACAAGATTCTGCCTCTTTTCTATATCTACACTAGTAGCACCATTAAGAACCCTAACAATGTCAGCCAGAACATCAGGGATGTATTAATTTGGTAATCTTCTGCCAGCAGAGCTCCTCTGCTTTCTACACAGGGTAGACAAATTCTTACGTAGTATTCCTATGACAGCTAAATCTACTAGACTGGTCAGGATTTACTAGCTTAAGTAATCAGCAGCTATAGTTCCTGTCCTGTGTTCATAAACCTTTGTCACTTTCTCCATTATCTATATCAGCAACTGGCCATGGGAATATACATACATATGTAGAACATAGTATATGACCTCCTTGTATCTGAGGTCACACTGAAATGAAACTACTGGTACTTAAAGTACTACAATATTTTACATTTCTGTTTACCTTTTGTCATTTGTTTATAAAAATGTTAATTAAAAATGTTTCATTAAAAATAGTCCAATAAATATAACCATTATATAAAATGCTCCTGTTTATGATTGCCACATTATAACACAGAAAAACACTTTTTGTGATGTTTCATAGACTTCATCATAATGCATGCATGCCTCAGGGCATAAAAATAAATCCACAGGTCAATATACTAGGCATATCAATGTCATACTATTTCTGATACCCCGACAAATCCTTCTGCTGATGAGCTTGCTATCTGCCTTTTCTCTGCAACATATTCCATTCAGATCAACTCATTTACTGCCTTTCAGGTTTAAACTGCATTTACTTTCAGGTTTAAACTGCAATTGTGATCTTCAGCTTTCAAGAACAATTTTTTAAAAGATGATAAATCCACTGGTATAAGCCCTGCAGTGCTGTTAGAAACAAAACCTTGCACTCCACGGGCAAATAAGCTGCCATTTCAAAGGGCAAGTTTTGTTGTTTTCTGTTTCCCTAATGGTAGGGGAATGGAATGAAAGATGAAAGTCCACAGATGTAACCAGCTGACAAAACTGTAATGCTGGAGGAACAGGTAATATTTCCTGCAGGTGATGTCGAGTATGAACTACTATCTAACATAAATGTGGTACCAGTATCTGCACATAAAAAGGTTCCCATTCATCATCCTTCATACTGTGCTATGAATTAAACACAATGTCGTATAGTAGAAACTACTTAAAGAAAGAGCAAAAAATAACTAAGTTAAAAGAAATATTTTTCCAGTCATCAGAAGGATTAAACTTGTTTTACGATCACAAAAATATTTAATATACTGAACCAAACATTTTTTTGTTTCAACACAATGAAGAGTCATGCTACAAAAAACATCAAGAATGGTTTGGCATAAACTTTCACAGACTGCAGCCTACCTCATAAGATGCAAATAACAAAAGTAACAATCCCCCCATATGCCCCTTGTTTTATCTTCAAGTATCTTTTGCAACCTTTGTCTGAAGAGCCCGATGCTTTTGGCAAATGCTTATATAAAAACAATCACATTAAAAATCACCCAAAAAAGTAAAACTTGAAATCACAAATCAAATCGAACACACACACTGAATGTATCACATGCATCCAGGCAAACACTTCTCACACCTCAGGATCAGATAAAGACTCTAATTATTTCCTTTGGGGGGGGGGGGGAACTCACAGTAGCAAAGAACAGGAAGGAAAGCGCATTACGCCACCAATACTACTGCCTTGTTGGAAAACAGGACAGAGATAGGGGATGGGAGGTGGGGTAGAAATAAGTATGAGGTATTTGCTGCAATAATTAAATGATATTGCACTTTTATTGCTTCCAGTAAACTTTACAGACTCTTCTGAAGCAGAAAGAAATGGGAAAGAAGGGAAGGAAATGTCCACCAAATATATAGTAACGATTAGAATTCAAAGCTTTGATCTAATACTGAGAAAAGCAGTGGTCAGTAATTTTTCCCAAGTTGTATACATGATAACCAAAGCATTTCCTAGGGCAGTGATGGCGAACCTATGGCACGGGTGCCAAAGGTGGCACTCGGAGCCCTTTCTGTGGGCATTGCCCCTTCATAGCCACCTGTATACAGGTTAAATTACGGTATTGGCACTTTGCAAAAAAAAAGTGGGTTTTGAATTGCAGTTTGGGCACTCAGTCTCTAAAACATTCGCCATCACTGTCCTAGGGCTTCTCCACACTCTGGACCAGCTGTAGGTAGCTAAAGAAGGAAGGTAAGAAACAGGGTTTAAGCATCTGATTCAGACTGATTATAACTGTTTTATCAAGGGGCTAACTGAACATGAAGAGTTAAATGTATACCCTATGATTAATCCCATTTCCTCCTACAACAGGATTTTCTTAGAGATATATGCATCAGCAAGTCTGCAAATTAAGCCTATGCTAACTTTTCAAAGACCAATCGGATCGTAAGGTTGTAACAAAGCACACTAAATGCAAGATACATTTTAGGAAAATATAGGCTATGACAGGAATCTTTTGCCTTCTACAGGTGCACCTCTTCTAAAAATGTGCTAAATACAGTGCCTTCTTGACCTTTACGTTTACATAATCCACAGCTGATTTACCAGTCCATCACTGCATCTTGACTTGTAAATCACAAAACAGTCTGGCTCAAACAATCCCTGGAGACCAACTTGACCCAACATTCACTGTAACATTGGTGACCACGATCACCAAGTTAGGATAAGCAGCCATTTCTTCTCCCGTATCATGCCTATGAAACTCTCAGATTTCAACAACATCATCATCAACCACCACCACCACCACCTCTGAATTCCAGGACTTGAAGGGACTCTGTGGCTTCTCAATTCCAGCCCCTCTCAAGGAGGCACAGTGCAAAACCTATTGATATCTGAGACATCAGTGCCCATCAGTAATTTAAATCAACATTTATTAATTAATTTGTATATTGTTAATATTCGTCTCAAATGACCTTTTAATTGGAAAGGTAGGAAAGTAAAATAAATATTGAGTAAAATTTATCTGCATAAGGGTAATGACATCACTGGCAGGAAGAGAGTGATAGTAATGAAAGAATTCCTATTTCAATCTCAGGAATGCCCTGCTCACCCACAACTCACATGCAGTCAGTCACACTGCAAACAAAACAAGTGTAGGGAATATTTAAGTAACAGCAAAGTCCTCCTCTCTGCAGTGGCAGATTTAGTCAACAGGAGTTTGGCAATCCATCCATCCATCCATCCATCCATCAATCAATCAAACAAACAAACAAACAAACAAACAAGGTTCGGTTTACCAAATGTGTGCTATATTCACTAGGTAATCCTGAGTGGGGTCACTCACTATAAACCTCCATTGATTTGTGAAATAAGCATGACCTACTATATAGGATTTGCTGGGAAAGTGAACACAATATGGACTTTAAAGCATGGTAAACTTTAATAGTGTCTCCAGAATAGTGGCCACAACGCAGTTCACAAATAAATTTCTACTTCTGCTGAAAACTTTCCATTCGGCAAACCCTTCATAGAATTTCCTAATCAGTGCTGCATATGCCACCTCTGAGTGGGTGGAGGTGAGATGCACTTTCACATGTCTAATTATATACTTCAGTTTAACTAGGCACTTTGAAAGATAAAACACTCTAATTGCAGATTAGTGTCTTTATTTTACCAAGGCCTCTACACAGAAAGTTTAGGAAATAAGTAGGTAGAAAATCTTAGTAGTCTGCTGTGAGCAGAAAAAAAATAAGCCCTTCTTCTCAAAAAAAAAAACAAAAAAAAAAAAAAAAAACAGGGGAGGAAGAACATTTCTTCCAAAAGATGAAAACCAATGAAAAAATGATGTAAATGCCATAGATGCTGTGTCTACCAACCGTACTTTTCCATTCCATGTTCTGTTCCCTTCATCTCTCACTCTGACATACACAGAGAGCTTGACTATTACAACTACAACAGCAGCAGCAGCAAACTAAATAACTGTGTAGTGTGTACCCATGTTTAAGTGATATGCCACAACAGTGGTTCCTAACCTTGTTTCCCCAGATGTGCTTGGACTACAACTCAGCTAGTGGTGAAGGCATCTGTTTTTTGTCAAAGAACATCTGGACCTAAGTTTGGGAACAACTATGTGACAGGATGAGCTTTTTTGAACCTGGTGCCCATTCGTTCTATACACTATACAGTAATACCTCAGATAACAAATGCCTCTGTTAACGAATAATTCAGATACAGAATTGAAATTTCTGGCAATAGGGATGTTTCAGATAATGATTTTTTTCTTATGAGCTGCCTCAGACAATGAGTTTTCCACAATGCTTTGTGAATAAAGCCTACCCAGGATGCACTGTGCCCCCCCACACACACAGACTGTGGAGGGGTGGGTGGAATTGGAGCACTTTTTTCATTGTTTTGCAGCCATTCTGGACATTTTTTTGCCAAGGGAATTGGACCTTTCGGACTTGGAAAGGTAGGGGAGCTGAGTCACAGTGTCAGAAGGGAAAATCCCATGCCTTTTGTCGGGTGGGACTGGGGACATGGGCACGTACCCGCTGCATGATGTACCACTTGTCACAGTGCACGCATACACAAGGTCTCTCCGGGTTTAGGAGGACTGCTGGCAGGAGGGTGAACAGCTTCCTTCTCCAGTTGCCCCCAGATTGCTGCATGCTGTGGGGCAAATGCACTCACCTGCCCCTCCCTAGTTATGCCAGAGCCAGGGGAAAGGAGGACTGCTGGCAGGTGGGCCCATGGTTTCCTTCCCCTCCCCCTCCAAGTGCCCCCAGATTGCTGTGCACCTTGCTGTACACCTTCCGCCACCCCAGATATGCCCCTGATTCTTGGTGCTTATTTGTATCCCCTTATGGTGGTACTGGTCAAAGGACTTATGCTGCTACTACTCACAACAGCTACACAAACCTTGAGGATCAGAGATAGAATATCTTCAAATAACAAGTCATAGCATATAATGGGAAGATGGCACTGCATTCATATCTTGCTAGAGGGCCTCTGGTCACTGGGACAAACAGGAGGCTGGACCTGATAGGCCACTTTTCTGGTCCAAACAGTCTCCTGTTATAATCACAGCTCCCAGTTTAGATCCTTACTGTACTATTCCAACACAATAAGCAATTATTTCTCTTACCTAAGCCAAATACATCATTTGTATGTCCCTAATCGCTCATCCTTGCTGACACTTTTTCCACCCACTTAAACTCAAATCTCTTTGCAGTTCAAAAAGGTAACTCAGGGACCTTTGGCAAACTGGTTTCCTAGATGACCTAAAGTTTAGAAAACTATTCTGAAAATATGGAAAGCAGACATCTAGTGCTGTTGGTACTGACTGCTGAAACCAAAATACATTGCTAAATTATGAGTCATTTGAGAAATCCATCTGAGAAATAGGTGATATTTACAGAGACATAATTTGCAAACAATGTGGCATGGCAGTCTTTTGTCAAGAACAAAATTAAGTATGTGGGTAAAACTAATTCAAGAAAATTAACTTTAATTTGCATCAATATATAGGATCCACAGATCCCTCCTCCTCCCAGATTAAGCAGTCAGTGCTTATTCCAGTAATACCAAGACATCACCTTTGACAAACTGTGACTTTGAATAGAGCTTCTAAGGAGCATCAATCAAAATAGAAGGATGAGTCACCACAATCTATACTGAATCAGAAAGTAATAGGGAAACAGTAATTTACAATGCCACGGCATTCACAGCAGTAGCACACAGAGTCCAGCTTCCTTAAATATTCTGTAAATAATCACTCAGAAAGGCAGCACTGACACAGAGAAAGGACTTGATGATGAATCATCAGGTAGTTTAAGTAAAATTCTGCCTAATTAAATGCTTTGTTTTAAAGCCACCTGCACGTCACTCTCTGATGTACTTGGACAGATCGAATTGTTCCCAGCCTTTCTAAAAAATCAGACAAGCTTGCAAGATGGTAAATTTTATTATACTGTATTGTGAAATAGATGCCAAACCAAAGTGCTGCATATTGAGAGATCCTAATTATCTCTCTTATGTTAGTGCTGATGCTTTAATCCCAGCTACTGTTAAAGATGCATCTAATTCAGATTCATCAAGCTTCTGAATGGTTTCCTGTCTCACACATTCTCTGTCTTCCTGTCTCAAGAAGCCATTTTCCCCTCTCATTGTAAAAAAAAAAAAGAATTTTCTCATTTCCATAATAATGGGCAACCTAAAGTGCTAGATTTTTTTCTGTTTACAAAAAGGTATTCTGATTTGAGGCAGGGAGTTTGTTTTCAGACCCATTAAACTTTTTGCATCTAGAATCAACATTCAAGGGGCAATCTAGAGAATACAGAGAGCACATTGTTTGCAGAGATTCCCCTCCAAATGGTGACAAATATCTTCTTAGCAAGGCATGTGATTTTATTCACCAACGCTATCTTGCATTTAGCATGCTTTGCTTTGTGATTTGTCTTTGAAGGTAAATGTTTGCAAGTCTGATTGAAGAGGCTCAAGAAATCCCTAAGCAAGAGAACAATTAGTCATTGTGTATAGACATTCCCCTTAACGCCAACTTTGCTCTGTAGAACCTTGAGAATACATGCTATGGAAGATGCAGTCTCAGCAAGTGGAGGTATTTTTATCCTCTGCAAGTCAGAGTTTATTTGGTTTTACATTTAACCTTCCCAAATGCAATTCAATACAAATAAAATTCTTTGCACACCTCCACTACATGAAAGAGAATTAAAAAAAAAAACCCTGGGAGGCATGTAGCTTTTTGTTCCCCCCAAAACAGCTTCACCCCATTCAAAACTCCAAGTGTCTTCCAGAGGTCCAGGTGCATCACTCCATTGCAACAGAAATAACATAGACCAACAAACATACTACAACACATTATTTTGTGGACTATCATTCATTAAGTTTTATCCAGATGTTTTAATGGATTCACATTGCTGAGTGAAGACAAGAATGTAAGAGGGGAATTAGATGTAGAAATGCTAGCTCTGATAATTAGGCAACACAAATGGTTTATCCATTATTTCAAAGTGTATGTCACAGTTCCTCATTCTAATCACCTTTGCCATTTCTTTTGCTCAGCAATAACTATGAAGGTGATCTATCTGCGGTTAACAGAATTCCTCAGACATAACTTTGAGAATTCCATTCCTTGAACAACCCTTATTTTACTCACCTGAACAAACCTGAGACCTCCTTCTAGGCTTCCATTTCCTGTTGCTTTGCTTTCTGGGAAGAAACTGTCCCTATACTTCCTGAGGCTGAAGGCTCTTCAGGAGATGCCTTCCATATAGAGAGCAATAAGAGAGCAATAAGCACTGGAAGTGCATTATCTTGGGAATTACTGAAGCAGGAGCCGAACAGTACACTTAGAAGGCTGGGGTATTCTTGGATCTAGAATAGCACTCCTAGCTGCTACCCATTTGCGGCTTTGGATTAAGGGGTGTGGTGGCTCAGTGGGCTGGAGCACTGAAATATCAGCTGCAAAGCTGGCACCTCGGCAGTTTGAACCCCAGGTGCCATGCAGAGGAATGAGCTCCCACTGTTAAACCAAGCTCCTGTCAACCTAGCAGTTTGAAAACAAGTAAATGCAAGTAGATAAACAGGTACCACCATTAAAAGGGGAAGGTAAATAGTGTTCTGTGCACAGAAATGTGTTCAGCCATGCCGGCCACAAGGCCATGGACTTGCACAACACTGGCTCATTGGTTTGGAAATGGAGATGAGCACCACCCCTAGAGTTGGACACAACTAGCACGCAAGTGCAGGGGGAACCTTTACATTTAGTTTTAAACATAAGTAAGTCAATATAAACATGCAAACTGAACCATCAGATTGAGCTAAAGATTGGACTACAGCATGTGTCTGTTTCTTGCAAATCCAATAAACAATTATTGCTACTAAGAAGCCATTTTTCAAACTCAGGTGAAAAGCAATCCTGATAGTCAAACACATGAAAAAGATCAATACAAGATTGATGCAGAAGGAGTAGGAAATGAAAACAAGCACTGAGCTGGAGCAAACTGGTAATCATAAGAATAAATCCTAAGTGAGAGGTAATTCACAACATAGGACTCGAAATTGTACTTCTGTAGGACTGATGTTCTGAAGCTGTTCCAATGGACCACATTACCTGGGGAAATGCTAGATGTTTTTAAGGTGCATATATAGTTTTGGGCAGCACATGTGAGCTACCCTGTCCATGTATTTAAGAGTGTGAAAGGATGTCGAAATATAACAATATACTGTAGATGGTTTCTCCCTATACACAGATGAATCTCCTGTTCAAAAACATATGAAGCCATCGCAGAAACAAAGTCCCAGCCACATTAAATTGACAACAGCAACATATGCTAATGCTGGGCTTTGGTCCAGACAGGTTGGATGCAATTTGCACTATCTGGTGGGACTTGCCCATTGACTACTTTTGGCTAAATCAATGACTCTGTCCAGATGTTTGATCTCTATAAAGACAGTCAGTGAAATCCCAAACTGATTGTTGCTTAAAGTGAAATAAAGAAGCATGGCTGGCTAAGATGGCAAAGGAAAACCCAGTGTGGGTTGTGAAGAATAAAAGACACCTCATTTATCTATTTATATATGCCTACAAATGTGGCTGATTTGTACCCTCCTTTTCTCCCCAAACTGAGCCACAGGGCAGCTCATAATGTGATTAAAAACTGGCTGTTAAACTCAACTAGGATAAACCCACCAAAGGAATGAAGTTGTTAGGTCAACACTTACATAAACCCTGCTGATTCGAGTTGAAACTAATAACTTGGTTTAGAACATAACATTGTAATATGAAAAGAGTTGTGTGTGTGTGTTGTGTCGTTACAGTCGTGACCGACTCTTCGTGACTCCATGTCCATGGAGTTTTCTTAATTTAAATATTAATCAAATTGAACCAACACTGTTTGAAAGCACTTCAATTAATAATGACATGAAAAGATTGAGGGGGAAAAGACTGATTTGTACTACATAGGGTTGCTATGGGTCCCCCTTCCCCACAGTTTTAGAGATGCCACCCAGTGCCTGTTTGGACCAACACTGACCTGTATGCCAACCCCCGACAAGTATTTCCATGTAATCAGCTGATGGATGATGTCATCCACAGTTCCATAAGGAAGATGAAACACTTGCAAGTACCACCTACAGACAGATGCAGTGAAACAACTGCTGGATAATGAGTCAATAAACATTCACTGATTGTATAGGTTTAGATTGTGACCACCACCTAAGCTTGTGACCACCAAGTAGATTTAGGCCTTGGAAAGCCACTGCCAAAACTGAGCATAAGGGAGCTCCTGATGTTTATTAGGAGATAACTATGAGAGGAAAAGGGGAGAGAGGACAGATTTCTCTGGACTAGATGAGAAAAGAGTATAGCTCTATGGGATTTTCCCTATACACAAATTAGAGGAAAAGAATGAAAGACTAGGGCTGAATTTCAGAAAAAGACCTTACTAAAGGTAGTATATAAGCTGGAGATTTAATTTAGAATTGAAGTACACCATTAAACTGATATGTATCTCACTTATTATTATCATCATCATCATCATCATCATCATCATCATCATCATCATCATCATCATCATAATTGTCGTCGTCGTCGTCGTCATCATTGCTCCCCAACAGCTATCAATCTGTCTTTAGAAGGGATAACAACAATACATAGCTGTAAAAGCAACTGCTAGTGTATAATGCATGCCTCTTCTCATTATACAGACATGATTGGAAGCTGCAGTAAGTATTCACTTTCAGTGACTGACAGTGACAAGTCAGAATTAAAACAACATAATGGAGGCTAATTAGAGATGACTTAATTATTTCTTGGGATAGCTGTTAATTTGAAGATGAAATAATATCACTTCTAACTGCATACTGATTAAGAGAGAAGCAGCAAAACAACAGTAGCTGGAAATTAAATGATATATTGGGGCAAAGAATAGATGGCTAATCCCTTGGCAACATCTTCGTGAAGAAGCCATTTTAATAAAATATGTCTTTGAATTACATAATAGTTATGATCTCCCCATTTCTCCAAATTAAAAGGATGAAGTAGTTAAATAATAAAATATTGTATCATTATACATAATGGCCCGAGAGTGATACATTTGTAGCTGACATACAAGGACTAACTAAAGATTACACAACAAAGTAATAAAACTGCATGGTGGGTGGTAAGAAGGCATAAGATAATGAATCATGCTGGATACTGAAATAAAAGAAAATAGACCCAAATTTTCTTTTATCGGTTCGAGTTCAAGTTCTGGTGGAGTAATTGTTGTTACCGTTTCCGTTACGTAACGGAAACGAGGAACGGAAATGGAAACGAGAATTTCGCCAAGTCATGCCCATGTCTACTATGGACCATTCCAGTACTGCCTGTCAAGGAGACACAGTGTGGAATTGAACTACCATTCCGCAGTTAGATACCTAAACCACTGAGCTTTCAAGCAATTAGTTGATGAAAAACTGAACTAAAATTCAGGAACTCCTGGATTCAAAATTTCCTTCTGCCAAGAGCTCACTTGATGTCTTAAGGCAAGCCATTCTTTCTCAGCCCTAACTCCCTTCCTGCCATACAAAGCAGAGGAGGAAATTTTAATTATAATCCTGATTTTCTTTTCATTGTTGTAGGGTTTATAATTGATGCAGAGGAATAGTGGAAAATGCTACACAACTGTTTTGTATATACTAGCTTGGATCCTTCTGAGTATGTGGACTGATAGGAGCAAATTCTGCAGAGACAGTCTTCTCTCTCTGCTTCAATACAGCATCCTGGATACTCTAGTCTAAATATATGACTCAGAGGGGTGGGAAACCTTCCAAAGCAGAATTGTAATGGGGACTGAGAAAAGAAGAAGTCAGAGAAAGAGGCAGATAGTAGAGAAACAAAATGGGTGAGGGGAGAGCCCCTTATGGTTGTTGCCCAGATTCTGCATGGGAAGAGGAATCACCTCTTATTGCAGTGGTGGCGAACCTTCGGCACTCCAGACGTTTTGGACCACAACTCCCACAACCCTTTGTCATTGGCAACACAGGCTTGGAATTCTGGGAGTTGTAGTCCAAAACGTCTTGAGTGCAGAAGGTTCGCCACCCCTGTCTTATTGCATCCACTAATGAGCCTTATACTTTCCAATGGATGCACTTAACTGGATGCCACCCATTACTTGTTATTATTCTTTTCATGATCTCAGTTATGCAGGATGGGGCTGCAGTTAAAGAAGAAGATATGGGGAGGCATCACTAGCTATATACAGCAACTGTATATACAATCTTGTTAATTTTCATTATTTCTCCATTCTTCAAAAAAAAAAATGGCCTTACTGCTATGTTTGTCACTTTAAAAAATAGATCAAGCTCTTTCAGTGTTTTTATCATGAAGACTGTTTTAAAAGTTTATAACAGTTATAACTCTTTATAAGTATAAAGAGCATGTTGCTGTGTCGGCTTAAAGAAAAATTCCAAAATCCATTTTAGGACATCCTTTTATTAGGGCAAATCAATAGAAAAGTAATAGTAAGTGGAAATTTAAGTTCATCAAAATCCTTCATCTGGAGAAATGATAAACAAATCAAGTACAGTGGTACCTTGTATAAAGGAATTAATTTGTTCCAAATGAAATTATGTTAAGCAAATTTTCCTTTATACAAATTTCCTATAGGAATGCATTGAAAACAGAGTGATCCCATTTTTATGTTGTACAGATTCGCCCCATAGGGGATTATGTTAAGCAAATTTCCCCTATCTCTGGAATTTTTTTGTTGTACAAATTTTATGTTATACAAACCGTTTGTTACACAAGGGTCCACTGTAGATGGAAAGGGAAATGTCTGTCTGATGGTGAAGCCATATTAAAACATCTGACTGGAAAGCTCAGCTATGTTATAATCAGGCATGTATGAGGAGTTTTATAAAGCACTTTTTGAAGGCTTGGTGATACAAGCTTGTACATTTTCTGTAAAAATACGACTGAAGATATAATTCTTGTGTAATTCACACCACTAATCACCTTGAACCTTTGGCTTGCAAGTGTGGTACATGGCTTTGATCCTGGGAAATACACCGCAACCTTTAAAAAAACCCACCACGCCTCTCTATCTGCTTTGATAACCCAACACCAAATTTACATTTAGATGAGATCCCCTTTGAAAATAACTGCCCCATGCTATTCAAAGACTATTTAAATGTTTGGATTTGGTGCCTGCTTTGTTCTGCTTACCTTTTGAATGCTAGCTTTGATCAATATTCTACTGTTCCATTTTTTTATTTAAAAAAATCATATTTCCACAGAAGAATATGATGCCTATTGTTGAAGCTCTACTTCTGCACAACAGCAGCCCTAGCAATAAGGTATCATTCAGCAATTTCCTGTGAAATGTTTGCATCAACACTTCCTTAGCATATCTGCTTTTTTTTTTAAAGGTATTTTATTAAACCTTTTCAAAAGTGCTTCTCCTACATTGCTTCTTATTTCTAATCAGCTAATTTGTTTTACTCTCATTAGGTTCTGCAACAGCAATCTATCGAAGCCACACAAAAAGAGCAGCTGTTTTGCTAATGCGATTGTACATGGCTGCACATGGTAGGGAGAAAAGATTTATGCCTCTGGGGCAATCTGTCCTCTTGGTCCACATGTCTGTCTGCTCATAAAATTTGTAAATCACACTTAAGTGGATTACTATCACGCAATAAAATTATAATGTCAAAAACTCCCTATAAACTCGCTGGGTCCAATAATTTTAAGTGGGAGATAGCTAAGGTAGAGCCAATAAGGGACAAAGGAAAAGTTGGTAAAGTATTTCCTTCACCAGCTGAAACAGAAGGATGCTCAGCGGAAAACAAATTAAAACCGCAGCATAGCCTCAATAATATAACGAAACACCTGGGAAAGAAATCTGGTCCACTGCCACTAATTCAAGCTTCATGGCTGGTTTTCTTATCAGAGAAAGACACATTTTCTGTTTCTTTTATCAAGACTTCTTTATCCATATTAAGCCCAGAGGAACAAGCAGTCTTTCAGACATGGTTTACTGAGCACTGACATGATTAGTACTTAGTCCCTGATGCTCCTGTGAAGTGAATTGTTCCACCAGTGTAAAACAGTTGCACACGAAGCAAGTTTCCCATACAGAAGGCCGTGAATGATGAAAAGGAACATTCTAGGATAGAAAATAGTGCATTTCCGTGAAAGTTGAGGTGCTTGGTACCCATAAGATCTACAGATGAGTCCCATTATTTGTGATTAAATCATTTCTGTAACATCTGTGAAGATTCTCATGCTATGACTCTAACTTTCAGACATTTCAGACATTTCTGTAACATTTAGATCTTAACATCTAGACTAGGGATGGGCACGAAACGGAAAAATAATGTTTCATTTCATTTCATTGTTACTGAATAGGAAAATCCCTGTAACTTGATTGCAGAGATTAAAAATCACAAAACAGCATTTGTTTGAAAAAACAGCTCCTATGCACATACCAGCGGACAATTAGAACCAGATAATTTTGCAATCACCAAAATAAAGTTATTTAATAATTATTTTAAGCTTTGCATACTCATTTATGGAATATCACTATAATTCTCTGAATATTATCTTTAAAAAAGATATTCATCTGAATTGCAATCTTATTTTTTTAGGAACTTCTCCTGGTACAGTATACATTTTATGGAAAAAAGGAAGACTAATTGAAGATGGGCAGAGTTCAACAATTATGAGTTCAAGGCAACATCAAGAAAATCCAAAAACATGCAAATTTAGTGGCTTACAGGCAAAATGAAGCACAATAAAGCACAAATTTCATTCTCCACAGCCAAATACCTGTCTCAGTCCAACACTGAACTGAAAGTGGGAATGTCTATGTTGAGACCCAAAAGTCTATATATATTCTCTGTCTTCATGAAAAATGATGCCACCTTCCTGGTTTGTGTTTACAAGGATTGTTGTATGAGTTTCAAATCTGTCAATTCGTAAAGCACATTATGAAAAGCAGACAAAGAGAACAGCTGTTCCCTAGATGCTTCAGAAATACATAAAGCCTCCTTCTGCAAATTCTGTTCCAAGAGTTAACTAAGGATGGCTTGTATATTGGAGCTAAGCCAGTTTTCCTAATATTCTCTTCACTCATTGGTCTAAATTATTCATCTTTCTGACTGTCTTAATCTAATATGCTATAAGCAAAGAATTATTATATCATTTTATGTTATCTCTCCAAAAGAGCATGCATTTTTCAACAAACACCTCAGATGGAGATTGCTTTGTGTACTGTGCAAAATATAAATACAATCATTTGTCATGTTTTGCATGGAATAGCAGATATGTGTCTGTTGGATTCGGATAGTGATCCACTGACTGACATGTACAGGAAAAGGACAAGAGACTTGGAATACTGAGCCAACAATATTTCCTAAGGGATTTAATCAAGACTAGGATCTACTCATCCTAAACCTAGATTAAATTGAGTAGGCAGTAACGCTGCCTCACATGTTCCAGACTGAACTACTTCAGGGAAAATGTTCCAGTCAATTCTCTCTGTGATTTATAATCCTGAAAGACCAGGGCAATACAAAGAAGAATCAAGGAATTATGAAGGGGGCATAGAATGGTGGGCTCACACCATTTGTACCTGTAAGAGTATAAATTCCTGGATAAGGATTAAATAAGATGCTATAGTAATTGTGTACTCTTACCACATAAGCAAGCACCTCTTCTAAATATGTGGTAAGTGCCTTGTCTAATTCAGCCCTAAGGCTAAAGCTTGTTCTGCAAAGCAGTATGCACCATCAGCATGTACTCAAGCATACGAGAGCAGGTTTTTTTTTCACTGTTGTAATTTTGCCAAGCTTCTGTTTTCACAGACCATCTCTGTAACTTCATTAAGGCTAACATTTTCTAACACAGTACATACACAGGACAAAGGATCATTGGCTGCTAATGCAAAGACAGATGGATTCTATGATTCTAGTCTGAATCATGATATATTGACTGATGTCAGAGGGTTAGGGGAATACAATCTGTATGCATTTACTTTCTGGATGCCAGTAAAATTGTATGGTTTCATAATTAATTCAATGGAAGAGACTGGAAACATATCCGCATGAAGTTTAATTTCAGTGAAGGCAAACTATACGACCAATCAAATTGCTACAGTTAAAATTATCAGTGAAGTTATCAGTCTGTCATATCTGCATCTAAAGCATTTCATCCCATGGGGCAATGTTCCCTCTATGTTTCATCCCAGCTGCAGACTCATCCATCTCAGCACAGTAGCCAGGGTTTCATCTGAAATCTGGAAGTAAAAATAGGCATTAGCCCCAGCTTTCATTGTGCAGCTCTGATCGAACACTGGACAAGGGAGAGAGCATCTTAAGAAGGAAAGTTGCCAAGGGATCGTTTGTCTTTCATTTTCATTAAACATATTTTTCTACTGAGGACTTATTCCATGAATTTAGAGCCTTCTGCTTCTACAACAATATCCAAAGCCTGAGATGATTTATCCTTTGGAGCCCTGTTATGGATGTCTATATGGGAAGTTAAATATTGGTAAATCTTCTAGCCTATTTTAGGTTGCTGTGACTGATTGAACCTCTGAAGATTTGAGTCCATTCCTAGTCCTGCTGTGAGATCAAACTCACAAAAGTCCTGACCTGATTCTAGTTTTATATGATGGCTTGGCTAAAACCCTTAGTTGATATTTCCCCACCTCCTCGTATGGTTTGGAAAGCTGTGGTTGCAGAACTTGGCTGGGCTTGGGAAGGCAGAAGAGAAGAACTGCTGCATGGATGGCACATTCAATTATTCCCAAACCGATTAACCACAGTTTAGGAGATTAGAAAATTCAGTTGTGTACCCAATTAGTTATTTTTCTTTTGTAAGCATGATAGCCTGCAAGAAAAGACCAACAGCCCACATAGAACAAAATATATGGAATAAAAATATCTATTTGATGAAAGAATATATCTGAAATGTCACATAAATTTTAGTTACATAATTTACACCCTTTACCTCAGTATAGAAAGACATGGTGGTCTATATGTCTTTAAAACAGATTATACTAGGACTATAAAGAATCATTAAATTAAACAATGTTTCGAAATCAGTCATAATTTTAACAGGGTTTAGGACCTCATTACTTGTCAGAGCATTTTTCTCCAAGATCATCTACATGTAGCACCAGACCCTCTTATGCCAAGCATCTGTGGGTTGCCACACTAAAGTAGGCCTGAAAAACGTGTACTAGACATAGGGCCTTCTTGACTGTGGCACCTGTCTTTCGGAACTAACTCCTGGTTGACCTGTGTCTGGTCCCTTCACTGCGCACATTTAAAAGCTTGCTCAAGATGTTCTTCATTGAGGCCTTTGATAGCAACCTCCCATGAACTGGCCAGATGCCCTGCCCACCTGATTATGGGCAATATCTGTAATGTCTTGGTTCTGTGACATTTTGGCTGGTGTGATTTCCCCCCCCTTTATTTCATTTTTCTCATTGTCTGATTTACTGTTAGTTTTTCTATTTTGATTGCATTGTTTTTAACAGCTCAGAATAGTGCCTTGCACTAATGGAGTGGTAACAATCTATGGTATACCCAAGAGCCAAACAACAATAAAGGAAGACTGAAATAGAATAATCGTCAGACTATCCCAAAAGGATACAAGGGGCCAGATGTACCACTTTCACAAAGTCCTTCTACATTTTAGGAGCCACCAACAGAAGCCCTACCATTTGCATCTATTACTGCACATTTGCCACAGGTAGGGATACAGAGAGAAGGATCTCAGGCATAGAATTGCAGTTCCCCAGCAAGGTCCTAGAAAGAGATGTGCTTCGTAATATGCTCTGACTCAATGGCTTTCATGGCCAAAGGAAGCACTTTGAACTGAACCTAGATGCCGCAAAAGAAGCCAAAATGGCATTATATAATTCATAGCATTAGCAGAAAAGACTCCAGTATGGAACTCTGGACAATAACCAGTAAGCATAGATGGAAGGCACAAATGTATCCAGCTTGGAATGTTATATTTAAAAAAAAACACTAATACATTACTATACTGTTATTCATGGTTTCTGAAAAAGTAACACATTATTACATTATGAGTAGCACATTAGCTGTCATTATTGATAATGATGATTATGATAATGTTACAATAATATACTGAGAAGGGGGAAATGGTAAAAATGAACAACACTGTAAATGAATAAAAAAATTTGCAAAATATCCCTAGTCTTTACCCCAAATGTAATGATGTTACAGGATGTTATGTTTATTTCCAGGGATAACATTGCTATTCACTTTTACTCAAGGAAAAAGTGATATATTGCATCATGCCATTTCTTGAAACATATTTTTGATTCAATATTAGATATGATTTGCTTGGCCTCATTTTGGGCCTGGTGAAGTTACCAAAGATACCCTTAAATAAAAAGTGAGTCCACTCTACAAGTCCACTCAACAAGTCAAGACAACTGCATAATTCCTGGATAATTGGATTCCTGCAAAACTAGATTGCCTCCATTTTTAATTAAGCTTCCATTTATTCATTCACTCCAACATTAAACCAAAACATTTCTTCAGAGTCCTGTCATCCCTGAGAAGTAGAAATGGGAGAGAAGCCATTATCAGGAGTTTGTTGAAGAGCACTTTGCTGTTAAGCGGGGAGGTTGGGGGAGGGGAGAGAAGATCACATTTCATGTCCGCCACTTCCAAGCTCCTCATGTTGATGGGAAGATATGCAGTTCTGCTCCACTGGATTGGAAAAACTGATAAATTGGTTCTCTTCATGCTTACAGTGAAGGCTGATAATGCAACACCTGAAAATGACTATACGGTTGGGGGAAGCACAGTTGTCTGGAAAACCTCACCAGTGGTTTTATGAAAACATAAAAGAAAGATTGTGAGAGACAGAACTCTGAGGTACCACAGAGTAAAAGTCACAGAGCAGAACAGTGATTTTCTAACACTTGGAGATTTGTCTTCAGAACATGGAACCATAAAACAGTGCTGTGTAACTCATCCAAATGAAGTTTCCCAAATTATACTGTAAAGGCATCAAAGCACCAGAAGCTGCAGAGAAGTCAAAGTGAATTAACATGATTGCTTGCCTTTTTCCACCTCTAATCTATTTGGTTTTTTTAAAAAAATGTACTCAGTTTTGTATAAGTTGTGTGCACAAGCAAAGTGATGTAGATGCCAGAATTTGGCATATTACAGTGACAGCATCTGAGTGAGCTCATAGCTGGCACTCCTAAGCAGCTTACTGGAGTCTCATTTCGCCTCCCCTCAGCTTGAAATTTTGTTGACTGCAAAATTCAGGCTGGTTCGGGAAGTCTACAAGGTAAAGATAGAATTGCAGGCTTTGGACGGAGAGACTCATTAAAATACTTTAAATTAATTAATAAATAAGAAATGGATTTACCAGTTCCATTCCACCAGTCAGTTTCCATAGCTGAGCAGGGATTCAAACTCAGGCCTCCGATTTCATCATATGAGCTGAATGAAGACTGTATGAGTTGCATAATAAAACTTAGAAATCGCATAATAAACCTTACAGGTGATGTGTGAAGAATTATTTCCATTCTCTTGGCCCCCTTAAAATGTGCCAGGTCCCACTGGCAGGGCATATAGCCTCCCACTGAGAATAAAAAAAATATTTCTATAAAGTTGTGGAAGGTTTCTATCTTTTAGCATCTTACATCATAAATTTAAATATCCATTAAAAAGATAGCAGTCATGTCCTAAATGAAGCCCATTTGATATTTCCAATTAGCAAAAGCCATTAGAAGAAATTTAGCCAGGTACATTTTCATTCTATCTTTTAAGAAAGACACTACTTGAAACTGCCAGTTATTTTGTGTTCAGTCAATTTGTTAAAGTGAAATTATCACCTTTTGATAATATAGCTTCCAATGTATCTTTTGTATATTAACAAGTTAGCAAAACAGCATCCTGCATCATTGCCATTGCATGTAACAAACCTGTACTTAAGCATCTATTTATAGAGTAATTACTTTGGTGAGACCAGTATAATTGGAAGTACTTAATATGAAGTGGTCAGATGTCACTGATGTTAATCTCTTCCTGAATTTGTCTTATATAATCACAGTTGTACAATGCAGATCAAGGCTTCAGGGCATATTCTTCAGCCCATTCAAAACTGAGTCGTACTGGTATACAGAAAATTGTTATTACTATAATGCACACACTAAAATGCTTCACTGACTTATGAAGAGTAGTTAGGACCATAATAATAATCTGACTAAAATGTGTGGGTAATACAGTTGGGTCTATATCATCTTTGAAATATAAAAAGAATTATGAAACTATTTCACTTATTGGATTCCTCCAAATAATGGTGCACATGACAAAAATTATGAAGCTAAATATCAAGAACAAAGGCCAACCATACTATTAGGCAGAGTGACACTGTCACCTCGAGAACACAGAGTGGGAAAGCACAGTGTTGCCCACATATCTTTGTAAGCTCCATTTTATCCCTCTAAAGCTATCCAGCTGCCTTATGTTGCTTTGGAGAAATTTGTCCACTCATAGGTGATGCAGCATTATTTATGACAGCTCTGACACTATTGCATGTGAGTAAGCTGCACATTTTGTCACCTAAAATGGGACTGTATTCTCAAGAAGTTGCATATCTAGAATTAAGACCTTCTTTTTACAAAAAGTACAAATTCTTTACAACACAAAAAAGCCTGGGGCTTATATTTACAAGAGCTGAGAAGGGCTGTTGTTGACAGGACATTCTGGAGATTGCTCATTCCTAAAGTTGCCATAAACTCTAGGTGACTGTGGAACAACAACAAGATTTAAGTTGTGGAAGCTGGGACCAAAATTTGTAAATTCTTCTAACATAATGTAGAAGATATATGATATCAACAGAAATTTGAAGGATACCTCTGATGTTGTTTTCAAGGATGGCTTGGTTTCTTCTCTGGGGTGACTTTACGCTGAGTTGTATCAATAGATTAATGCTTTTTCAAGTGACTCACCCTGTGTGGTAGCTTTGGGCACACCAACAGGTTCCTTAAACAATCACGTGACACAGGCGTAAAGGGCTTTCAGGTTCAGTAATAGTTTAATCCTCACCAATACATCTCAGTTCATGGATTGAAATGAATTTCACTGATTGACTTCATTAATTCACTCATCATCACAACTAGCTCTCCCCGTCCCCATTACCAAAGGTATTAATGGTGGATTCAATTTGGATATGAACCTTAGTGCACTAGGGGTACTTTAATTATTCCAGTTTAATTCCTGGCAGCAATTTTATTTTTGGTTCGGGCACTGAAATTTGGATTTCCAAAGAACATGCGACTCTTCTAAGCTTGCAGGGGCTAACGGTGCAAATCCCTCTATTACAGGTAAAGAGCAACTTCAACATCCTGCTTTCTGATTCCAAATGAGAATTTCCCTATTTTCAGGCCCTCCCTCCCCATAACTTAAAGAAACTGAGTCAGCTACAATGATCTTCTTTCCTCTGCGCTGAGTGGGCAGATTTTACAATTCTAGCATCATCAAGAATTGCATAGGAAGAAAAAAAAACATTTTTGAAGGTGCAGATTCCATGCATCAAAAGCAAGCTAGAGCTAGTTGATCTGCAATCTTATGCACGCTTGTTTGAAAGCAACCCATTCACCTCAGTGGATCTTACCTTTAAATGGATACCTAAAGGATCACAACATTAATAAAGTGACATCAAGTCAGTTCTAAAATATGACAACTCTTTTTCAGGATTTTCCAGGTAAAGCTTTCACGTGACTTAATTCCACCACTTTAAATACCTATGCATTTTAATGTATGCTATATATATAGCAGTATTTACTTATTTCATTATTTTTATTCTGTAATGTTTGTTTGTTTGTTTGTTTGTTTTTTGAGTTCTGATTTTTTTTACCACATTTACTGTTTAGTATTATGTGTTCTTGTTGTAATCCACCCAGAGTATTCTTTGGCCAGTTGCTATTAAAAGAAAATAACAGTATTCAGAAGTGATTTACCATTATCTTTTTCTGGGGAAGGGAGGTTCTCTAGATGGTGCAGCTGGATCTACTCATACGACGGACAGTAGGGAATTGAATTCTCAATATGTGGCTCTGTGGCCAGATGCCTGGACCACTGAGCTATCCAGCCAGCTTATACAGTACTGTCATTATCCTAAAGGGGGAAAAATCTGTGATCCTTTGAGCCAGGCTGTCTTCTCTTTCTCTCATTGTCTTCTGCCTGCCCCCCAACATATTTTCCTTCTCATATAAACAATTGCCAGATAGATAGATAGATAGATAGATAGATAGATAGATAGATAGATAGATAGATAGATAGATAGATAGATAGATAGATAGATAGATAGATAGATAGATAGATAGATAGATAGAAGTAGTTATTTATAAGTACAGTGGTACCTCATAAGGCAAATTTAATTCGTTCTATGGGGCAATTTGTCTTAAAAAAATCATCTTGCAAAATGTGTTTTCCCATGAGAATGCATTGAAAACTAATTAATCTGGGACATGGTGATCCTCGCCCTGCCCTGCCGCTGCCGCTGCCACTTCTCTCAGAAAGCCCTCCCCCCCGATACCGGGGATTGGGTGTTGCACACTGCATGGTCTGCAGCATCTGCAATGGTACTTTGTAAGATGAATTTAACCCATATGGAAAAAAAGTCTTACAAAACATGCCTATCCCCAGAAATTTCATTTGTCTTACAAGTTTTCCTTATGGGTCATTTGTCTTACGAGGTACCACTGTACATAAAATCACATGAATAGTAGAAGCACAAGTTATATCCAAAACCATGTCCTGGGACCTTGTCCTCAGAACTGCTGTGCTCACTCCCGCAATCAAGCTATCATATGCTTAGTGTCATCTGCACCAATATAACAGTGGCCTCTAGTGTGGACGAGTGTCCATGTCTCTGTTCCAACCTAGAAGCAACTTCTTTCCTTCACATTCAGGTGATGTCGGGGACGATATTTTTTAAAGAATATTCAAATAATAACCTATAAACATGTTGATGAATCTATGGCACAGGTGTCAAAGGTAGCACACTGAGCCCTTTCTGTGGGCATGCGACATCGCCTCCTCACAGCCACGGCACTTCCACCTCTGCTCGGAGTACACCAATATGCTCTGTGCAGAGAGCTGGGTGAAAGGGAGGCAGCAGCTTGTGGACTTGTTCATAGCCCCAGTCTACTCTACAGCCATGCCACTTTTGGGATGCCCAGAGTGGCATGACTGGAGAGTAAACTGGGGCTACAAACAAGCCCACAAGCACCGCCACTCTCCCTCGCTTTCCCAATGGTGCAGCACCCCATCCACCTCTCTGGCTAGGGCAGAGACACAGATGGAGTGCTACTCTTTGGGAAAATGGGGATTGAAGAGCTGTTTTTTAAATTTCCTGCAGCCACAGTGAGGGTGCTATTGCCGCGAGAAATTCAAAAGCCTGTTCTTTGATTCTTGCTTTCCTGAAGGGTAGCACCCGAAGCATTTGTAACAGAGGCACCACTGTATTCAGATTAAATTGCTCTATTGGCACTTTGCAAAAAAAAATAAGTGGGTTTTAAATCACAGCTTGGGCACTCGGTCTCAAAAATGTTCACCGTCACCTACCAACCAACTTCAGCTCTGCTTCCTTTCTCTATATATTCTGGAAAAGGACCTTCTGAACTCACCAGAAGCTTATAACCTTCCCCAAATAGGATCATGACTGGGTGCTACCGGCAATGACGCTCAGCCTATTATACTACCGAACAAAAGTGGGTCAAGCAATAATCCGTAGATAGCTGTAGAAACAGCTTTATCTCAGTACAGTACATCCTAACAGCACAAGTTTGTGAAATGAAAAGTTTCATTAAACATTTTAATACTTCTAAATATTTAAAGAACTTCTATGATTATTCAACTTTGGTAATGTATAATTGTGGAAGCTTATTTTGATATCTTTTAAAGGGATACTCAAAATCACCCATGACTATGCTGAGAACACATATACCTGTCACCAAATAATTTTGACTTAATTGTGCAATTTTTTTACAAAATTGATAAAATACAGCACAACATATTATTTTAAACATATGTTTTGAAGGAATCTTGCTTTGTGTCCTGTTCCACATTATTAACGGGGAATTCTGGCTCTACAGATATTGTTGAACTCTACTTCATGTCAGTCCGTGGCCCTGACAGGCATCCCAGTGATGAAGGATAAGGACATGCCTTCATTGGCATATGGAGGGGCCACAGACTTCTCAACTTTGTTGCACACTACATTTATAGAAGTAGACTTTAACCAATTATTTTTGAATATAAAGTGTTACTCAACCCTTATTATGAGAATAATGGGATGTGGTGGTTTGTCTACTGGAATTAATAGCTGGGGGTGGGGGAGAACAAAGAAGCATCCGTTCTTGAGGGACCCACTGTACAGGTGCTTCCCATCTTTGCTTGAACCCTCCAAGCAAAGATGGGAGGATTTGGACATTTGGTAGCTAAAAATAACATTGATATAATAGCCATACCAGAAACCTGGTGGAATGCGGAGAACCAGTGGGGTACCGCAATCCCAGGCTATAAATTCCATAGAAGTGATAGCGGGGGCAAGTTTAAGGTGGAGTGGCCATCTATGTCAACTAAGTGTTAACATCCAGCAGAATGGAGATTGGTGGTGGGTCTGACTCCACCATAGAATCACTGTGGGTTAAGGAGCAATGTGATAGTGGAGATGTGCTATCATCCACCAGATCAAAAACTTGAAATGAGGAGACAAATCATGGAAGTGTCTAAGAGGGACAGGATAGTAATCATGGGAGACTTCAATTAACCCCACATTGATTGGGCCATCAGAGAACAGACAACTCTGGATCTAATACTGTGTGATGCTCAGAACCTGGTCATGGATGTGAATATTACTGGACCTCTGGAGAAGAATGACCATGCTGCAATCTCCTTTGTCAAGCAGGTCAGGGAAGAGTGTCAAGCAAATACGATATTAAAACCCTTGATTTCCGAAGGGCGCACTTCCCTCAGATGAGGAAACTAGTTAGAAAGAAATTGAAAGGGAAAGTAAAAAGGATCCAATCTCTCTAGAATGCATGGGGCCTGTTTAAAATAATGATAGTAGAGGCCCAGCATGTGCATACCACAAAGAAAGAAGAGCTCCTCTAAGTCCAAGAGGGCACTGGAATGGTTAATGAATGGAGTTAGAGAGGCTCTAAAGTGCCAGGGGAGGTCTTTCCATGAATGGAATCCTCCCCAAATGAGGAAAATAAAAAAGGAACACAAACTCTTGCAAAAGAAATGTAAGAAGATGATAAGAGGGAAAAAGAAAGACTTTGAGGAACATATGGTAGCAATATAAAGGGAAATGATAAAAGCTTCTTTAAATCTATTAGAAATAGAAAACCTGCCAGAGAACCAGTTGTCCCTCTGGATGGTGAGGGAGGTATAGGAGAGGTAAAGGAGGACTGAGAAATGAAATTGCGGATCTCTTAATATGCAACATGTCTCTTAAAACGGCCACAGTGCCAGAGGACTGGAGGATAGGGGATGCCACACCATTTTTAAAAAAGGAAGGAGGGGGGACCCAGGAAACTACAGACTGGTTAGCCTTGCGTCTGTCCCAGGGAAGATGGTGGAAAGTCTCATCCAAGAGAAAAATCTTAAAACACATTGAAGAACAAGCCTTGCTGAGGGAAAATCAGCATTGATTCTGCAAGGGTAAGTCTTGCCTCACAAACCTTTTAGAATCCTATGAAAAGGTTGAGGCATGCGGATTTGGGTGAACCAGTGCATATTTTCTATCATGATTTTCAGAAGGCTTTTGACACAATCCCTCACCAAAGGCTGCTGAGAAAATTACACAGTAAGGAGATAGGAGGGCAGTTCCTCTTATGGACTGAGAACTGGTTGAGATCCAGGAAACAACGAGTAGGTGTCAATGGGCAATTTTCACAATGGAGGAAGGTGAAAAGTGGTGTGTCCCAGGGATCTGTCCTGGGACTGGTACTTTTCAATCTTTTCATAAATGACCTGGAGACAGGGATAAGCAGTGAAGTGGCCAAGTTTGCAGATGACACAAAGCTTTTCCATGTGGTAAAAACCAGAGAATATTGTGAAGAACCCCATAAGGCTCTCTCTAAACTGAGGGAATGGGCTGTGAAATGGCAACTGCATTTCAATGTAGAAAAATGTAAAGCAATGCATTTGGGGGCAAAAAAAAATCCCATGCTAGGGATTATCAAAAAGGGGAATGAAAATAAAACAGCCAACATTATAATGCCCTTGTACAAAATGATAGTAAGGTCGCACCTGGAGTATTGTGTACAATTCTGGTCACCGGATCTCAAAAAAGACATAGTGGAACTGGAAAAGGTGCAAAGGAAAGTAACTAAAATGATTACTGGGCTGGGGGAATCTCCTTTATGAGGAAAGGCTAAAACATTTGGGGCTCTTTAGTCTGGAAAAAATGCGCCTGAGGGGGGATATGATTGAGACATACAAAATAAAGTGGATAGAGAGATGCTCTTCTCCCTCTCACAAAATACCAAAACTAGGGGACATCCACTCAAAGTGAGGGTTGGAAGAGTAAGAACAGAGAAAAGAATTTTTTTTAACCCAGTGTGTTGTTAGTCTGTGGAACTCCCTGCCACAGGATGTGGTGATGGCATCTAGCCTGGATGCCTTCAAAAGGGGATTGGACAGATTTCTGGAGGAAAAGTCCATCATAGGTTACAAACCATGATGGAGATGTGTAATATCCAGGCTTAAAACCAGGGTACTTCAAGGGCCAGAGGTAGGGGACTGGTGTCAGGAGACAGATATCTAGTCTTGTGTGCTCCCAGATGCATTTGGTGGGGCTACTGTGAGATACAGGAAGCTGGACTAGATGGGCCTTTGGCCTTATCCAGCATGGCTCTTCTTATGTTTCTTATGTTTTTATGTAACCCAAGCTATTTTTCTGTGTTGTTCAGATACGCAAGGTGGCTATGCATCTGCTGACATAGACAATATGTCCGAATTTGAAATGAATTAACTATGGTGAAAGGCCACAGAATCAAGGGGGCTTTCTATCACTTCTGTAAAATATTCGATTCAATTCATTCACTTCAGTAAATATGGGCAGTGTGCCCACATTTACAACTACCCACTTTAAAAGTCATCTCATTCCCCATACTGGTGTACTGTCCTATTTACATCTTCAAAATACACAGTTTTTTTCTACACAAGGATTAAATGAGTAAGATCATGTGTGTTTTCATTGTCTGAGCAAAGGAAACCCGAACTAGTATCTCAATTACTTTACTTATAAGCTACCTACAGATAAATCAAACCAATTACTCTAGTTACAAGCCACCTACAGATAAATTACCAAATCCTTCTGCATCTGGTCAGTCTAACAGTAACTATAAAACAAATATGACACTAATGATGGCTTTGCACAAAAGAACAGCCAAGACAAAGCCACTTTTTTCAGAGATCTGAATCCCAAAATGGGTAAGCACTTTAGCCTCTTTTTCTCCTGATTTGATTAATGTGATCTCTTCCTTTTGGCACCATCTTCCATGAAGTGATTGACTAATAGGTAGAATATTAGTACTGCACCGGATTTGAATAAGAGGAAAATTAAGACCTCATTCTCCAATGGGAATTGGTTTTGGTTGATCACTATCTTTTAGCTTCACAAAGCCTTCAACATTGTTTTGAGGCTTTTTAGTCTTCTTGGGGAGAAAGAGGGATGTAAATGTACCAAGGAAACATTTTTTGTTGCTATGAGAGGCACTTTCCACAGCAGCAGACCATAGGAATCTGCCTCAGTTTCTGGACCCTGATGAGACTTTTTTGTATTGTCACTAAGGCTGTGATAATAGGCAACTGATGTCTCAGGTTCTTGTCATCTAGGAAACTGCAGGGCTTTTGTTTGCTGCTGTTGTATTTTCTAGCAGTGATGTTGAGGACAACAGTGTTTATTAGTAAGCCTTTGGCTTCTCAAGCAGGCAGAAGATTGCTCCATAGAGGAGTTTTCCCTGGAGAAAAATGAAAGAAAAACACAAGACAGAGGAAGCTGGCAGGAACACACATTGAAATATGCTGTGCTCATGGCAGTTCTATTATTTAAAAATGCAGCCGCTTGGCAAATTGGCTCCTTTTGGTATATCGTTCTGTGAATAACATCATCATGCCACGACAATCCAAAGAAATGCAACAATGGTGTAGGAAGATGAAAGAGTACAGACTCTTATGTGATAATATACGTCAGGAGATAGCAATTCATGCATGTTTATGCTGCCACCATGACCTATAGTGCTGGTCTAAAGGAATCAGCACATCCCCCACTTAGCCAGCAGACCCAGCCAAACATAGGTGTTTATGAAGTTATTGATCCAAAGACCATTTCAAAAATGCCAGTTCCATTACAGAACCCATGCTGGAGAGAGTAGAATTACAGGAGATTATATAATGTTGACATGTTGGTGAAATGTTACCTCTACTGACAAGTTCCTTCTTCAACTTCACATGTTGATACTTGAGTCAACAATAGGATGCAGAATTATCCAAGACTTCATTTTACCACATGCAGTCTTTAAACAGAAGTCTCTGATTAAGCTAAAAGGTGAAGTAAGATGTAGAGACTTGAGCAATTACATTTTGGACTTCCTCTCTGATAACCTCACAACCAGCAGACCTAGTGAATCTTCAGATTTTGGGGATCTCTAATCTTTAGCCCAAAAGAAAGTGAGGAAGTTTTCTATTCTTTGGTATGATCAATAACCTATTCTATCTTTTATTGGCAAATTTATCAATTCCATTCTCCCCCATCCCCATTTGAATTTTACAAATTCTGATAAATTCTGGAAAAAAAACTGGATTTCTCTCTCACTCCTTAAGGAACAGGCAAATTGGTCAACTTCATTTTATCCCATGTTTGAATCTGGTACGGTTTGTAAATTCAGTCTTCACCAATCTTTTCTCTAAAGCAACTACAAAAGCTGTGATTGTACATAATCCCACAGCCGCATTCAAAAGTAGAAGAAGTGCACATGGTATAAAGTGAAGGGAGCACTGATCCTGTACTGCACTGCCAACTACAAAACTTAGACCTTCTTTACTTTTTCAAAGAACAGTCACATGATGGGTTCATCAATCTGAATGATCAAATTTTCCATTTAATTACTCCACTTAAAACACAGAATAGTATCGCCATTCTACTGTCTTCAATGTGCTCTGTACTGATGAAAATGTTTTAGGTGTTTATTATGTACATCCTCTGTAGTTAGGGAAGCATTTGGAGAAATTAAACTATTACCTCAGCTTTAATGTAATGATGCCCTGACCAGCACTACTAGTGTTTCATAACACCACCACCCCTACAATAAAAACCAATACATGTTGTCAAGAAGACATATTGTATGGCTGTTTGTGCTTCCATACTAAGGTAAGGGTCATAGAATAGTATTATAGGTTTTTAATGCATGATCTCTGACTAGGCTCACTGCACAGGTGACTTAAGGCCATTTCGTCCTGACATCAGGTACCATGAAAATCTTAAGAAGTGTTGACATTTTTATGCAGTGTAGTTCTGTATATGTTTACTAAAAATAATAAAAGCAAATGTACATATGCCTGTAGCACAGGCTTGCCAATATTTAAACACTAAATTATCCATAGCTGTTTTCTAAATATGTCAGAACTTCCAGTGTGGCATATGGTTTGGACTTCTTATAATCACTAGATTCAGCTTCCTTCTGCACAAGATTATCTGCTCTTTAGTAACACAAGGCCTTCTCAATCAAGCATAAACTACAGAAGTGAGAGGAGCAGACAGCACATCTCTAGAGTAGCATTTTGGCTCTATTAGTCAAAGGGCTGAATTTCTTAAGTGTACACTAGAGGATAGAAGAGCACAGGAAATACCATATGTCACTTTTACAACTATAACTATAGTTTACAAAGTTATTTAAACTTATGCAAATCAAGGCATTAAAACTGAGGCTTATAGCTGACAGTCAAGATGGTGCTCCAGAGAAAAGTCCATGCTTCATGTACCCACCAGTCCAGCCTCTTGGGTCATGCAACAGGCCATCCACTAAAAAAACTCCAGGCAAATGTACTCAGGAGGAGGTGCTCTTTCAAACATTTTGCTTCAACCCCATTTAGGACTCTATAGTTTTTTTTAAAAAAATAGCACCTTGAATTTACTTTAGATGTTCACTGGAAGTCAGTTCAACATTGGCATTATATGGTCACTAAAACACAGGTCTCATGACAATCTGGCCACGACCAGATCTTCCCAGGAGACATTAAGGCCCTATTCCAATATAGCCTGATGACCAGCTACTTCCAGTGGGATAATGACTTCTATGAACAGACAGATGGAGTTGCCATGGAGAGCCCTCTCAGCCCGGTAATAGCAAACTTCTTCATGGAGCATTTTGAAACACAAGCTCTGGATGTTGCACCCTTTGCACCCACAGTCTGGTACCAATAGATGGTTGACACATTTGAAATTTGAAGCCATGGTGAAGATAAACTGGAAGAATTTCTAAGCTACCTCAACAGTATCCACCCAAATCAGAGGCATAGCTAGGGCTTCCAGAGACCGGGACAACAGTCAGTTTTTGTGCGCGCCCCTCAATTATTTATTTATTTATTTATTTATTTATTTATTTATACAACTTATATGCTACCCACTACCCAAAGGTCTTTGGGAGGCTTAAAATTACAATGAACAGTTTAAACAGTTAAAATATTAAAAAGGCAATGGACAATTGAAAACAATAAAAACATCTAAACACAAGACACTAAAATTGCCACCAGGACCCACAATATATGTTATGTCAGTTAAACAACTTCAGAAGCAGGAAGGTTTTTACCTAGTCTCAAAATGTCATCAGTGCTGCCACCAGGCAGATGTCACTTGGGAAGGCATTCCATAACCTGGGGGCAGCTGCCAAAAAGGCCCTAGATCTACAACCCATCCCTTTCACCTCCTTGAGGGATGGCTCTCTCAGGAGGGCTCCCTGGCTAGATCTTTTGCCGGGTAGGTCCATATGGAAGGAGATGGACCTTCAGATATCTAGGTCATAAACCATGTAGGGCTTTATATGCCAAAACAAGCACTTTGAATTGGGCTCAGGCAACAACTGGCAACCAATGCAGGTTACATAGAATTGGTGTGATATGATCCCTGGAAGCCCCACCACTCACCAGCTGGGCTGCACAATTCTGAATCAGTTGCAATCACTGAACCATCTTCAAAGGCTGCCCCACATAGAGCACATTGCAGTAATCAATACAGGATGTTACCAGTGCATGAGTAACTGTCATGAGGCTCTGTTCAGGTAGGGGTGTAGCTGGTATATTTTCTGCAGCTGTACAGTGGCACCCCTGGCCACTGAGTCCACCTGGGCTTCCAGAGTTAGACTGGGGTCCAGGAGTATGCCCAAGCTGCAGACCCTGTCCCTTAGGGGGAGTGCAAGAACAGGGAGATGGCCCACTAACCTGTCTGGTGAAGCACCCACTAAGAGCACTTCCATCTTGTATGGATTAAGTTTCAATTTATTAACCTTCATCCAGTCCATTATCTGGCCCAGACATGAGTTTAGTATAGAGACAGCCTCAGCTGGTTTGGTAGAAAATGAGAGGTAGAGTTGAGTATCGTCAGCATATTGCTGACTCCTCAGCCCAAACCTCCTGATGACCTCTCTCAGCAGTTCCATGTAAATGTTAAATAGCATGGGGGACAGTATTGAGCCCTGTGGAACCCTGTGACGTAAACGCCACAGTGCAGAGCAATTGTCTCCCAGCATCACCTTCTGGACATGGTCAGCCAGGAAGGAGCAGAACCAAAGCAGAGTGGTGCCTCCAACCCCCAACCTGGCCAGCCTATCCAGAAGTTGGACACTATGGTCGATGGTGTTGAAAGCCAGGAGTATCCACAGGGTCGCACTCCCCCTGTCTCTCTCCTAGCAAAGGTCATTGTACAGGGGGATCAAGGCAGTCTCCGTACCAAAACCCAACCTGAAACCTGACTGAAATGGATCCAGAAAATCTGTTTCATCCACCCAGCCACCACCCGGTCCAACACCTTGCCCAAATAAGGGAGGTTTGCTACTGGTCAGTAGTTAACCACCAGCCCTGGGTCCATATTAAGTTTTTTAAGGAGTGGCGTAATTACCACCTCTTTCAAGGCAGCAGGGATCACTCCCTCTCTTAAAGAGGCATTCACAGCATCCTAGGTGAAGCAAATTAGGTGCACCCCCCCCCGGCAGACCTTTCAATCAGCCAAGAAGGGCAAGGGTCAAGCAACGTGGTGGTAGAATGGACAGATCCAAGTACCCTGTCCACATCCTTGGATCTCAATAAGTGAAACTCATCCAATAATACTGGACCTAAGCATGATGCACTGGACACATCCCTTGAAGTGTTGAATTCACTGCAAATCTGAGCAACTTTTCCCTTAAAGTGAACAGCAAACTCATCACAGTGAGATGACAAATGGTCCAGGAACTCCACTGTATCTCCCGACTGAAGAAGATCCAGGACAACCCGAAACAGCTCCACTGGACGGCACTCTGAGGAAGCAATACGGTTCGTGAAATATTGCGTTTTTGCCAACCGCATTGCCATAGAATAGGCCCAATATTGGGCTCTAAGCGGTGTTCAATCAGACTCACAGCGATATTTTCTCCACCTGCGCTCCAGCCGTCTTCCCTATCGCTTCATCGCATACAGCTCAGATGTATACCAAGGAGCCATTCGGGCTCTGCGTGTAGGGAGAGGGCGCTTAGGTGCGATCATGTCAACTGCCTGGGTCATCTCCCTATTCCATAGGGTGACCTGAGCTTCGACGGGAGCACCGACCATATCAGATGGATAATTCCCCCAGAGCTTTCACGAAAGCATCTGGATCCATTAGTCTCTGAAGGTGGATCATCTTAATGGATCCCCCACCCTTGCAGAGGGTCGAAGCAGCTAATAGTCTAAATATAATCTGGATGGTGGGTGGGGGCAGTGGTGGTGGATCGGTAGGCAATTTGGAACCCCCTAATTGCTGCACCAGGGGACCCCGCCCCCATTGCCCTCCCCAAGCTACACCCCTGACACAAATATATAATTCACAGTGGAAAAAAGAAATAGAGGGGAAACACCCATTCTTAGATGTCATGGTCATATGCAAACCAGATCTCCAATTAGGACACAAGGTCTACAGAAAACCCACACACAGAGAACAATACCTACATAAAAATTACAATCACTAACCACAACAAAAAAGAGGCATAATCAAAACACTTGTAGATTGTGCAAACCAAAACTGTGAAGCTGAATTCCTCATCAGTGAACTCAGACACCTGAATTGAGCCCTACAGGCAAATGGTTATTCCAAGAATGAAATTAAAGGAGCCATCAAACAAAAACAAAAACAAGCTGAAGAAGAAAAACAGCCTCCAACAAACAAAGTATTTCTGGCATACATAAAAGGAATCACAGACTGCATGGACAAAGTGTTGAAAACACACAACCTACAAACAGTATTTAGACCCACCACAAAAATACAGCAGATGCTATTGTCAGCAAAGGACGAGGAACCCACTTACCACTGCAGGAGTATACTGGATACCTTGTAGTTGTGGCCACGTATATATTGAGACCAGAAAGCACAGCATCCAGGCCAGAATCAAAGAACATGAAAGACACTACAAACTAAAACAACCAGAAAAATCAGCAGTAGCTGAACACACCCTGAAACAAACTGGGCATGAAATCGTCTTCTAGGATACAGAGGTACTGGAAACACTACCAATCACTATGTTAGATGACACAGGGAAGCCACTGAAATCCACAAATATAAGCACAGTTTCAAAAAAGAAGAAAGTCTAAAAATCAACAAAGCCTGGCTTCCAGTACTGAAAGCTACAGCCTGCAAAAGATCAAAATTTAATGAATAGCACCCAGCCACAAGCACCAGTTAGTTATCAGTTCACACAATAGAACAGCTAACAACACCCATCAACCACAGAGGATTGCTGCCACTCCTGACTGCAGTGAAACTTGTTAATCCCTCCACCACAATACAATGACTAACACATATTCTCCTGAATAGGACAAGTTTCCTCTTTCCCACAACTTTAAAACTCTATACCCCAGAGGACAGACAGAACTCCTAGTTCCCTGAGCTCCTTGACCTCTGAAAATGCTGGCCAGAGTCTGGCGAAACATCAGGAAGAAAAACTTCCAGAACACCGCCAAACAACCTGAAAAACTCACACCAGCTATTTATTTCCCCTGCCATGAAAACCTCCGAGAATACAATCTGGTCACCATTTTTTTGCATGAATCAGGAATTCAGGCAAAAATAACTGTGGACGATCAAATTTCTCATTGAAAACTGAGAAAAGCCACTCCTGGTCACAGCAGCCACCTCACTTTGCACAAGCTGCAATGCCAGTCTGTTAGAAGTACAACCCCATTCAGAATAGGCAGCAATCCTAGTCCTAAACTGTTGTTTCAGCTGACTAACAGGAGCACTGTCTTTTCTAGATTAAGTCTCAGTTTATTCACCCACATCTTAATATTCAGTGCAATTCAGTACTTTCATTGTATTTTTGTTACCATTGGAGAAAAATAGATTGGTAAGACCCAAAGCCCATTTTCAACAAAAACTTCTGCAGCAGTTCAACGTAAACCAGTGGCCAGCGTCATGCAGCCTTCTAATAAGGTCTCTAAAACATACGGCTTCCAACAGTATGCACTACAAGCCAGTTTTTCACAGTTCCCCCAAAACCTCGACAAACTGAATTTTAAAAATTGTCTAATGGCATGTTTAGCCCCCTTTTAAATACAAAATTTTATTTATTTACTTCAATTGGCTTAATTTATTGTGGAAGCCATCACTTGGACTAAGTATTTTTGGACTCCAGTCAAAAGATAACCTAGAAGAAGCCGAACAAGCTCTCTGCAAGCACGAAGACTTCTTTAATTAAGCTAACAACGCAAGTAAAATGTAATTTTGGATATAAAGTTATGTTGCAAACTATGGTTGAAATCCTGTTGCACAGCTCCACCTGTGCAACAGTAATTATGTCATTAGCAATAGTAAACTGCCACTGATTAAAAGCTTCTCTTGGTGATTTTGCGGTGCACACACATGACAAGTTCATTGCAAACATAGATGTGGAATATAAAATAAACTGCCATAACCAACCATAGAGTCCTACTGTACCTAATTATATATTGGACAGTACATAAGCCATGATATCCAGGTTTGTTTTTGAAATACAAGCTTAGATAGGCATAATTCTAAGCAGAAGATGTGCTTAACTCTCTCATGGTTGCTGTTTTCACCCTCAAATTACTCCTACCAACTGCCTTTTCAACCCAATTCAAATGCTTCCTGGTTCATACTTTAGAGGGTATTGACGTCAGAAACATCACTGGCAGATGGATGATAATCAAAAGAATTCTAGTTTCAGTTCTAGGGTGCATGCCACTATCTCTCAGTGAACACCAATCACAAACACAATGGAACTGAAAACAAAATAACTTGATCAGCAGAAATGAGATGCATTGGTAACATCCTTCTCAACACATCAGCATAGCTCTGCAATAGCATACTCGTCTTACATTTCTAATCAGTTGAAATATTTTCTTTGAACTAGTTATTGGAGGTTTAGAGCCGGTTCATAAGTTAGTTGATTTCCACAGTTAAACTGTTCACATGCTTGTTCTTACCAGCTGATTACCTGACTAATACTGGAGGATATATAGAAAACTGTAGCACTGCTTGTTTTAAAAAGTTGAGCATTTCTTGGTGTTCTCATTATGTTAAAACAGCTTCAGAAGATAAACTTCCCTTAACGCTTTCATGATAGTAGTAATTCCGTCAATGGCAAGGAAAGCATAGATACAAATATTCTGGCATAAAATAACTGGTGAGCATGCTTTGTTTAATGTTTTAAACTTTGTCCCACCATTCCAAAAGGGGGGAAAACCTGTGTCCTTAAATGTCAGTTAAGCAAGTTAGGATATTATTTTTATTTTTATTTTGGTCATTTGGCCCACAGTTTTGGGTGAATGACTGCACCGTGGTGCATTCATTGCTATCTTTTAGTAACACCATTTTAAAATATATTATTTTCTGAGAAAAGTATGCCATCCTAAAAATGTATCATTATTTCAGTTTGGCATTATTCCAAATCTTCTGTCGGTATTGTAGCAAAAACTGCTTTTAAAAAACCACCACCACCCAAGATTCAACCTTCATAACCCAGGATTGGACACAGGTTAATTTTATGTACTAAGAAGTTTTTATCTGATTACACTGAAGACAGGTTCCAGACTCCAAAGTTAGCCATTACTACAACAGAAATAATGGCCTACAGATGCAGTAACTCACAGCAATGTACAATATATCTGTCACTAGATATTGTGAAAGGAATGAAATGGACTTATTTCATCCAGTGTGTCTTGTTTTAGCACAGCTCAGACAGACTACTGTATGAAGTATATTAATATGTTATATTGCCCCTAAAAGTCATATTTAATAGTCTGAGGTTATTCCAATGTCATAGTGTGTGACAGTACTGTAAAATGTTTTGGAAGAAAACATTATCTTCTGCACATTGTTGAAGTCTGCGTACAGTGGGAAACATTTTTTCTTACTATTTTATATTTTTAATAGTTCTTTGCAATAAATACTTCCAACTGCAATCAGGGACAACATGGTGTTAAGAACTGAAAAATATCAAAGTACAGTAATGTCAAATGAGAATGAGAATGAGAGGGCCATTGTGATAACCATGAGGGTGTTGGGAATATGCCAACCACCTCTCTTCCCTTGTAAAAAGGTACCTTCTCTTTTCTATCTAACAGGGGAATTTAGGTGGTGAGTGAAATAATGGTATGTCATATTGCTGGATAGAGATGGGCACGACTCAGTGAAATATTCATTTCCGTTTCCGTTCGTCGTTTCCGTTACGTAACGAGGAACGGTAACAACAATTACTCCGCTCCAACACGAACCCGACCCGATAAAGATAAATTGGGTCTGATTTGTTGTTGTCGTGCATGGCATCGTGGCGCCGACAATCGCGCGATGCCGTGGCGCAGCACAGAAAAAATGTTTTAAAAAGAAAAAAACCCCGATTCCCAGCCATAAAAGCAGGCAAAAATATGCCTGCCTGGGGGCACCTACCGAGGGGTGGTTTCTGGGGGGGTCCCTGGCCTTCCCCCCTCCTATCCTGGGGTGCTGCTGGTACCAGGCTGGGTGGGGGCATCGTCGACTCCTTTGCCATGCGGTGGGTGGGGATCCAAAATGGCGACCACAATATTTTTTTAAAAATTGTGGTCCAAAAACCTACCAAAGCACAACAGAAACATGTGAAAATTAGGTATTTTAAATGCCTGAATTTTTATAGTAGCAGCAGTGGGTTTTTCTTGCAATAAAACGTCTCCATTGATTTTATTTTATTTTTATTTTTATTTTTTTATAACTGCGCACGCGCAATGATGGGCTGGCCATGGGATGGGACCATGCAAATTTTTGGAGCCATTCCACCAATCGCATGGCCACTTGGCCAGGTTTTGACCACAGAGACTTCTGGGATGTGCCAGTCGGGCATAAAAAGCCCACTAACCCTAGCCCTAACCCTAACCCTAAGCCTAACCCATACGCCAGTACACTGTCCTTCTTAGTGGGTCAGAGGCACCCAGAGGTGCAGCCCACTAACTCACCCTAACCTTACCCGTAACCCTAAGCCTAGTCCTTGCCCTAACCCCAACCCTAAGCCAGATCTGTACTCGCATTGCACTACTACGCAAGTACACTTCCCTTCTGGGTGAGCCATAGAGCGCCCAGAGGGATCCTCTCTCACTTCGCTCCCCAGCCCAAGTGCACCGTATGCCAGTATGCCAGTATGCTGTCCTTCTTAGTGAGTCAGAGTAGAGGCACCCAAAAGAGAGGTGCCTCTGCCAGTGCCACTTGGTATGCATACGCAAACGCAATGGCTACACACGTACTTTTCCCTTTGTAGCAGGCCAGAGGAGGCACCCACCCCAGAGAGGTGCCTCCAGGAGCCCACTAAATGCCTTCCCTTCGTAGCGGGCCAGAGGAGGCACCCACCCCAGAGAAGTGCCTTCAGGAGCCCGCTAAATGCCTTCCCTTCGTAGTGGGCCAGAGGAGGCACCCACCCCAGAGAGGTGCTTCCAGGAGCCCGCTAAATGCCTTCCCTTCGTAGCAGGCCAGAGGAGGCACCCACTCCAGAGAGGTGCCTCCAGGAGCCCGCTACCCTCCCCCCTAAACCAGTACTAACGACAGACGAAAAAATGACAAACGAAACGACAAATTTTTGAAAAATTTCGTGACAAATGGAAACAAGCTGAAACGGGCCGGCTCCAACACACGACAACTCGAAACGTCATTTTTCCTGGTCATGCCCATCTTTATTGCTGGATCATTCTCCACTGGTAAAAAAATGGAATTGGGAAAATACTTCCTTTAAATAGGCTATGAATAATAGCCCACAGGCTCTGTAAACAAACATTATTTGCCCCTTGTGAGTTTTCATCACTTACTGTAAGTCTGCCATTAGAAACAATAGAATGAAATGCACAAGCAGGGATCAGCTATGCAGCTCAAGATTGTATATATTACTTTGTTTCTATGGCAATTGATAGAATGGGGAAAGGACAATTTGATGCTATTGAATTAATCACAGCTATACTCCCTTTTTCTCCATCGCACACATATCCATGTCAAAAGTAGCACAATAACAAGGTCTCCATAGTATCATTTTTTTCTTATTTGTTATTATCAAGCTAAGACTGGCCTCCATCTAATTTAGATGTACAAAAGCAATAACTCGCAAATAAAGTAACCTCACCCAAAGGCTTGAAATCTCTCTGGAGGCTGGTTAGCTGGCTCTGGGATTTATTTATGATTCACCATCCAAAAAAGTGTCAAACATACCGAATGGTTTCATCTAGTTAGATGAAGATACCTAGACAATACTAATACTATTATACTTCTTACTTAATGGAACTTACAAGCCGCTCAGTTTGAAAAAGCTGCATTATTCCCTACCCCAAACATTTCAAAAGAAGAGTTCCAGAGTAATGTCTTTGCCACACCAACTGCCTGTAGAGTGAGATGTATTATGCTTTCACCCGACAAGGCATTTCAAAAGAAATCATAAAAGAAATCATACAGAACACAGTGGTTTTAAAGAGCAGAAGGCAAATCTAGTTGGCAGAGATCATAGCAGTTTAGTTATCTGTTCTATTCCTCCTTCTTTTTTATTATAATGGCTATAAAATGGCTCTGTAGAGGCTGCAGCTTGAGTATGAGCTTTTTGGAAGCCCAATACACAGTATCTGACGTTATTTCAAGACCAAATTCAGGGCATCAGATTTTTACTTGTTTGACTGGAGGCCCAGAATCCCTTAGATAGCCACTGGATGCTGCTGTCCAAAAAGCACGCAGGGGACAAATTAGATCTTACATGGTTTGTTGTTGTTCAGTTGTTCAGTCGTGTCCGACTCTTCATGACCCCATGGACCAGAGCATGCCAGGCCCTCCTGTCTTCCACTGCCTTGTGGAGTTTGGTTAAATCCATGTTGGTTGCTTTGATAACACTGTTCAACCATCTCATTCTCTGTCATCCCCTTTTCCTTTTGCCTTCAATCCCAACATCAGGGACTTTTCTAGGGAGTCCTCTCTCCTCATGAGGTGGCCAAAGTACTGGAGCCTCAGCTTCAAAATCTACCAGGTAAAAGCCTGAAAAAGTCACTTAGAAGGCTTATTTTATTCTTCATGAAAAGCAGCTGAAGATGATGGTAGGTTGGAATGAAAAATGTTAGAAGAAAAGATAAACATAATCCTCCCTCTTTGTGTTTTTAAGGGTTTGGGCTTTGTTTTGTTTTTTGGCTTGCAGACCCTTCTCCCATCACCACAAAAAAATTGAGCATCTGGAAACATCTGGATAGGAAGAAGTTTAAAAAGCAGTACTTCTCCCTGCCATACCTCCACTAACAATTCCTTTATAAACTATATACCGTATATACTCGAGTATAAGTCAAGCCAAGTATAAGTCAAGGCCCCTAATGTAACCTCAGAAAACTGGGAAAACTTATTGACTGGAGTATAAGTCCAGGGTGGGAAATGCAGCAGGGCCTGGAAGCTCCTCCTTTGTGAGTTGGGGGAGTGGTGTGTGATGTTTAAAATGACTTTTAGACACCAAGGCAAGCACTTGCCTCAGTGGCTAAAAGTCATTTTAAACATTGCATGCCGCTCCGCCACAACGGGGGAGGGGGGGTCAGGAAAAGCGGCACACAGTGTTTAAAATGACTTTTAGCTATCAACCCTAGCACTTATTTATTTATTTTATTTTATTTTAATACTTAAATACTGCCCATCTTCCGGCGGAACTCCAGGCGGTTTACAACAAAAACAGTAACAATTAATTGTTATAAAATAAAAACAGTAACAATTAAACACTTGCCTCAGTGGCTAAAAGTACTTACCTGAATATAAGTCGATGGCCCCTTTTTTCAGCCCAAAATTAGGGCTAAAAAACTAGACATATTTGAGTATATACAGTAAGTGCCTTTTGGCCTGTTGACACTTTATATTTTAGAATCCAAGACAGTGTTGTGCTCTTATGCTGAAATCCACTTTCCCAGACTCTAAATTAAAATCAGATCTTGTTCACCACCTACTCCGGCAACATACATATATAACAGAACAATACACATTCAGCACTATGGAACATTACTCTTCTTCAACAGGAAAAAAATCCTCTTGTACAGTTGATACAATATTGTGCTCTGTCTAATAAGGTAGAGGAAAATTATTTCATAGAAATAGATCCAACTGGCTCCCCTGCAGTTGCCCTACAAATGCTTGGAAGGTACAATGATTTAATAACTACTCGTTTATAGCTTCATTTAGCAGAGAAAATTGATCCACCACTTATAGCCATAGATCAACTTACAAAATTTTGAATCTTAACCTTAATTAAGAATGTTCCTTATATTATAAAATGGACCATATTAGCACCACAGCATTCATGGTAAATTTCATTGTTTAAAGCCACATTTAATGTGCATGTGCAACATATTGGCATAGAGAATATTATGGCACAGTATGGTTTTCTTTATTCCTGTTCATTTCCTCATATCCTTCTTTTCATACTTGAAATCTACAGGCACCTTAATATGTTTTCAGTCTGTCAATTCAAAGTTGTGTTCAATTTTCTGATCGTAATCTCCAAGGTTATTGTTTCCTCTCCTTGCCTGTGCTCCCCATTTTTATTTCAAAGCTACTTATGCATTCTGATTGTGCTTCAAGAGATACTCTTTAAAAAAGTATCCCCTTTCCACCTGCAGCTGCTTCTAACCATGCAGATATCTGGGGAAAAGAACTATTAATTAAATTTAGTGGCACTGCAAGATATGTAAAAACAAACATTATCCAGAAACACATTATAGTAATTTATAATAATTATTTGTCTCTCTTCTTTGTATTATTGGTTTGATTTTTATTTTTGGTTTATTTATATGTGTTGTTCTATGTAAACTGCCCAGAGTTCCCATAGGGATAACTAGTTGTGGGATATAAATAAATAAATAAATAAATAAATAAATAAATAAATAAATAAATA
>JAHTLZ010003526.1:38806587-38819087 GCA_023846285.1 Phrynocephalus versicolor
CACACACACACACACACACACACACACACACCATTCTCCTCATACTATAATCATTAGCATTCTGGTCCACAGAGCAAAAGAAGGGTAACCAGAATTATCTCTGGTTTAATGTTTTCTCTGGTTAGATAATTCTGTTATGATTTTCAGAGGATATATTTCATCTTTATAACAGTTAGATATTACTTTGAGTTATTGATGTTGAAATTGGAACAAGTGGAACTAATCTAGATTCCTATGTTGCTTAATCTTTTGTACTGTAGATTTTAATTATTCCGGTATTTTATTATGCTTTCAGAGAGAAATCAGCCTTTGGCAAGAAGATTAGAAAAGATGCTTATATCTCATAATACATTTTGGGTTACACAGCAGGGAGTGTGTGTCAAAACTGTTATTTCTTCTGAATTAGCTTTGTGGCGCCTTCATTACTTCTCCAAGTCGATGGATAATAATCCAAAAATATTAATGTCATGCTGGTTTTTGCAAATGTGAGGTTTACATTGTTTATTTCATTGATTGAAGCATCTGTTAATAAACAAGTTTCCAGAAGAGAACAGTCTGTTTCAGGAACCAAAAGCTCTTCTTCTGAACGATCTTCTTTTCTTTTGCAATGGATGTTAATGGCCAAAGTAAAACCTCTTACCAAACCCATTGGAAGCCTAATTTAATTCTCTCTGCTTTTTGCATTTTGGTTTAGGCAGCAGTTTTTTATGCTTTACTTAGAAACTAATACGGCAACCAAACAGGCTCTTTTTAAATTATCTTGTTACCTGATTTTCAGGGGTAGACCAAGACTGCAACACGATCTGTAAAAGGAAACAGCCCCCCCCACACACACACATACACACACACACACCAAATCACATATGAGCCAAAGGTGGTCAAGTAATTTTGGTACACTGGATTTTCTTTCCCAAGAGCAACTACACATGGGAATAAAAATAAAGCAATAATAAAGTAAGAATTTCTCCTTTTTTATGATATTTAAATAAGCTGCTTCACTCTGACTACTATTGACAGTCATGCTTCTTTTTTACTTAAGATTAAAAACACATGTTAACTGCTTTTGATATGTTGACAATACAGCCTCATGCTCATATGCCTAAGACACCCCTTAAAAGTCAATTAACATATGAAATGAAAAATGTTTCTTTTGCACCCAACACTATTTCTAAATTTTAAAGCCCAGTTATATATGATGGAACTGAAAAGTATCCATTGGTTGGTCCCTAATTAACTACTCTTTTCCCATAATTAAGAACTAGCATGCTTTCTTGATGCTTGATTTTGAATGAATATTGCAAGACTGTAAAGGCTCTTTTGATCTTGTTCACTACATTTCTCAAGCAAACTCTGATAATTATTTCTCATGTACTCAGGTAGTCATAAATTGCTCCTCCTTTTCAATCCTGGAAATTGGTATGTGTGAAAACATATGCCATCTGTTAAACATACATAGTCAAGAGATACCTCCTAATCCTCCATTATGGCTTAGCTGCCCACATCCACTGAAAAAGCCTTCTTAACCCTAAGTTTCACCTTGTAAAAGGAAGAGCCAGATAGCCAGTTTGTGTAGCTTCCGTTTAGCTCTACTTTCCCCAGGTTTAGAAGATAATCCAATCATGTCTATCTCTCACTGTTTTCAAGTAGCTCCAAAACCAAAATGATAAATATAAGCTTAGAAATACCAACTATTTAGCTGAATCTATGAAATTATGTTTTAACGTGGTATGATCATACCACTGCAGATGAACCTCACAGTGAAATCACGACACATTTGATTTATGTGAAGAAGCAAGTCTGAAATCTCCTGCATTCCTAATGGGTCATTTTTAACTGGTTAGTATTACACTATCTACATATCAGCTAGGAGGACTTAGTAAGCAAACTGTAAATGGCCTGGTTTTGCTTTTCAGCATCAGGTTCTCATCTTAACGTTAATGAAGTCACTGTTCTGAGGTGCCTGAAATATTAATCTATACCTAACTGCAGTAATAATATCTGATTTCATAAGATGTCCTCCACCACATCTGCTGATCCTTCTGTAGTTATCCACCATTAGGAAAACTTGTATCATCAAGGGGTGGGACTGTTGTGGTCAAGGAGATGGGTAAACACTGGGGAACATGCATACTATATCCATGCCAAAGAGCTTTCTCCACTGTAAAAATCACATTTTAAGGCAATCTGTTGTAAACCTTCCTTCACATTGCCTCCTACCTCTTGTCAAGTTGGGGTGCAGCCACCCAAAAAGTAATGTTCTTGTGCTGGAAAAAATTAGGCAAGAATAGTTTTTTGTTTCTAAGAAAAATAACTCAAGAAATTTCTCAAGTAAATATATACTAAGTAACATAGTTCTCATTTTCATTCTCATTCTTTGGATTCAGCGCCATCCTCAGGGCATATCAAATCATGGTAGATGCATATACTGGAATAAGTTCCTTTCCTGTAAGCACTGTTGCAAACAGAGAGAAACACAAGGCTGTGACCTGCTCCAGTTAAAAAATGAAGAAAGTGTTGTGTCATATGTTTCCCAGTTTCCCAAAACTGGGAGCTTGATTCTTACAAAGAGATGATTATACAATGAAAGATGTGATGTGTACAAACATTCTTTGGTTACTTCTAAAGCAAGGTTGGGGACTCGAGTCATAGGACTTGCTGTCAAGTCAGACTTAAGCTGCACCAGTGACTGAACTCAGACTCAACTCATTCCCCACCACCACCAATAATTTACACTAAACTTGTAACTTGGAATCCACCTATCCCTTCTCTTTTTCTCTGGGCAAAGGAGCTTGCTTTTGATAGAGACTCAGAGTTGGGGCTTGGAACTTGGGACTTGGAAATTTGCTTTGAGATACAAGGGATATTGAAACTTTACCTCGAGTGTTATCTGACCACAATGCCATCTTATGGACACTGAAATCTTCAGGTATGCCTAGGCATTGGAAAATTAACCCAACTCTTTGGACTGATAAAGAATTCATCTCAGAGGCTGCTAGAGATTTGAATTTGTATTTTGAAACTAATCTGAATAAGGGCACACCACTCAAAACGGTATGGGATGCCTTCAAGCCATACTTTAGAGGATTCGTTATCCAATTTATGGCAAGACGGAATAAAGAGAGGAAAAAGAAATATGAATCAACTCTTAAAATGATGAAAAAGCTTGAAACGGACTTAACACAAGACCCCCGTAACGATAAGCTGAACAAAGACCTGGCCTCTTGTAGGCATGAACTCAATTTGATCCTGACTGCAGATATAGCTCACAAAATCAAGTTGGCCAAACTGAACTTTGTGGAAAATGCGAACAAACCAGGTAGATGGTTAGCGTATAGGTTAAAAAAGGTACAATCACAAAAACTCATATTCTCACTCAAAGACAAAGCTGGGGAAACTCAGACAGAGCAACTACAAATCCAAAAAATCATAGAGGAATATTACCAAAGATTATTCAAGCCGGAGATGATTGACAATGATGCTATCTTCCATTACCTTGAACAAGCCAACTTTCCAAAACTTACTGAGCAACAGAGAGCCCAGACGAATGCCCCTATCACAATGATGGAAATAACAGAGGCTATTAATCATCAAAAACTGAATAAAGCGCCTGGACCCGACCAAATACCTGCTATATTTTATAAAAAATTCTCAGAGACAATTTCTGGAATTATGAAAAACCTCTTTACATCTATATTTGAAGGTGAAAATATACCAGATTCCTGGAAATCATCACACACGACACTGATTCCCAAAGAAGGGAAATCCAAAGATTTGATACAGAACTACAGGCCAATCGCCCTCCTAAACGTGGATTACAAAATTTTTGCAACCATCCTGGCCAATAGATGGCGAATGATTTTACCTTCCTTGATATCACACGACCAGACGGGCTTCCTCCCGAAAAGGCACCTCCAATCCAATATCAGAACTTTTCTCAACGTGTTGGAATATTATGAATCCCACCCCGAGAAGCAAGTAGCTTTTGCATTCATTGATGCCGAGAAAGCCTTTGATAATGTATCCTGGTCTTTACTCAAAACTCAATTAGATTACCTTCAGTGTGGCCACAGAATGTTGCGAGCAATTGAACAAATTTATTCTACCCAAAATACCAGGATTGTAGTGAATGGTCACCTCACAGATAAAGTTAATATACACAAAGGTACCAGGCAAGGATGCCCCCTCTCTCCTCTTCTGTTTATATCCACCCTGGAAATTCTTCTTCATGTAATAAGGGAAAACCCAGACATTCAAGGCTTACAAAATAAGGGAGAAGTTTACAAGGTACAAGCCTTTGCAGATGACCTGATGGTTATCATGGAGAACCCCCAGACTTCCTCTGTAGAACTTCTAAAGACCCTGGAGGCATACTCAAAAATCTCTGGATTAAAGGTGAATAGAGAAAAAACATTGGTTTTAACTAAAAATATGACCCCACCCATGATCGAAAAACTGGTAAATCAATCTGGTTTTCAACATTCTAATAAGGTAAAATACTTGGGTATTACTGTATCTAACCGATGCAACTCTCTACTTAAAGATAATTATGTTAATGTTATCAAAACAATCAAAGCTGATCTTGAAACTTGGTCAAGACTTCAGCTATCCTTAATGGGCAGAATTGCTGCAGTCAAAATGAATGTCTTACCTAAAATGCTTTTCTTATTTCAATCTCTGCCTATATTACCAAACTTTAAGATCATTTCAGATTTGGAAAAAAGTATACGTATATTTATATGGCAAAAGAAAAAAGCAAGGATTAAAAATATTTATTTGCAGGATAGAACCAAATTTGGAGGCTTTGCCCTTCCCAATTTGGCACTATACTACAAGGCTGCCGCCATGACTTGGATTAAAGACTGGATCCTGATGACAAATAAAAGAATACTACAGCTTGAGAGTTATGGCCTTGATAAGGGTTGGCATCACTATATGTGGTATAAGGGAAATCTACCTACCCTCTTTAAAAAGCACTGGATAAGGAATGCTTTAATTAAAATATGGTCATTGATTCAAAAACAATTTTATCTCAAAGCACCTATGTGGTTATCCCCACTGGGAGCAATTTATAGCTCCCAGGCAAGTGAAATCTCAAAAGTTGTAACTTACAGACACCTTCTGAATGCTGACCTCTCATTGAAACCATTAGGGAAACTAGTATCAGAAGGTCATAATCTGGATTGGTGGAAATATCAACAAATATATTCACATTTCAAAGAGCTTTCCAAAGAGGGTGGCTTTATGACTACTGATACCCCACTCGATAAAATACTATCCTCTGGTGACTCAAAGCTTATTAGCAAATTTTATAATATACTGTTAAATGAAAAAATGATTGATACATTGGTTAAAGATTCTATGATTAGATGGGCTGAAAACTTTGGTTATACTATTCATTTAAATAAATGGGACTCCTTGTGGAATACAGTTAAAATCTTTAAATCTATTTCATTTAAGGAAAATTGTTACAAAATGTTTTATAGATGGCACTTTGCACCTCACCGTTTATCCAAGATGTATAACTGTTCACCTAAATGTTGGAAATGTAACTATGACTGTGGAACCTTTTATCATATGTGGTGGACCTGTAAAGAAGCAAAGGCGTATTGGAATATGGTAAAACTTTTCTTAGAAAGATTTTTGAAAATTAAGATAGAGTCTAGACCAGAACTATTCTTGTTAAATATAGTAGATGTAAACATTTCCTATGACCAGAGATATGTACTTCACCATGTAATTGTTGCTGCAAGAATACTATATGCGAAATTTTGGAAACAACCAAACACGCCAACAGAGAAGGATTTCCACGGAAAGATAAGAGAATGTATCGAAATTGATAAACTCTCTGGCTATCTAAAGGGAGATTACGACGAGATTTTTCGGGAAAGATGGCAAGAAGTAACAAATTGTTAGTATTGTGATAATATTTGGCAATTTTAGTAATATGTTAAATTACTATCTCTATATTGCTTGATATACTCAATGAAAATTTTAAAAATTGTACCCCTTCTTCCCTTCCCCGCCCATACTCTTTTTCCTTGTTCCCCCCTTAAAAACTCAATAAAAATCTATTAAAAAAAAAAAAAAGATACGAGTACTTCGGTTTACGAGTATGTCTGCAGAATGGATTATACTCATTAACCAAGGCACTGCTGTATTTCTTCTTTTTCTGTCTTAAATTTGTTCCATTTCACTTCTTTTTGGTAGGGAAAAACAGTTTAAAAAGCCCCCCTTTCTCCACCCAATCAGGCACAGGTAAAGGGTGAGCTTTTTAAGCCTTATTTTTCCCTCCACCAAGCCTGGGGCTCCAGCTAGTCAGTGCTGGGGGGGAAAGGTTTTTCTCCCCCACCCCAGCGCCAGTCAGCTGGAGCCCAGGGCTTGGTGGAGAGAAAAAGCCCAGGCTTCTTAAACCTTTTTTCCCTCCCACAAGCCCTGGGCTCCAGATGACTGGCGCTGGGGTGGGGGAGAAAAAACTTTTTTCCCCACACCCCAGCACTGATTATCTGGAGCCCCAGGTGTGGGAGAGGGAAAAAAGATTTTAAAAGCCTGACCTTTCCCTGCGCCAGATTGGGTGGGGGAGAGGGGGGCTTTTAAAGCTGTTTTCCCCCAGGTGAAGCCACCACCAATCAGCTGGAGTGCAGGGCTTCAGCGGGGAAAAAAGTTTCAAAAGCCCACCCTTTCCCCGCATCCAATCAGGTGGGGAAAAGCATGGGCTTTTAAAACATTTTCTTCCTGCCAAAGCCCCGCACTCCAGCTGATCAGTGGTGGCTTCGGCGGGGGGGGGGGAGCCCGCAGTGTCCCCACGCCAATCAGGTCCATTGGGGGGAACCACCACCTTTTCCCCATAGGAATGCATTGCTTCAAATGGAAATTTCCATTTCATTTCATTTTGTTTTTCTTTGATGGGTCCATTCATTATTTGTTTCATTCCGTAACGAAATGAATAATGAATAACAAAATGAATGAAAAATGTTTCATCCCCATCTCTACTTACTATATTAAAATAAATCACATGTAGAGATGGTCAGTTTGAATCACTGGAACTTACACAGGAATTGATTCATTAAATTCCCATTGATTCAATTGGTCTACTCTAATGCAATTTGCTATGGATTTTGACCAATGACTGTTCACATTTTTAGTTTTGAGTAATGTTTACTCATTTTGAAATGCTATTTTTCTGGTTACCACAACATGTTATGTAGGAGTCATCTGTGGGAATTTTGATCCACTGTTCGTTATTTAAGCATTTTTTAAATAAGAATCAGGGCAAAATATTAGTAACAAATTACTAATGAGTAATGTTCTTTGTTGCTCAAAAACAACTTGTTGGTTTCAGTAAAGTAAGGATTACAGACCATATTAGGGACTTTTAAGCAGAAATAACAGTGAAAGTCTCACAGACGGCTTGTATATATGTACAATATATTATTACGAAAACTGTTGTTACCATATATGGTCACTTCAGTCATCTAAGTAATTTACATTCCATGCTGAACTACTTTTACAAGATTGGCATGCCAAGTTCATCTCTCTACACTGTCCTTTGCATTGCTCAGATATATATGTGTGATATTCCTTGATGAAAATGCTAACCCCACAAGCTGTAATTGTATGCTCTTCTGTTAGCTTTGGAAAGATAAAGCAGGATTTAAAGACCATATTCAACTAACCTTCTAATACTTCAAAAGGTCATTTGCTTGTTCCACTAATTCTAACTTTAGAATGATTGGCTTATTTTAAAGGCTCTAGTCTTCAATCTGAATTCTTTTGAAGAACAAAGACCTAAACTGAGATTCTGTAATAAATCCCAAGAAAGGGCCTGTACTTTTTCAATTTACCAGCAGTTCGCTTGTACAATTACACTACTTATGTATAACTGAGCTTCTCTGAGTACCAGGCATGTCTGCAGGCAGAAGAAGCAAAGGCAACTTTTGGTACATATATCCATCATTTTTTCTGCAATTAGTGCAGAATGTCTCCAGGAAAAGCTAGTATTAGCACCCTTTGAAAAGCAAGGCATGCATATTCAGCAAGTAAAAAAATAACTGGAAAAATATTTAAAAAGATGTAAACAACCTATCTGATGCTTTTAAATCCTGAAATGAATAAGCAGTTACTGTAGTTCTGCATGATTGATGCAATTGTTTTTAAAAGCATTTTCATCCATGCAAAAATTCTCATCAATACTATCAGAATATATTCTGTAATCTTGCACATGAAGAATAATGTTAAGGTCCTAATCCTTACACAAATAAAGAACTTTATTCCTGGCTACAGGAGGGCAGGCAAAACTCCCCTCACTGCCTTCAGCCAGGAGCAGTCTTTTCGAATGAAAGGCCCACCTTATCATGGATAGACTAGTAACCAAAACATCCTACCACAGCAAGCTCTTTGACAACTGGCGAACATGTGACATCAACCAGATCTAACTCATCTGTCAGGCTATGTGTGAGATGCTAGGCACAACAGAAATAGAAGACAGCTGCTCTACATACAGAACAGACCCAAAAGCATGTGCATCAATTCACCATGCCACCACACATGTAAATTAGTATCAGTCAGGAGCTTAGTTCCCTCAACTCTTCTATTGCCAAATTGAAATGACAATTCAGTCCTTAATTTAATGCAAATTGCTACACATGATGCTAGTTATGTACTTTTTCATATACAGTTAACTCTTGATTGGGCTCAGTTATTCTGCTTAGATTTCTATTTTTCTGAGTTATTTGTAAAAATTACAGCCATTATTTTTGCATCAAAAGGACTGACACACTGTGTTTCAAAAACAGTATTTTCATATTCATTTTCTTTTGAAATTGCTGTTATTGTAGAAAATAGTTATCTACATATATAAACTCATATAAATTGCAGCCGCTGTGGAAATTTCCCTAATGCCTGAGCAAAATGTCCATTAATTAATTTCAATCCCATTGCCTTTCACCTTGTGCAATTAAAGGAAGGGGTTTTATTAACTGTTGTCAATTATTAAATGGAATATTTGGCTAAAAGGTATATATTTGTATCAGGTCATGCATAAAACCCAAATGATACTTTAATAAATCTAAAATAATAACTGTGGTTCTTCAGAGGAAAATGTATATTGAATGATATACAGAGAAATCAGAAAAGCAGGGCATGGCTACAGCTGAATACCGAAATGTGACAAATAAATAAAATGCAAATATGCAGAATAAGCCACTGGTCATGAAACAAGATGCTGCTTTTCTAGTCAACAGATTTAGGGTGTTGAGGCTTCGGCATCCTATCTGGAATGTCAGGCATCAGCAGCAGAAACATGCCTCTAGGTAGCCCCTTGGAATTAAAAAAATAAACAAATGATTTTGGGGCTTTTAATAGAAATTTTGGCACACTGCCAACATCCATGTATTGAATATGAACAGTATGTTCATTGTGGCTTGTTCCTCAATATTGTCCAGAGGCCATATATTCATCCACTTTGAACTGCAATATGGTTATTCAGGTCTAACGAAAGAAAATGAAAATAAAATGAAAATGAATTTCATGTTTTTGCCTCATGCTAATTTCATTTTTTAAAACAATTCCAACCGTTGAGCATGGGCTTCAAGGTACGGTGACAAAATTTAAGTGCCAACATATTTTTACTGAGACTGCCATCGGGTAGACCATGGCAAGTTTTGAGGTGGATGTCCTGAAAGAGGAGAAGAATTGTAACTGCTAAATTACTCCAGTAATGTTTTTTTCCTAGATGGAAAGAGGATGTGAGACTACCTGTGCCAGGCCAAAACAAATAATAATAATAATAATAAGCCATACGAAATTTTTGTGGAATTTTAAAGACTGCTATATTTTAATGTGAGATTTCATGGACATGTCCACTTTCTGAGGCCTGCTCAGGAGCCACAACAACATGTCTTGCCATTGGTAATATGACCAGAGAGGTATTTCTTCTTCAGAACATTTTGGGCTGACCCTTGTATTTGTATTTTCTTTTATAAATTCTAATCAGACCACAACAGCTGGCAGATTTTCTTCACATTCTACGTTACCATTTAAATCATTGCTGTAAATCAGGCCTGCCCAACAGGTAGCCCACGGGCTACTGGTAGCCCATGAAGGGCTCAAAAGTAGCCCACAGTCCATCAATAAAAGAGGTGAATGGATAAGTTCTCCACCCTCCTTCCCCCATTCCAAGGACCACCACTGCCCCAGCAAAGTTCTGGGTCTGCCAGTCCACTGTTTAACCCAAGTGGGGCAGTTCAATGGCCATGGTGCATTGAAATCTGTTCCCTCCAGAACGGATTAATTTGTTGTTAATGCATTCCTATGGGAAACCGCTGCTCTACTTACAAAAGTTTTTTACTTATGAGCATGTGCTCGGAACAGATAAAATTCGTAAGTAGAGGTATTAGTCTAGTAGCCCTCAGGCACTTTGGGCCGGAAAAAGTAGACCTTGGCCTGTTCAAAGTTGGAACAGCTCTGCTGTAAATGATAGGGAAATGCCAGGCTTTCCTCGGCCATTGTGGCCTGTCTAAAACTAAATAAGTAAGGACACAGATAGTCCACTTGCATCATTTTCAGTCACAGATACTTGGAACTGCAATGCTGAAAATGTGGGAAAGAAATGTTTTTCTCCTCACATGCCTATTAGTTATAGCGTTACTGTAAAAAGACTTGCAAATGAACCACAGAATGTCAAATATTTTCTGGAAGCAATGCTTGAGCTCTTCTTTATCATTAATATTTCCACTCTACCTATTAAATAGTGCATAAAGCAAAGCTTCCTGTCAAGCTTTTCAAATAGGTCAACATAACTGGAGGCAACAGCTGTTTCGTGAGAATAAATAATTGTGTTGAAAATGTGTGCCAAGTGAGTTCTTCTGTTGCAATGGTGATTGTACTACGGCAGTTCCGTAACCAGTGAGGATGTGTTCTTTCTTGCATAATAAACCAGAGGTTCACAACTTTTCTGTTTAGCAAGCTGCTCTTTTCAACCCACTATACAACTCAGCAAGACTGGCCATTTGCCAATGATTTACCTTTCAAGCCCCATATTGCATAGAAGTCTTTTAAGCTCTGTTGTTGACAGTAAGATCCTACATGTTTACTCAGACATAGGTCTGACTGAATTCAATTTCCTGTTAAATAAGCATGCACACAAAGTCAACCATAGACATCTAAGACGGGAGTAAAAGGCTGTTCCTCAGTTCATTTTCATTAAAGAAGATAACAAAATGTAAGTACATTTCTTACATTAAGGGTAATAAAAAGGGCAAAATCCTTTGTTTTTTGCACACTCATAATCTAATCCATACAAATCATATTGGCAAGCTGTTGGAAGTTAAAAAACTAATGTAGCTATTTGCTTTTCCAAACAAGCAAATGCCTATGTTAATATAACATGTAGCAGTTTGCCAACTATGTCACACCAGCAAGTAAAAAAACCAGCAATCATCTAGATATGGAGGCCCATTGCAATTTTTGTCTTTGTGAAATATGGTTTCAGATATCAAAAACTTTACCTTATACATCCGCAACAAAGTGTGCTGCTTATCTACCACCCCATATCACTTAAAGCATTCTCTGAGTGTTTTATAAGTAATCATGCAGACCACACTATCTCCCTCCCCCTACCAAGCTGGGTACTCATTTAACCAACCTCAGAAGGATGGAAGGCTGAGTGAACCTGGAGCCTGTTACCTGGAACTGAACCCCAGGTCTTGAGCACAGCTGCAACTGCAATACAGCAGTGTAACCATTGCACCACAAGGCTTCTCAATATTAATTTCCCCAGGGATGAAATCCTACAAAAACAGATCCAGTACACAGAAGAACCTAATTCAGAAATTTGCTAGCCATATTCAACATTGGACCAAAGGGCACAGATCAGATGCTAGTCTTAATGTTTTGTTTGAAACAACTTTATTTTAGTACTCAATGACTAAGAAGAATGAAAGGATATCCAGTATCAGCCTGAAAACTTCAGCATCTCACTCCTGAAGCTGGATTTGTATTTGCAGAAGACATAAGGAACAGTGTGTTTGGAATGCTACCAGTAAAAATCCAATGATGGGTGTTATGATTGGTTTTACATTAATTGGCTTTTAAATCCAAACAAGCAAAAAATTTTTTTTAAAAACCACACTCTTAACCTTTGTTTGTTTTTGTGAGAGCAAAACAAAAGCATAAACACTTTTATTTCTGATAATAATTTGGTGAATCATATATAGTTTAACAGAAACTATATATTCCCTATATTTAGCTATTATAAAGCTAAACACTACCTGCATTCAAAGCAGGCATATAGAAAACAAAGAATGATCTGCAACAAGTGTGGATTGTAGACCAAATGTGGACCCTCACAAAATTTCAAGGAGGGACACTCACCTGCCCTGGCCACAAACTACCTAAGAACATCACGGAAGGCCCCAACAATCTATTCACCCCTGGGGACAGTTGAATGACGCTCAAGTAAGAATTGTTGTGATTTCTGAAGGGAAAAAGCAGCAAAGAAAAAT
>JAHTLZ010003526.1:38824087-38827346 GCA_023846285.1 Phrynocephalus versicolor
TCACGGGGAATGGAAAGGTTAAGCTACATACAGTATAAGTGGTGTTTGCAGCAAAATGTTGGATTTTAAATATGCTAGGCACCTTAAGGTCATAACGGTGTGGGGGGGCAAAACTGCAAACATCAACAAAAATGGTCACTGAGAGTATCACAGTATTATTCACCTGGGACCACTTTAAACAGGTTATATTTTAGTTTCTAGTCCCTCAGAAAATGTATCTGCTATCTTAGGAGAAACTATTTAGACCGCATCAGAGATTTCTGCACTATACATTTGGTATATTTCTGCACCATAAATTTGGTATATTTCAAGTGCTGTTTATTTGACCAGGTGATTTTAATTATCTGAAAGAAAATGTGAGCAGGTAAAAGTAATATATATACAAGCAGGGCAGTGTAATGGAAGATTATAGTATACCCTCATCTAATATGCACTGGCCATTGGATATGGATATTGGATAATAAGGGGGGGAAGGGCAAAGGAGTTTATCCACTCAGCTTGAAGTTCAACCTTAAGCTCTAGTCTCCAGGTGTGAGTTCAACAGATCATTGCCCAATATTCACATCTCAAAATACTTAGCAGGAATATGGGACTGAAACTGCAAAATGAATAAAAAGTAATAATATATTGGTGTGACAGTCTCATACATTCTAGGACTTCCTAATATTCATTTATGTATAGCTGCTTTCTGCTTCATGAAAGATTTATGTAAATAACAAGACACATCACTCCTTTGAAAGAGACTAGCACTGAGTGAAAGAATTCGGAAGCAGATATTATCGGCAAAGTCAACAGTTCTGCTGTGATGTTTTTTCAGAAGCTATATTGAAATGTTCCTACTGGACCATCACAATTTAACACTCTGCTTAAAGCCAAATGTAAGGATGTTACAAACATTTGAAGGAACTACCAATACTGTGTTCAAGAAGATGAATATACATCCCAAATACATTTCATTCCTTATAATTTCCACAGCCAGCTTTTCATTGTTTTGTATTTACAAACTCTTTTATTTTTGCATTTCAACTCCAGTCCTACATTTAAATGTACTTTCACACCCCTAGGCTTTAACATCATAGTCTGTTGCCATTTAAAGAACTGAGATGGTGCGAGTGTGATAAGGTCATGTGTTTTGAAAATCAACAGAGTTTACTGGTGTTCAAATTCTTCTGTAAAAGGGATTTGCTCTCTTCAATCACCCTAAGGGCATGGTGTGTTTATTTGGCTTGAAATGTTTGCAGATCTAGCCACAAACCAGGAATCCTGAGAGCACAGAGAGGAAAGAATTGGTGTACGGTCTCTAACTTGGGGACTATGACTCATGACCATATTGTACCTACAAAAATAACAGTTATCCAACTGACACTGTGCTTCTATATTTGTTACCCTAGGAATAACATAACATTAAACTCAATAAGGCTTTTATCTGGGTTGACGATAAGTGACCCAGATAAAAGTGACTATTTTCATGGTTTATACCATCTTAAGGCCAACTATCTGGTTGCCCCACATTAGTGGGCAACTTTTATCTCACATGGCAAAAATAATGCTTAGCATTATTATACTGGATTCTATGGAGAAGATTAGTGACCATTTATGCATCAACATGTATACATGTGAAAGTTGGACAGTAAAGAAAGTTGACAGGAAGAAAATGATTTTTATATATAAAAAGTGCTGGAGGAGAGTTTTACAGATACAGTATCTTGAATTGCGAGAAAAAAGAACAAGTGGATTTTAGAGCAAATCAAACCAGATTGGGTTAAGATCATTGTTCCTGATGTGTTTTGAGTGGCTCCTTACAGCATTTCTGAAAAGAAACTGGACTCTTCTATGATAACCACCTTGGACTACATAGGATAACATGGCGGATACAAATACTGTGTGTAAGGAAATCAGAAAATAGAAAATTAGAAAATTAGAAATTAGAAAATTTCTCAAGCTGTGATATTAAAAGCACTTTTCCCCTTGCAGTAGAAATGTTATCTAAGGTATGCTGAAATGAGACATAACAATCCTTCCAGAGGCGAGCAAGAGAGCTGCCATTGGACAATCCATATCATGTGTGATCCATTGCCGTGACACTTCTGAGGAAGAAGGGAAAAACAATCACCATTATTATACGCTTGACCCTGCTTTTAGCAATGCTGCTTAGATTAGGTAGTTAGAATCAGGGCTAGATAGTTAAAATGACTTGCAAACAGAGTAACATAGCATTTGTTATTATCATAAGCAAATAAGTTGATATCATGAGTTTGAATGCTTTTTGATTTTTTTCCAGTTTTGTTTTAAATCTGCATTTTAGTGTAGAAAATAAACTCCATATAATTTTCACTCCTTTTGTGAGAAAGTTATTTTTTTAAGAACCCAAAGTAAATCTGTTTTTGTTTTCTTCCTGAGATGTTCTGCTGGAGAGAGAACGAACTGTCTGCTTGTTAAACTCAGCCAAGATTAAGTACATGGGAACAGATTATAAGTGCTGAGGTGCAATAGCAAGTGTGAGATAACAGCTTTGTTTCATGTGCTTGATTCTGCCTAATTCAGGAGAGCGACAAGTGTTGGCTTTCCAGTTGTTTTAAATTTCAGTTTCAAGATGCCTAGCCCAATCTGCCAAGAGTGCCATTTTGTTGTTAAATGCTCACAGCATATGGAAGTTTCACACCTAAGTATTTCCTGGTGTTGCTGCTAGCAAGTCACCTTCCTTTTTCTATAATATGCACAGCCCCAAACAACATCTCACTGACCTTTGCAATCTGATTTTGCTAACAATGGTAATACAGTATGACAAGGTGATCTAAATTTGAGACGGAGACAGGAAACTTAAGATCGAACCTCACCTCCAACTAGTTTTTCATCTTACCATTTAAGGACAACATTGTATTCATAAAGTCCTCAAGGGGAGCTGTACAAATTTCAGCTCTTCATGTGTTTTGATTTTCACCCAGGAAATGATAAAGACTATGGGAAACATAATCCAAAATTAGGGATGGGCACCAAATAAAAAACAAAATGCTGTTTCATCATTTCGTTAGCTAACAAAATGAAACAAAACAAAATGAAACGGGGAAGCAGTGTATCATTAGTAACGAAACGGGGGGGGGGTGTTTAAAACAAACAGATTCATTTCACTGTAAAATGGCTCCCCTGGTACCTAGAGGTACCTCTAGGACCCAGAGGACCCATTTTATAGAGTAATGAATCAGTTCGTTACTGTTTCATTTTGTACATTTTTTTAAAAAAATCATTTTAACAAAACGAA
>JAHTLZ010003526.1:38827356-38850494 GCA_023846285.1 Phrynocephalus versicolor
GGTAGTGATCTGACCCAACAGTCTCCAGTAGTTTGCTAACATCTTTAGTAGGTACTGACCCTGGTTTTTATCCTCTATGTGCGCAAGGACTACTTGGTTCAATCAGCCCAAGATGTGTCTAATCTGTAATCGTATCAAATAGTGGCTAGCCAGATGTCCTTAGAAGGTCACAAGCAGGGCATAAAGGCTGTATCATTCCCTACTTGTTATTTATCCCCAGCCCTGCAGCAAGAACATTTCATTTACCTATTGTAGCTTTACAACCCTCAACAGACCTATTCTCTGCACATTCCACTGTACCTTTTCTAAAGTATGTTAAGCCCATGGCCAGCCCAGTACCACTAATTCACTCTGAATCATAGTATTAGGTCAATCAGTTAGCCTTGTACAATATTTGAAAATAAGACCACATATGTTTTCTAGAATGTGCTAAATTTAAAAACTTTAAAATGTTACCGTTGTAGGAACAAGTACTTACTGTTGAGTTACATTTTTTTATTTTTACCTGTGTCCCGGCATACAATATACAGTGTGTATAATTGAAAATACTGGAAGACTGGCTTATGAACAACAAATTGTTCTGGCTTGCAGAGTTGATAGTGGAAGTACTTCTGCTGGGAACAGATATAATAGGCCCTTCCTATAATTGTATTGCAATGGTAATTCAAAAGATAGTGACCTTATTTTGTTAATGAAGAGTATGCCTTTGCCTTTATTGGTCTGGTACTATATCCATCCTAGTATGTCTAATGAAAACATGACATGACAACCCATTTACACATTTCTATGCGAAACAAAAGCTGCAACATTGACTGAAATGTTACTGACTAGAATAGGAAATCAGATTGTTTGAGCTTTAGAATGTATGTGAACTGAATAGCAGTTTTCTGTGTCTTTAAAGATAATGAAAGGTGGAGGCTTCTAGAATTAGGGTGGATAAAAACCATTTTTAAATCAATTTAAATCATGACTTAAATAAAAATCACTTTAATTAAATCACCAAAAATCTGATTTTATTTACACTGTAATTTAAATTTGATGAAATTAAATTCACTCTTCCTAGAATGAATGACAAAAATTAATTTGCAACCCAGTATACCAGAATCCTCCTCCTAGTTACCTCCAACTTCCACATTTTTCAGGAGTCTGAACACTTGCAATATTCTGAACTATATGTCCTCATCTAATTGCCTCAATCTTTCCCCTGACTACTCCTGTCACAGAGTCAGGCATCTTTCAGTAGTTCAAGAACTACTATCCAAGTATCCTGTACTAGTTAACTAGCATTGATTATGGTCAAGTTCTGTTAGGAATCTCAACAGAATAAGAGATTCCCACCCACCCACAACTTCCTTCTGGTGTCTCACTTAAGCTTCTGCGTTCTACTTTTTCAACAGCTGCTGCAATCACATGTTGACATTCACAAATGCAACAAAGACATGGGATCATGTCGAGTGAAGGAAAAAAAGGAGAAGGACAAGGAGCTAGGCAAGCTTTGGTTCTGTCCATCCTGCAGTATATTCCTTATAAGGCTACATATCATTGGGGAAAATCCAAAAAGTTGGTTACAGTATAACAAATATAGGCTAGTAACTATGATAGCAGCCCGTGGCAGGAAATAAAACCAGAGCATGGACAGTTACCAACTCTTCTACCAAAACAGAATGCTTCCATCCACTAGATAATATTGTTACCAGTTTTTACAGATTATTTTTGCATCTGTGCGTGGCCCGGAACCAGTGTCCAATAATTAAACTGAAATTAACTAAAGAAGTGCAAACACTGTACTGTTTAAGTCTGATTTATTGAAGCCAAGCCAAGATAACAGTCAGTGGTCCCACCCTGGATTGTGTGGGTGAGCAATGATCATGGATTCAACATCAGTTTTTATACATACAAACCAGTTCAAGGTTTCCCTCAATCTTTATTGGTGGGTGATTGTTCAGAATGTCCTGATGATCCAATTTCCTGAGCCATTAAGCTCTTGATGGTCCAAATCCTTGAGTAAATGTTCCATAGATTGTGTTGTATTGTTCAACTAGGAACAGTCTGGCAGAGACAGGGAATGAGAAATTCCAGACAGTGGGACAATCTCCTGTCCCTCAAGCACAGTTTACCCTGGCAGTACCTCTCATCCAGGTACTCTGCCACTAGCTGAGGCCATTGTACACTTCCAGTTAATTTACATTCTAAATGTATTCAAGGTCCTATAATTTATCTAGCCAGAATAAATGTTTTGGAGTCTGATTTCTCATGGTATCAATACTTTGAATCTGGTTTCAAACAACAGCTTTCCAGAGTATATTTAATCTCCAGCTTTTCTGATGTGAATTCCACTATGTTTCTACTCCCAGCCAAACAGGAACCTTATGCTTTGCTGTAGAACTATGGAAGATCCACTGACTATCTTGACTTGATATCTTGATATGGAGAAAACCAACTTACATTCCATTCACTGAGGTAAAGTCAAGCTATCAACATGTTTCAAATTGGTTCTTTAAGTTTGCAGTCTTCATTTCAGAACTTTAATGATATCCAATGTTTCAGTGTCTAACTAGCTCAGTTATTGGAATTTCCTATTAATTCCCCACCCTCATCATAGCTTCTCCTATATCCATCCTGAATAAAAGTCAAGCAGAATTTGAAAACTTGCCTGTTCATGACATTTATTTGGTCCAATAAAGATACCTATCCACCCCTATGTTTATATTTGTTCATGTTGCTCTCACCAAGAATTACCCATTCTCATGTACATGCCTCCTAAAATTAAAACAATGACTATTGTGCTGTATGTTTGTATCTTATGATTTTTATCCTTTACGCCAAAATTGGTCTTCCAAAACATTTTACTATATGGCAAACATGTTGGGATTTATTTTTCAGACTCATTTATCATTTATTACCACCTGCAACCTCAGCCACTTCCAACTCAATAACTTGAAGCACAAGAAAGGAAGAACAACAAGAAAAATAATACCTGGTCAAGTTAGTTAAGTCTCCGCTGTCTCAGTGACTGACAGTGGAAATCTGAATTGTTTTTCTTTTTCTTGCACTGTCCAGGTAGTTATTTAAAGCTATTTTGAAATCTAAACCAATTTTTAAAAGTCAGCATTTAAATGTACCATTGGAAGATTCACTTTTTGGACTGCATTTAAAAAGAAATGGAGAATGTTAGGACTTCTGTATAAACACCATGTTCAATGGCAGCAGCACACACAGAGAAAGATTTTTTTTCCCATTATCAAAGTGCCTGCTTGCATGAGTCATCCGTTCACATGAAGAGCAGGGGCATATCCATAAAAGAACAAAGCTACTTCCATGAGCGAGTGCACTAGAAACCAAAAGGCCCTCTTACAGAAGATGATGGTGAAATATTCCTTGCATATTCCCATAAATTATACAAGTTGTTCACTCATGTAAGAAGTTGAGTCAGTGAAGATAACATGATGATCAGCAATAAAAATATGGGAATCAGAACTATTTGTCTATCTAGTTGAGAGGTTCCCAATCTTGGGTAAGCCAGGTGTTCTTGGATTGCAATTTCCAGAAGCATTTATCACCAGCTGTGCCTCCCAGGTTACAGATTCCCAGGCTGAGATATTTTTCACAACCACTTGACAAATTCAGCAGATGACAGGGACCTTCTGCATACCAAGCATTTGCTATGGTTACTGCCTGGGCCACCTTGAATATACTAGGATTACAAGATACATGCATGGTCCTGTTTATTTATGTTTATCACCACAAACATGCATGGTTTGTTTGTTTATGTTTATTACCATAGACATAAACATAAACAAACAATCACTGCAATATACAGATCTCATCTGATTTCATAAACGAAGCCAGGTCATTTCTGTGAGGACCCATGATAATACAAGCATCTCAAAGTAAGTCAGGGAGATAATCCTGCATAAAGTACTGCAGCCCCACTGCTAATCAAAGACAATGTTACATTGAGCAAAACAATGGTCTGATTGCTTCAATATAAAACAGCTTTCTATATTCTTCTGACACTGAATTGTACTCTCTTCCATCTTTGGCCGATTTATCCTCTAGTGGTACATTTTTTAAAATGTGCTATGGCCCATAGAGTTTGCTTTGAGTTCCAGCTGTGACTTCGTTAGGCAGTAGGCTCAGTCCTATCACTCTGCTTCTTCAATACTAAGAAAGCTGAATTTTTTTTTTCTCCTGAAGGCAGTTCACTCCTGCTGGCTCTGAAATTTTCAAGTGACAGCATCCTTCTGTCAAGAGCCTGGCTGTCAGTGCCATGTGAGAATGAGCAAGTTTTCACACTTTTTTTAAACTAAAGAAGAATGGATTTTAAAGCATATGAATAGCTCATCAGAACTGAAATGCTCAGGCACAATCCCAGGCTTAATGTCGTCAGTTCAGCCTATCTGTTAAATGCAACTAAATCTGCTGATAATTACAGGCAGAATATTTAAAGTGTCACCATAAGCAGTCTACTATGGTTCTAAAAGAAAGAAAAAAGAACATATTTTACAGTAAATAATGTGCAACAAAGTATCCCTGGCTTTGTTTGCCTTTTAATCCTTGCAGATGCACAATGACAAAGCACACCTATATTTGCACTGAAACATTTTATCAGACTTGGTTCAAGTTCAGAGAAGGACATGTTTGGCATCCATAAAAACAAGCACAGGAGTTGTAGAGGAGGAGTACCCTAGGGAAAGGGAAAGGATGAGCCATACAGATTTATCAGTGTAAATCTGTCAATCTATCCGTGAAACCTGCAAAATAGATTTAATACCTTCTCAAATAAAATGGGTCCTTTGTTAATACCTGCACCCTGCACGAAGCAGCAAATCAGTCTGATGCAGATTAAACTGTATCTCTTGTTGCTGTTGTTGTTCCATGAATTGATATACCACTTCCTGCAGTTAATAGGTATACAGTAACTAAAAATATTACTGTATACCTCAAAAGCAAATATTAAAATAAAGGGCATTAAAACATTTTAAAATGGAGTCACTCCAAAACTAGGCAGTGTAACAAGTCTAGTGGAAAGATCTGAGTGAAAAGTTGGGGTTTTAGCAGGCGTGCAATATCACAAGGAAGCTTCCACCTCCTGAATACCAGGTGAAAGAGCATCATAAAATATGGGAGCCTTCACAGAGAAGGTCCACACCTCGGTTGTTGAAAGATGTCTGTCTGCGGGATATAAAGCAACCAAGTCCAGCTATATTATTCACTAACAAATTCAACAAAGATTGATACTTGTAAGCACAAATGAAAACTCATGTTGACTACAGAGTAACAATATAATGTACTAGAAATTATCATCCATTTTGATGATGTTATTCACACACACTTGAGAAATCAAACAGTTGTAAGTGCACCTCAAAAGACACAAAAGCAGTAACATTTGGCTTTAGGCATATACTGTATTTGAATCTTCCAGAGGGCTTTGATGATGCCTTAAGGAATATCAAGAATCCTTCTTACTGATCGCTTGCTTCTTTATTCTCCTGGAAGTCATTGTTGTCAACTGAATATCCTACTGTGTGCATTCAACAGTGAGTGGGAGTCCAACCTGTACCATGATGGAACTTTCTCTCTTTCCTTCTTTACTGTAGTTATCTAGGCTGTGAAACAGGCTTTGGGAGTCCACAAAAGCTGCTGTAAGAAGGGGGATTATCCCTTCTCAATACCACAGATGCAGTTCTACCAGTGGAAGTCTGATTGGATCCTGGCTTGCCTATCAAGTCTTCACTGGCGGTCCTGCATTTTGCTAGCTTGGTTGGGAGCACCTAGCTCTGATGATTATTACAGAACTTTATGAAGCAATTGTAATTTTTCTATTTGTCAATGTTTGTCACCAGCATTTACTATATGGTGTAGATGGTTCACAATTACTTTCAGCTACTCTCGGGACCAACTTTTTGAAGGGATTCTATACTCAATTTAAAAATGTCTTGAAAATAGTAATCAGACTAACAGATTAGATGCTTTATTTTTTCCTCTTTTAAATGGTTTTCATGCAGGAGATTTATTTTAGCATTTAATCAAATCAGAAACAGATTCTTTAATGTCTTTTAGTACAGAAAACAGCATTCTAATCCTACCTTCCAAACTATTTTAAAAAATGAACCAATATACACGGTACTCTGAAATTGCTGAAAGCCTGAAAGAGCTGTGTGGCTTTCAAGCAACAGAGGGCCATGGAGATTTATTTGAAGATTTATTTGACCTCTGCTGAGGCTTTTGACAGTTTTCCTTCTCATGCCTTCACTCTTTCTGCAAGAGACAATTTGAATGTTCATGTAGAATTATGGCAAAAAAGGGGTTTGAAATGCATGGCCATCACAAAACACAACTGCAAAAATAGGTTACAGGTGATATCTTTGTAGGCCACTATTAAAAATAAAAAACAAGGAACACTGAAAGCTTTTGAGTTTAAATAATTCTTCTTCAAATCAGGTCCCAGAAGTTCATACATGATAAAATATGTACTTTACCAGGATGTAACGTTTAGATCAGTGGTGGCCAAACTTCAGCACTTCAGATGTTTTGGACCACAACTCCCAGAATTCCAAGCCTGTATTGCCAGTGACAAGGGACTGTGGGAGTTGTGGTCCAAAACATTTGGAGTGTCGAAGTTTGGCCACCACTGGTTTAGATGTTCTTAAAATCCATGGCTAGTGTAGACGGTGTTGCAGCCAGGGTAGAAGTCTTTAAGAGGCAGGAAGGGCAATTGTAAAAGTTGCATGGTATTTCCACTGCAGCTGGGCCTCTGCTTTCTATATATACAACCACCACCCCCGCACACGCACACACAGCATTACAGGTCACACTCTGGTACACATATAACAGTGTTTCCAATTTAGCCTTACTGCTAATTGCTCCTAAGGTTGAAAGGGAAAACACAGTAGAATGCACTTACCAGTGAAATTCTTAGACACTGCTCACCTAATCATAAATCCAGGCACTGCAATTCTATACAAAAATAATTACTGAAACTTAAGTGTGCTACAAGTCAAATCCAGGGCTCATGGATCGCCCTCTCCCAGAACTATTCTAGGAAAGTTACACAAACATCATAGCCTGGTCTGCAATATTTCTGTTTTCATCTGCCAACCTTTCTCATTGCCTAGATCTCTTTCCTATGCTTATCAGGGCAAGGGAGGCCTTGAATAAAGCTCCAGTGCTGTTATCTCATAAACCTCAGTTTTCGGGTATAAACACATACAATAACATCTAGGAATACTGAGAGCTCTAGGTTGACCTGGGACTGGCATAATTAAAAAGTAGACTAAAATATTCAGCAAAAGATTTTGTAAATTTTTAAGGTAGGTCATTACTTTAATTAAAGTGATGGCCATCACATAACAAATTAATGTGGCAACCCCCCTAATCTTCACATTTCATGTGCAATGATGGAAGTAAATGTAGTTTCCCTGTACTCTGCCTTGCATCCCTTCCAAATCTGTCACGCAGAATCTCCCACCCTTCTAGAGATTTTGATGGTCAGGAGAGCAGAATTCAACTGGTTCCACTGGCAGAAAGACAGTTTCACATACAGCCCATACATCTGGATTATTTACAAGCAGTCAACAGAATCATCATGATCCATTCAGTTAGACCCTCAAACTATTAACCCATGCCAATCATTTCTGAAACTTCAATATAAACACAGTGTAAACATATTTGTTTATACCCAATATTGCACTAGTGAAAAGCTCCTATAAAGTATGGTATGGTAACCCATCTTAAGGTGGTTCCTTCCATCATTTGCAACTACACAGCCCTGCTTTAGAAGCTGTTTCCAAAGTGTTGGAGGTCCTACATGTTATGGCTTATGGGACAGAAAAGTGCATTAAGTGGGCTGAGAGATCAGGGGAAACTGGGTACCCAGATTTATGGACGTGCAAATGGCTTCAAACAGTATAAACTCTTTAATTTCTGCACATGAACTCTAAAAGATGCAATCCAAAACTTGCAATTTCTTAGTAAAGATGTAAGAGTGAATGCTGTCTTCACTCTGAATTAATACCAATGGAGAGAGACAGACGGGATCTTCCTTGACCCTGAGTCACAAAGGTGACATCTGTGTCAGATTTGCAAGCTTCTTACAGTTCGTTTCTCTGAAGGCAACTGGAGTGGGCGTAATACAACCATCCTGATCAGAGATAAAGATTTACAGAAACTACACTTGCATGTCTATTCCGTGCTGTTACGAACAGGATTATGAACCTGGTTCAAAGTATCAGCAGAATAATGTAGTTTCTAAATATAGGATAAGCAAGGGGTGGGAGAGAATAAAACCATGAAATACAAAGTGCTTTGTTCTTAATATTTTTTTGTAATAGCAACAGCAGATTAGGGAACTTGGATATTTCAAAAGACCCTACACATACACACAAACGTGGTCTCCCTCAAAGGAAATATTTAAACAAGCCTAGTATGAATGGCACACCACTTAATGATCAATCTAAATAAATTTGTTCATAAATTAGAAGAAAATGTCATACAACAAATGCATCAAACCCAATAAAAAAGAAAATAAGAACATTATTCCACAGAAGGTAAGTTATAACCACACTAAAAGAATATTGTTCTTATCCTTTACATTTTTATTTGTAGCTTACAGTTCACTGTGCTTTCTTCTGTGCTGCATAAAGAAACATAGTTGGATGGACGTTCATAGAATCATAGAATCAGAGTTGGAAGAGACCTCAAGGGCCATCTAGTCCAACCCACTGTCATGCAGGAGCCCTTACTTTCTTAATATTACATTCTTTATAACAAAGTAATGATATAGTCATATTCATCCAAATCACTCCAATGCAGGTGTTAATGGCATATTCCCATTTAACTTATATGTTCTACATAAACGAAACCTCTGTGTATCCTAACATTTTGCCTCTTGATGCCTTGGCAGTGTTATTGCAATTAGAATTTTACGGCAAGTGAAATATCAGACTGTTATTATATATCACCCAACCTTCCCAAAATGATGGGTTTGGCCCTATGACCTACTGAATTCTTTATTATTGATAGAGAAAACACACTCAACACTACGCTTTGTGTGCTGAGTCATTTGAAATATGAAAATTAGACATTTTGTTTACTTCCACAGTTCACAGGACTCTTGGCATCATCCTGGGCATGGAGCTGGGGAAAAAACGTTAATGTTTTATAATCAGGTTCTCATATAACAGAAACAATGTAATATTTCCAAGACAAACTATTATTTCCAATGTTTCTTACTAATCCTACTAATTTTTTTTAAAAAACTGATATGTTGCTTAATGTTATTTGTATTACCTTAACACATTTGTTGCCTACTGTTGACATTCTAATTGAAAGAGGAAACTGTCTAAACTGCATATAAGATACTGTAATACTAAATTAATAAAAACTTTAAGGTGTTCCATCCTAAAGCAAGTCTAGATCAGACAGCTTTGCAAATAACATTTTGTATTTTCTTACTTGACATCACAAATATGCAAAAAAACCCACATTGAATGAACAGCTATAACAGTAAAAACTGTTAAATAAAAATATATTTCACAATTTCCCTCATAATAATTTTCCCTCTACGTTAGATATATTCGCCGTTTGATGTTGCTTAAAATAACATCAGTTCATGGTGTATTTGCTTAGCATGCACACTTCAGAATCACTAGACGGTATGATGTACTCAGTTATAAACCAGCGAAATAATCTTTTTCTTTATTTTACCCATTTGATATATTCCTTTCCCGGTTGATAATGGGTAACTGTGGCTGGAAGAGAAATAGGATTCCAGAAAAGATCTGCAAAATCAAGAACCGAGAGGCACAGCTCCCTCTAGAAGAGAAAAGATGAAAATCCCAGGGGACGCAGCTCAAAAGAAATGGTGAAAACAATAACAAAGACAAATGACAAATAGGGAAATGCTGAGCCATTCTAAACCCATCATAAACTACTTAAAACTGTTATTGTCTCAGGGGTTCAGCCCCCCATGCGCAAACTATTTTTTTTCTGGAGTAAATCTCAATCAAGGTCAGTGGAATTAATTCTAAGGAAAGTGACTTACAAAGTAAACCACCTTTAGAACTGCAGGGTATATTGCAAAGGTTATGGCAGGGAACAGCCACAAACATCGCCTTCTCAATCTGTGAAGATGGAGCAAAGTATGAGATTCAGAAATGCCATTCTCATTCTTTCATGAGTAATTTTTAACACATATTTATAAGACCTATGGGTTAATGTTGTGCTTCTGTTGTGAACTTTGCAACAGACTGCAGTTTGTTTGAGCGGGCAAATTTTTTTTTGGCACATTGTTTATACAAATGACCTCTCTTCAAATCCAGCTAAATCCTAAGCAAAGGGAACAATCTGTCAGCTTTTCAGTGAATTCTTAAGAGTCATATATAGGCACTGTCCTTTTTTAAATATTCAATATGGACCCCATATTTTTCCAAGCGTTCTCTTTGTGCACATGATGCAATATTTGAAGCACTGAAAAAAAATCTCTATTTTACCAGTGCATAGGATAAAAAAGGACCGAACCTACCACTGCACAAATTACTTCTCTACATTTAAAAGATCTTCTATAGATTTGTTTGCATCCCACATTTATTTACATAAAAATAAGTATAGAACAGTTCATGCATTTTTCAAAAAAAGCTGTGTGTGTGTGTGTGTGTGTGTGTGTGTAGTTCTAATTAAGCTTTTGTGGATACAGAACAATACTAACCAAAAAAAATCAACATTATAAAACCAACATCTAGAAGGGGAAAGCAGGTTGAAGGAATACATACATTAAGACTGGCGGACTCATAACTCAGGAAAATATGGATAGTGTCACACTGGGGAAACGCTGCTATTAGACTACTAGAGATAATATCCTGTTCTGTGAAGGCTCTTCTGTCACATACAAAACATCAGAATGGCTGGGAATTAAATTTTATAACAACTATTAGGAATAATATTCTGTTAATGATTGTATATGTGTCAACTTTTAAATACCTATATCTTGGAATATAGGATATAGATGAGTTTGCTGTATTGGAAACTCACTGTATAAACTGCAACCTCAACTGCGTAAAAGCATGCTTTAAATTCCATCTGAACTACCATCAATTAAAGTTGAGCTTTCCAGAAAGGTAGCTCAGCACATCTTGCACTATTCTGTAATTTTCATACTGTACATCTACAGATTTACCATTAGGGTTTGTTTCATGTTTAAGGTCTCCTGATGTTAATTAGACCAATAGAAATTCTTCCCTCACATCACTCGGAGAGAGCCTCTTTTTCTGTCTCTGAAGGTTTCATGTAACCTCTCTTACTAACTCCATGCAAAAGTGATACATTTGGATTTGGGGCACTTTTACAGACTATCAACATCTGGTATTGCTTATTTACTCTGTAAGTGTAACTGGCAGATGACCTAAACAGGACATAATTTGCATTTATGTAACAGGAAGGGGGAGGAGAGGCAAGTATTTGTATTCTTAATTCAAGATTAAAATCCCTTAAAACCCAATTAGCACATTTGTATCAGCCATTCAATAGGCACTCTTCAGCATCATCTTAATATGCAGGAAAAATAGATTGGTATGAGGCAGCTGCAGAAAATCATGTCATGCTTTTGCAACGGCAAGAGCTCCAGATTTCTACAGAATGCTCTCTCTCTCTCTATTTCCTGTGGATTTTCCCCCAACATTTACTCCCGTTAAAAGATTTGTGCGTTGTCCTGATATGAGAAACAATTTTGTCACAGATCCACATACACAGATGTGGACTCCCTGACTTCAGTGGAATGAGACCAGTGCAAATGAGTATCACAAGTGGCTCCCATTATAGATCTAAATTTTGGAGTTATATATCCATTTCAATTGTTCTCAAATAACAGAAGATAATAATGCACTGCTTCAACATATACCTTTCCGAAAGCATTATAACACAGCACCATAACAGCAACATTCAGGGGGAAGGGGAGGGGGAGGAATTCTCTTACACATAAAACTAGGTCAGGATTAAATAACAAGTCTTGTGGCACTTTAGAGACTTCTTATAATAAATATACCATTCTTTCAGCCACTGCAATATTCATTCTTTTTGCTGCAACAAAATCAGCTCTGGAACAGGTCAGGCTTACTTATTCATAAGAGCTGAAATAGTTCTTTAAAACATGATGTTTGTTGATGGGCTTATCTCATCTGTCATTCCAACATAATGAATGTAAGTAAATCACACACGTAACTGGAGGAAATCACTCACTACCTGATACCTCCTTATACTATCAAGTTTCAGGTAATGTGGTTTTAAATATGCACTTTAAGATTAACCCTATGAAACATTTTGTTGACTCAACTAAACGTCCACCCTTATACCTATTAATCTACTTGTTACATCGGATTTTGAATCAAGAATAACTCTCCCTGTTAACAATACTCAAAGAGACAGACAGAATGGGTACAAAACTAGGACAGCTCTTTGTAGGCTCAAAACATGCCGGCATAAACAAGGGTCATGTTATGGGTTACAACAGCTAAGTGTCTAAAATTACTCTGCTGACTGACCTCCAAATGTAAACCAGAATATTTGAAAAATAGCAAAGATACTGGTAAAATATGACATGTGCTAAAAGCACAAGGTTTGAACCACATAAGCGCAAGGATTCCTAGTCTAGTCACAGATGAATATTGAGAAAACAGAACTTGACATCTCCCATGACAATTTGAGGTTAATATCAGTTTACAGATGGTAGCCAAACACATTCCTCTGCTTGTTTAGAACTTGACTAGGACAGCTTTCCAGTTACATTTCTTGACCTAGGGACTTCTTTCTACCATTTCAATTCTTACGGAAATCACTCGGCCGAATCTGATGAGCTATAGTAAAAGGCAGCTTGTATCTGTGCTGATTGAATTGCAGTTTGCTGGAACCACCATCAAGATTCATTCTGATGAATGTGGGATTTTAATGCACATTACTCCAGTAAGTGGCTCAATATTTTTATAAGAAAACTGCTGGCAGAAAGGTGGAATGATAGCCATTTTTGTAACTTTTTAGTTTCTACTTATTTAACTTTTTGCTAAGAAGAAAGATAAGCCTGCATACTTTCAAATTCTAACTGTTAGCATTGGAACACCATACAGCTTGCATGTATTATGAGCAAATGATTATACATTTCCCTAGGATTCAGGAGAAGTACAAAAAGAACTATCAAAACTACAGCAAAAGGTATGGTTTTATTTAGATTGGAAAGCACAAGTCTACTAGCTCTTACTGGAAAGAATAAAGGGCAGCTCCATGACCATCACTACTATATTTAAAATCTCAACAGCATCCGTTCAGTCACCTAACATCACCACAACCCTCACTACAATGAAAACCTTGCCCATCCTTTGGGGAATACCTTTGAGAGAATAACATCTCTATCTGCATCCAGCGGAAGTACTGTGAATTCAAAAGGATGCAAGTGTATATGGAAGGGGGGGGGGTTTACTGATACTTGATGTTGGAAAGGGCTGATGCTGAAACTCTTTTCCCCCCTTCCTTGAATAAGTACTCGTAGAAGAAATGTGAAATTGGAAGCTTGAGAATTAAAAACTCACTTTTTGAAAAACAACGATCTCCTCAACGGTTTTTTTTCTTGGCAAAGAAGAATAAAAACAAGTGAGGATGGGTGGATAAGGAGAAGGAGAGAAGAGAGATCCTTTCAGAAGCCTATTCTAGCTGCCAGTAGGAGCTGCTGGAGGAGCTGGTGCCTGTCTTATAAGCAGTTTCCTCGCTTTGGACGCTGTTTTTAGCCCCCTTCGCTCACTGGACAGGCGTCTGGAGTCATCCCCTGTCTCCCCCCCCCCCCCCCCCAACTCTTTCTTTCCTTCTCCCGCCAGCCCCTTCTGGCTGGCTCTCCCCCTCCCTCCGCCCGATGCATTTCACCCCATGTCACCCACGGGCTGCTTTCTCCTCCAGAAGAGAAGGCAGGAGCAGGGTGGAGAGCTTCGCGGAGCACGAGTGGGTGGGGATTGCCAGGCATCGACCCAACCCCAGGTTTCTATCCCCCACCCCACCCCAGCCTCGTTGCATGTGCTCCCCTCCATGCCCTTTCCAGCAGAGAGCCCGGGGGCTTCTCCCATCGCTTTGACTACAGTCACACACACACGCACACACACACCGGCACACCCGCATGCAAACACAACTGCTGACAACGGCCGTGGAGCCTCGCCCTCGCCCCCCCGCGCGGAGCCGCTCCCCTGCCTTACCTGACAACGAGCGGGCAGGAGAGAGAGGAGGCTGTCCTTCGCTCCCGTCGCCTCGGCGCCCGGTGGTCTCTCTGCCTCTCCCGGGATGGGCGACTTCAGGAACAAATGATGACAACAAAGGAGGACCGCATGGATGCGAGGGTGCACCCACCCCGCGTGCGCGCGCGCCGGCGGCTCTGGGCTTCTGCCCCCTGCCCTGCCCTGCCCTGCCCTGCCGTTCCCCTCCCCTCCCCTCCCGGCTCGCCGTGAGCTGGCTTTGTGTTGGGGTTAAGTTTCAGCCACTGCTGGCTGCCTGGCTGGGAGAAAGGGGGAGGAGAGACGCCGGGCGGGAGGGCGGCCGAAGCGGGGAGGGGCCGGGCGGCGTCAGGAGGAGCATCACCCGCGCGCCGCAGCTTCTCCAGGAATCCCTCCACGGAAAGGCAGCCCTCCTCCATCGCCCAGCCGTAGCCGCCCGATTGGCCGCGAGGCGGGAATTGGGCTCCCCGGCAGCCAACCGGCTCCCTGGAATCATAGGTGGGGCTGGCTTGAGCAGCGGCATTGCCCATCCCGTCACTACGTTGGCTTGGTCGTGGTTCGCACACGCGCGCACGAGAGAGAGAGAGCGCGCACACAGAGCGGCTCGCGCGTGCACCCGGGCAGCGCCACCGTGTCCCCGGGTCCACAGGCACATGCATGCCTCCCCTGCTCCGGCGAGGCGTGGGGGGGGGGGGGGAGAAAAAAGCCCCGGGGGGAGGGAGTTCCCACTACGAATGACAAGCAAGGACATCAAGTCATCCTCTGGATTTGACCAAGTGGCTCTGCCGCCCTCCATCCACCTCCACCGCCGTCCTCCCATTTCTCCACCCTAAGCTCTGCAATGGAAAGCCAGTCGTCTGGGTGACCTGATTCTCTCGATGACCCCCTCTCTTCCCCACCCCCGGTGCTTCCTCCGTGGTCGCCCTCCTCCCCGCCTCCTCCTCGAATCCATCTCTCTCTCTCTCTCACACACACACACACAGTCCCCACGCAGGCACATACGCCCCTATCTCTGGCAATTTACAGTATGGCACTCTCCTCACCCCTCCTCGAAGGAGAGGCACAGAAAGACAAGAACAGCTGGGGGAGGGGGAGGGAGAGGGATCGCGCCCCCGCCACACACACCAGATGCTATTTTTTTTTTAAAAAAAAAAAAGATGTTTCCCTATTCAAAGTGCTGGTCTCCCCCCTCCAAGGGATTAAACCGTCTTTTGCAACCTGTCACATTGCTGTCTCAGTCTTTTCCCCACCCACCTTTGGGATTTGACTGAGGTTAGAGACGGGGCGGGGGTGTCCTCCCCCGCCTCCCCCGCCTCTCTCACTCCTCCCTACGCGTGGACGTGTTTTCCACCTAACGCCGGGATGCCTCGTGCAATTGCAAGTGGACTTAATCTCCCTGCGCCTTTTAGGGACTCCAGCATTCAATGTTCCAACCAAACCGAAGCAGCAGCGTCCAGGGGCTTTTAGCAGGTTTTATTCGTTATGAATTGATCTCATGATTGCGCCGTTAAAGGTAATTCTCAATGCATGCAGTTAAGCACTTTTCTTCAAGGAGTTACTACAAATGTCCAATTAGACTGTGAACCAGAGCTGCCCAGAAACTCGAAGGAGAGAAATGAAATCATCCAGTAAAAAAATACTCTTTCATGATTGAGTTATATAAATTGCAGATTGGGGTGGGTCCCTGATATCTTATGGTACATTACTGCCACATGTCAGTTCTAGGATATTGAGGTTTCATAAGTGCACATGAACCCAAGTCTCCACTGAATTTCTTCCATACATAATCCACATTTAGGCAGCAATATCTATCAACTTCAGAAGTTTAATTTGTTGGAATCTGTGACTGTGCATTGTAGCAAGGTTCTATAATAAATGTGCTAGTGTTCTTGACACAACTATATGTTTCACATCCTACCAATTATTACCTATTTAAGTTGTACTATACTGTTCATTTTAGTTTTCTAAGATGATTTTCACCATGCTGACTGAGGTGTACAAAGCAGTAAAAATGCAGTGTGTTTGTAACATTTGTGGAACAATTTTCAGCCTGCTGATGAGCAGCTGTCCTATGAATCAAGCTAATGCTTCATCTAGTCCAGTAATAAACCATAGTCTTGCATGGAGTTTTTAGAATATTGTTTTTCCTTCCTGTATGGTTCACTATGTGTGCTGTCACTGTTAATAGCAGGAACATGTATGTGCCAGTGGCACCGGGAGATATCCTGCTCAATATACCTATATTAACTGCCAACACATCTGGAGGAACGGCCATGTCTGAGGAATATACTTTTATGTTTTGTTTTGTTTTTACTTTTTAGACTTTTGCTTTTTAATGATTAACCGGAACCTGTGCTTCTTAACATTCCTTTTTAGACTTTGCTCATTACTTATTTCATTGTCTTAATAACCTTTGTAGACCATATAAATGTACAACTATAATACTGTATTGTCTGCATATCTGTCGGTCTGTGACATTAAGGTTCTGAGTGTGCATTCTAAGCAGCTTCGCAAGTTTAAAGACATTCAACAGAGTATGTCTGTATAACTCATTACTTTTCTTTTGGTAACTGGATATATTTTGCAAAACAGTGACTTTTGTATCTTCCTTGTCATAAGCTGCATGAGTGTTCCAGGCATGTAAAATGGCATATGTCACCACAACAAAGATGTACAAATCACTGCTTCACACATTACTTTAGAAGGAAGAAAAGAGATGATGGAACACTTTTGTGTCCTCTCCTGGTGCTTCCTTGTAACATGCAAAGCCACACGCTGAGCCATTTTGAGAATAACCCGTGCCTTTGTATCACTGTTCCATTTTTCAGATATCGTACTGCTATATTTTCCCCAAAGCTACTTTTTTGAAATGATTGTAAAGGTCGCTAGGCATACATGCTGTAACATACTAACTACATTATAAAGTATTTGAGATATTTCAAGTGAAAACCAGGACAAATTCCTATTCCTATCTGTTGTTAGCATTTCATTTCTTCTCCTATATTACAAAATGCAGGCCAGAATCCTATTAAGATTTGTATAACTTGATGCAGCTAATTGAGGCTAACTTGATGAGGTGCATTGGCAATTTCAATTGACAAAGACATGACAACACACCTTAACAATTAGCTACAGCAAGTTATACAAATGTTACAGTTTGTGAGCACCAAATAGGATTCTGGACGAGGTACTGAACCAAAGATCACTAAGTTGACAGATGGTATTACTTTGGGTAGGTAACACAGCTGTGGTTGTGTGTTTTCTTCCTGCAGTGCTACTGATATCTGTTGCAGTGTTGGTATTGCTGTACGAATGCCTAATATTTATTAAAGCATCTCTCCCACATTTCATTGACGTCTCCTGCTTTGAAGGAAATGCACAGCAATAATCTGAATGGCACAATCTTCCAATGCATTTCAGCTTTGCTTGGTGATAATGTTAAATGTGGATCATGATTCTTGGTGCAGCTTCCTAACAGGGCTTCAGTTATAGAATCAATTGCACTATTGCCATGACCAGCGCTATGGCCTAGTTTTTCAGAAGTTGTACACATCAAAGTCAGCAAGGCATGTTTCAGGTATTCGATATTTTTGTCTAGCTTCTCAGGTCAAGAATAGATTACTCTAATATCCTAGAGAAAAGCATTCATATTGAAAATTACATTTTGGAATGGATGCATCTTAATTATCAGAAAGGTTCAAAGTGCTGCTACATTGATTTCCTTGAAGCTTCCCTCAGTACCTCACAGCAGTATTGGAGCGAAGGCTAAAGCTCTTTCATGTTCATTTGCTTTTGCCTGCTTTTTCATATCTGCCATGTCAATCATTACTTCTTCTTTTCTCCTTACATTTTACAGAGCAACCCTCTGATCATGTTGCCCTAACAGTTGCTAATGCTCCAGCCCACAGTAATGTCATTAGAGTCCTATGCAGTCTCTAAAGCAAAATGCACCCTCCTCAGAATAAATGACAGAAGACAATTCTAATCACTCTGCTGCAAACCAGTGATCCCCCACATTGTTTAAGCAAATAAGACATTGGTATCTGAAATAGTGGAGCGCCCTCAGTGTGTTATCCTTTTTAGTGCATATATGTCCTTTAGATGCATACCAAAAAAGAGAGCACAAGTTTGAGGGGTGGGGAGAGAGAAGGAAAACAACAGAAAGCTACAGCTGCAAACTTGTTTGCTTCTCTAAGAAGAAAGATTTTAAATTCCCTGACACTCGATAGAGTAAGAGCCTAGCATGACTGAAGGGGGATGTTAATAACCTAAATACTTTTGCTTCAGCCTCCCAGTCCTACTGATGGCATTCCTACTGGACATAGTTCATGATTTACAGAATGCTAAGAGATGGTTAAGAAAACTCTTATACAATCCCTGCTTTAGCTCCGAATCTAGAGGCGTAAGTGTCTGAACACTGGTGTCAACAGTTGAAACGTGCTCACCCATAAAGATGCTGTGGTCCCCTTGCCTGCTGAGTGTTCATGGAAAACTTTTCTGTACAGTAAATATTCTCTATATCCTATGTAGTAGACTGTGGGAATCATGTCAACTGCATGTTAGAGCAGGAAGGATTGCTTTTCTATTCTGCTACTACTGTGAGTAATTTCAGGGTGGTGTCACTCCCAGACATAGACATAGACATTGAAAGTGAATGTCTGTTATCACAGCTTAGCCCTAGGTCCTACAACAGGAACCTCTCTCTCAAACCGAGATCTCCGAAACCCAGTCCATCAGCCACAGCCCACCAAGACTTAGCACTTCATGGAGTCTTCCTACCATTGCAGTTCCAGAGAGATGGTAAAGGTTTTTGGCCTCCCATTCAAAAATTCTACATTCCTCAATAAGAGGGAAAACCTGGGAAATCCTTGTCAATATTACCAGGCTCAGAGAAGAGTGAGTTCTTGCTGAGGGAAAATGGAGGCCCTGTCCATGGTCCTGAAACAGCTTTTCCCCTCTTTATGCTTTTTTGGTCAAATTTGTCAGATGTAGCCATTCCTAAAAATGTTTTACCACAGTTAGCAACATCTTGCTAACACATAGACTAGAATGACAGTAAAATATCCTTTTTTGAAAATTATATAGAAATTGCAATATAATTGGTACAAGTATTGCACAGTGCTTTTTTTTAAAAAAAAAAAAAAGAATGACATTGGCTACCATTGGTTAGTAGACATAGTTTAAAGTGATAATCTGAACTTTAACCAAGCCCTGGGTTGCCCTAGATTTCTGGCAAAGTACTAATTCATAAACAGGTTTGCATAGAAGAAGACAGTCTTTAAGGGAGTCTGGGAACACATTTCTCAAATATCTTGGCACATGGCATTGGATTCTGTGTATTTAGGTGCTTGAATCTGTAATATCCAGTTCATCTATCCAATCAGGATTTGTAGAAACATTCACAAAAACATTTTAATAGATATAAAATTAATACAAATATACAACCATAGTGCAAGTGACCAACACAGGAGAAAAGTAATCATTTAAACATGGCAGATTGAAGAGGTATGGCAGTGTGGTGAACCTTTTAGAGACCGAGTGCCCAAACTGCAATTCAGAACCCACTAACTTTTTGCAAAGTGCCAATACAGCCATTTAACCTGAATACAAGTGGCTGCAAAGGGACTATGTCGAGTGCCCACAGAAAGGGCTCTGAGTGGCACCTTTGGCACCCGTGCCATAGGTTCGTCAACACTGAGGTATGGGAACAACTGATTGGGAATAGGACAACAGGATTGCTATATTGCACTCTTGATAAAACACAATGAGTTTAAACCTCCCCACCTCCCCCACAATATGCTGTTCACCCAAGAAGGGGAAATGGCATTATCACCAGCAAATACTGTTTTTTTCCCCTTGTCTTAGGCATCTTTTTCTCTTGTTTGTATTTAGCTTTAATTCAAGCCTTGTGCATTTGAAAGCAGAGAGATCTGCTTATCACATAACAGCAGTGCAATGAGCTTTCAGCTCTGGAAGAAAAATTGCAGCAGAGATAGTGCTTTTTCCTGGAGTTTAGACAAATTGATATTTACTCATAGAATTAAAATTCAGCTTTCTGCCTCCAGTAATGAAAATGTACAATCCATTTTGCTTTCCTCTAGACTATCTCCAACCACATCTTTTTGGTGAATAAAACTCAGGGTGTGTGGTGTATGCAAATACAGAAATGTTGAAATACAAAGTTTTGGTCTTTGCTTGCTTTCTAGCACTGACCTAAGTCATGATCCTTCCAATGCACATTTAAAAATCACATGTTGCCATTCTCAGAAGAAAACCAGGGTCTCATTTTATTTAAATTACAGGACAGAGTTATAGAGACAAAAACTGGAGTAAAAAATCCAAACTACATAGCTGCCTTAGTGACTTTATTTTAAAAATCTGCTATACCTGAAGAAGGTCATGCATAGCAGACTTCTAAACTTTAATATCAGAAGTAAAATAATTGAATTTTAAATATATGGCTTCTATAACATCTTTATGAACACAAGCAATTGTAATAAACCTTGCAATGAACTCTTGGAGTGGCTGTCTCCTGATTTTTATTCTACTTTCACCCAGGAATCTTGCTGTTCAGAATGAAGGTAAAGCTATGATTAACAAATGGGATTAAATACATATAAGATCATCATCCATCCATCCATCCATCCATCCATCCATAAATACCTACCTACCTACCTACCTACCTACCTACCTACCTACCTACCTACCTACCTACCTACCTACCTACCTACCTACCTGCATGCATGCATGCATGCATATCAAAATTATGATCCCCATTTAGTCTTTTGTTGCTCTGTGTAACTGGGGATCTGAAATATGAGGATGTTTAGAGAGATCTAAATTTCTAACTACCATACCTCTTAATATCTTGAAATTATTTCACTTTCACAAGGAAGTTGGAATCGTTACATCCCTAAATTGTGAAGCCGCTGCTATTTCCAGTAGGCATGCAAATTAAGATATACAGCATTGAATGTATTGTATTTTTAAAAACTTTCTCAAGGTGACTTATTTCCAAGAATATTAAGATGGTTTATCCTCATGTCTGAAATTGAATAGCTCAAACAGCTACTCTGAAATAGTAATCTTCCTTCTGTGAGCTTCACATTTTAACTGGGAATTAATTTATATTTTAAGATATGCTGTGGTTACATTTGGAAAGCATTTAGTAGCACTTATGCAATGGAATAGTGCCTATAGCTAGTAATGCTACAAAAACTTTAGCTGTGAAGGAAATCTCCACTGGACTCATGAACTGATAGATGCTGAGGGATGTAAACAGGCCAAATAAATAAATAAATAAATAAATAAATAAATAAATAAATAAATAAATAAATAAATAAAGGATTTTGAGGAAATGTAAGGTGTATCTGTACTGTGGTGAGATGTTGGATTTCATATCTAAATGGTAATTTTTATATGAATGTTTTCAGTAAATGGCCTATCTCCCATCCATCAGTCATATAACAAAAATGCTGAATATATATTTCATGTAATAATTAATGTAAAATGACATCTCTCTCAGTTTGTGGACATTAAAACATCTCATCAGATACCTGCAGCCTTCTGCAGATTTTGGGCATTCATAATTAAATACTCACAGGTAGTGTCAAATATTTTGTTGTTGAATGAAATGTACATGTGTCAAGATCTGAATTGTGTGCATGTAGAATGTTAAAATAATTAATGAAATTTATAGGAAGTAGCCCTGAAAATGAAAGTACTTTTAATATTGAAGTTTGAATAAAAATTACTACAATCAATGCAAAACAATTAGTCTGTTCTTCAACCAAGAAAAGCCACTCTACATATTGTTCCTGACAGAAGAACAGGTTTATGGTGGAACATGTAGATATGAAGGTGGTGCCCATAATTTGCTCTCTTTGTTGATATTACAATATCCTGGTGTTCCAAGAACATTCCAGATTTCGAGGTACAAACCTTTAGAGTGAGAAAGAATGCAGGGGCAATATAATTTCCTATTAATTTTTATCCCTTGCTCCTCCAGGTCCCTAGATATCCAGTCCCCTGAAGAAATTGTTTACAGCTTGAAGGGGAAAGTAAACAATTGAAAGAATTATAAATATAGGTAGATAAGATACACAGATATCAGCATTTGACTCATCAACACATCACAGTGCAGCTCCACACCACACACAGAGAATACCAACAACAATCATGTATCAATGCAGCAGCAGATTTCGTTTCCAGTAGCAAGGTTAGCATAGCATACTTTTGGGTCGGTGAGCACTTAGATTTATTTGCATGTGGTCTTTATACAATTAGAGGCTAAGAAAGTTTAATTTCATAGGTTATTTCTTTTTTAAAAAGTCAATAATTTTAGAGAAACATTCTGTGTTTTTTGATTATGTTTTTTTCAGGATATAAGCTTCTACACTTTTATAATGTGACTAAAACATTCTCATTGTTGTTTTCTAATTTTAAAATATATTTTTACTGTACAGTGGTACCTCTACTTACGAGCGACACTACTTATGAGCAATTCAACTTAAGAGTGGAAAACCATTGGTGTTATGTTGCCTTACAAATTTTAGATACAGTCTGCTCTACCTACAGTTTTTATTTTTTATTTTTTTTAGATATGTCTGCTCTACTTACGAGTTGTTCGACTCATGAACATGCATTCGGAACAGATTAAACTCGTAAGTGGAGGCACCACTGTATTTTGGACTGTATTCTGACAAGCATTGGTCTGCAACTTAGGTTGTTTTCAAAAAAAAAATTAGGCCCTAATACCTACGTTTTTACATAGCTGTAAGACTTTTGGGTGTTTTCAGACTCTGAAGGACTTTTATGTTTACAGAAAATAGAAGCAAGTTTTATTTATTTATTTATTTATTTATTTATTTATTTATTTATTTATTTATTTATTTATTT
>JAHTLZ010003526.1:38858115-38870726 GCA_023846285.1 Phrynocephalus versicolor
TTCTTTCTTTCTTTCTTTCTTTCTTTCTTTCTTTCTTTCTTTCTTTCATTTTGGTCATCTAAGGAATTTTCTTTTCTCATCTTAGGCTCTCTCCCGTGTATAGTTGGGCCTTAAGTGAGGATATAAATATCTATTGTCATATTCTCTATTTTTAATATATCGTTCTGCATTGTGTATTTATCCATCATGGATCTATGGCACCTCTCTATCAGCCTTAATCTCTTTTTGAATCTGAGCTAAACAAGCTATTCTTTTGGAAATGGGCCCTGGTTATAATATATTTACAGGAAGTCACAGAAATATATGAGACTGCGGGCCAGGTGACCTCAATTCACGAATAGCCTATAGATGTTTAATCAGTTCTTGTCTATTCATTGTGAAGTAATGCTTTCTAGGTCAGAGTTGAAATTCTGAAATTTTAATCTGAAGACTGAGGTATAAACAGATAGACAGACACACTCCCATAAATAGGATCTTATTATCTTACAAAACATTCTCTGGCAAAGATTGCTGTCTACATCACACCCCCAGTCCAGTTTAAATCTTGCTTCTTTTCCATTTCCTCTTAGTGCATAATGTTCAGCCAAATCATCCCACTTCTTGAAACCCTACATCTCACATTCCCCACTAAAATTTGTCCTGTTTTACAGCTCTTGTGGATTTAGATCACTCTCTTACCAGAGCACGCCAGGCTGGTTTTTGCCTGGATTGCTATAAATTTCCATGCGGCTTGAGAGGGCTGGTCAGAAATTAAACTTCTCAAACTTCAAAGCATGCACAAATCCTGCTGAGCCTTTTAATATGCCAATCATGTCAGTTTACTGTTACTTTTCTTTTTCCCATCCAGTTGACTGATGAATTGCTGCAAAATCCAGTGCAATTTGTATCAGATGCAACAGTTTCTGCAAATATTCTAGCTGATAGTGCAAACTCATATCTACAAGGCATGAGTTGATTTTTAACATATACTATCCCTAAAGAGCCTGTGTAGAACAGGATTCAAAAAGAACATTGGTAGAACTGATGCATTAGGTAATAGCAGGTAAGATCAGAGGTCACCCTGGATTACAGTTGTTGGACCAAGAAAAGGGGCCACTGGAGACAACATCTAAAAAAGCAGAGAAAACACATGGTATCTTTAAGAAGGAAGTAAGGGAGATTAGAAATGAAGGAGATCAAATGGAATTGGGAGAGTTCAAACAGAGAGGTCTGCAATCGCATATTAATGGAGAGAACCCTATAGAAAAGTAATAGCTCAATCAGACAGACATTTGTCTTGCTCCTTGGTCCACATCCAGAGATCTTTTTGGTGGTGTTCACATGACACATAATAACTGGAGAAATGCTACGTTGTCTAGCCCACTCCAGAAGAGCCAGTGTGGACGCTGCCTTATTCTAGATGAGAGACGAGATGGTTCGGAGAATCAGCCAGGCATAGAAGCTGTACAACCTTAATCACCTTCCTGCTTTTTGTTGGGGTGAACTGATGTATTTTCATCATTGATGGAGCAGAGGATCAAATGATGATACACAAACATGAACTAGCAGCCCACCATGTATAATCTGTTGAATAGCAGTACATCCTTTGTGATAGACATACCTGTGACTCACCTACTGCTTTGTGGCTGCCATTCATGAGAATATAGTGGTTATGACAGGGACCTAGGAGATCCAAGTTCATATCTTACTGATGCATCAAATTTATTATTATGTGTCCTTGAGCGAGTGCAAGCTTGATCTACAGCACAGGTTATTGTAACATTCAAGTTGGAAAGAACGGAACCATGCATGTTTTCTTGATTTGACTGGATATAAGGGAGATAGAAATGAGACAGAAAATCAAATTAGGAAATGAGCTTTTGACCAACTGAACATTTAGTTCAAGTATTCATGTTTAAAGAGTTGCTGCTTCTTAAAATCTCAATTTTGTTATAATCCTGCTTTTGATTAACATCCTCACATGATCAATATGTTTGTAACATTTTTTATCTTATAGTAAAACCACAATTTCAATGATTTTTAGGGCAAGGTAATTTGTGGCCTTTTTTTCTACAGCAGCACCATCAGAAGAAGACTGTACAGCACAGAAATGATAAGTACAGATAAATCAAAAGGTGAAAAGTGCTTGTAAGTGGCAGACCTACAATTTTGTCCAGCATGGCACTTGTGTATGTATTGAAGCTGAAATCACAGTGTTTTCTTCCTCGTGTTACCGGGAAACACCACAGGACGATTCCCCCCCCCCAAAAAAAAGTAGGTCACTTTCTAGCTCTCTATCAAAGAATGAAACCTCTGTTGTTTTTCTATACATTGGCTCATTTGAGTTTGTTTTAAAGGAACTCAGGATGGTATCACCAAATATTCAGAGGAAGATTCCTTTTTTAAAATATCTGCCCTGATGTTTATTTAAGATTACTACCTTCTCACTCCTATGAAACTACTGTTAGGCTAGATTTTGATAACATATTCCTATACACAAGAATAGGTTGCCTTTCTATTCATTTTCTTCTGATAAAATGATTCTGGGGTGAGCCTAGAGGGGTGGGGAGAGGTCTACTAAAACGCATGGTATTCCTGAAGGGGGAGAAACAGGCGTAGGGGGCAGCAGATGGCTGATCAGTACAAATCTGTTTTACTAATAAGCTAAGGAACACAACCAGATGGTGGGAAAGCCAACAGTCATCTTCTCCCTCAAACCCTTTTAGACTGTCATAGGGCTTCAGGAGGCCCAACACCTCCTCAAGGATCAGTAATATGGCATTTCTGAGACAAAGCAGTTTCCACTTCCAGATGTAGCCACAGCAGGACCACAAGATCCATTACCTGAACCAAAATGCTATAAGCAGTGTTGTCTTGGGATTGTGAAGGTTTTGGAAAGAAGAATCTGGATCTACAAGCATAAAAGATGAAGTTCTTCTTTTATATTTCCTCCCTTTGCTGTAGTTTCAGATAAAGTGCTTTTGTTCTGGTGGTCTAATATGAGTTCTTGGTTACTGGAATGGACCACAGTCTTCTGCTAGTTGAGGCAGGAAGCACAGTGCCATCATTGTGTTGCCATGTTGACAATCCATCCCTCCTAAAAGGAAATGGAAGTATTTTCTCCCGATGATGTTGAGGCATCCTTTCTGTCAACAGAGAGGGCTAAGGAGTGGTGTTATGCAACAGCAATGTAACAGGGCAGCTTCCACCATCCTGGACCAAGGGAGATAATGTGAACATGATTGACAGAGGCAGATCTATTTTCAAGTTTCCTGGCACTGAGCGTTTTAGAGTCAGTCTGTATGGGAATAGTGACAATGGAAATTGTGTGAATGAAGAAACTAAGAAATTGGGATACAAGCTGTTTTGGAACAATTCAGGCCTTTCAGTCCGTGCCTGAGAAAGTCTGGCTGGGAGAGTGGAAAGCAGTGTCTGTGAGTAATGAGAGAGGTGCAATGCTTGCAGGTAATCTTTTCCCCAGCAAAGCTTTCAAGTCCAAGATAGCTTCTTCTTTAGTACTGTGCTTATTGGAAAATGACTTCAGCTGTGTAAAGGATGTGTATGTGCAGAATATGTTCTAGCCTTCATAACATAACAGGACCTTGTAGCCTGATTGACAGACCACTTAGAGGCATCCAGAATAGGGATGGGCATTTCATTTCAAAACCAGTGTTATAAAACAAACCATGCAAGCCCAGGTGGTTAAAATCCAACGAGGAACATTATCTGTGCTAGATCTGTGATGCTGGCCAATCAGGAGCTGTGCAGGGACAGGCATCATCCCGCCTTCCTCTCTGATTGGCCAGCAGCACGAAGCAGGAAAGATGACATTGCAGCATGCTTCCTTGTTGGATTTTAACTCTGCGTGAGACAGAGAAAGGTAAAGCAATTGGATCTGCGTGTATCAGCCGGTTCCGAGGACTACCTGGGCTCGTGTGGTTCATTTCGTAACCTACTGGTTCCAAAACAAAATGGCCATCCCTAGTTCAGAATGTGAAGCCTAAGAAAAGGTTCAGCAGGGAACCTGTTGGTCCCAGTGTGTTCTAATGCTCTAATTAATTCCAGCCTTGTAGTGCTTTCAGGGAGGTTCAAAAAGCTCTCCAAGGTTAGTTGCTTAAGACCATTATGCCCAGGGGCAAAGCAGAACCACCAGCACAGCCACAAAATACCAATAGCTCTTGGTAACTGAACAAGACAAGACTGGTTTTAATATCACAGTCAGAATATACCATTGAAAACAATTCAGTCACAAGAGTACCTAGCAATTCCTTCGTTAAGAATCTCAGATGGAAAATTCCAACCATGCTTACAGGGGAGACTGCTAGAAACCACACTTCCCAACAACTTTACCACTTAAGTCTCAGTTCATCTCATACCAACAGACTTAACATGGACACCTGCCATACAATTTTCCTGCACTATCCATGGAGGCATGTTGATCAGCCTGAAGATGTTACAAAAGCTTGACATTTGTATGATGCTTTAGTGGTTTAATAAAGGTATCACCTTACTATTGCATTTGTGTAATCCTGAACCACACAGCATTTTCTTAATTCTAGTATGATGTAGTTTCCTAGATGTTATTTTCAAGGATGGCTTAGACAGAATTTATAATAATTAATTTCTAGTTAGGCTGGCTAGGGGATTCTGGGACCTGAGGTCTAAGGAATTAACCTTCCAAATGACTTTTAGCTTGAAGAGCCCATGGTGATGGTTCCCAACATTGGGCCATCAGATGTTCTTGGGCTTCAGCTTCAAGAAATCCTGGCCAGCATAGCTAGTGGTGAAGGCTTCAGGGAGTTTTAGTTCAAGAATATCTGGGGAGCCAAGATTGGGAACCACTAGTTTATGGGGTGTTGAGACACTTGAGACAGGTTGACCTTTTCCATTTTTCTTAGCCCTCTTGCTATAGAAACAGAAAAAGTTCTTTCTGGCTATTAACAGTGTCAAATAATGGCAACAGACTATGTTCTTTGATTGTGCTAAATCTATGCATGCAAGGCCTGATGATTTCTGCACCAGAAAACAGATTGACCTTTTATTTGAGCATTATTAAATTTTAAACCTTTGAAATGGAACAAGAACTGTGAGTGGGAGGCTGGGAACATGCCAATGTGCAGCTCCATGTGAAATAGTTATGCTCACTGAACATATTTGTATATTTAAATATTAATGCCGTCAATGGAATATATGTTTCAGTTCTTCATTAAACATGCTGTTTGAAATTGCACAGGACGTTCTTAATAAATACTGTACTATGTGTTATGTTTGTATTTTCCCCTTCTCAGCTGCATGGCTGTTACCACTGCGCTCAAAATGTGAAGAGAGGAGAGATAATATTTTGCAACCAATCCTGATTTCTGAAAATATATTATATCCTTCCCACCTAGCCTTACACACTTCAGTGGTTTTTTTATTTTATTTTTAAAAAACTGTGCATAGTTGTTGGAGTGTGGGCTGCATTAATTTCCTTGGTATGTATCACCCTGAGTCCTCTTTGCTGCTGGATAGCTCACTGGTTTAGATATCTGGCTGGAGAGTCAGAGTCTGGAAATTTGATTCCCCAGTGTGCTTTCTTGATGGGCTGGATTTGATCCATAGAGTCTTTTCCAGCTCTGCATTTTAAAGAAGAAGAAGAAGAAGAAGAAGAAGAAGAAGAAGAAGAAGAAGAAGAAGAAGAAGAAGAAGATGACAACAACAATGATGATGATGATGATGATCAGTTGTTGAAACCATAGTTGATAGGGCTGGAGCATGTGAAACTGATCAAAGCCTTCCAGTGTGGCACTAGTTCCCATGAAAGCCGTCAGAGCAGTAAACCAATTCTGTGACTATTGTTTGAAAATGGAAATATTTCCATTTTCTGTCTTGATTTGGATTCATGCCTTGAGCAGGGACTTGGGCTCAATGGCCTTCCAACTCAATTTATTCTATGATTCTATTATTTTCCCTATTCTACTTCTACCAATAGATTCTACAAGTTGATTAATTTTTATAGCTGATACCAGTTCAGGTGCTCTGTAATCAGTTGCTAGAACAAAAGACAAGGACCATATTGGAGAATATTATCTATCTGGATGCTGGTATGCTTTCCCTTGGTTTGGTGCTTTTGTTCTAGCAATATGCAATAATATGCTTTGCCATATTAACAGCAGCATGGAAAGTGCCTTATTAAGGAGATACCTTGCAGATCACCTTAATGATTTTTTGCCAATGACCAGCCCCTTCATATATGAATTTTGCAGAATTTCTACTTCAAAACAGTTTCCAAATATGGAGAGATTTAACAAGCTTTTCCAGGAAGCACAGGCATTTGTTACAAAATGAAAAATAAATCCTCACAACTGTACAATTTGTTTAACGTATCTGTACATTTCTGTACATCTTGCAAAAGGAAGCAAATAATTAACTTTCTCCTGGGTCCTGCTTAAATTAATTCATTAGTACCTGGAAAATGAGCAATAAAGAAATGCAAATGCTATATATATTATGCTTCATATATATGCAAGGGGAGTAGAGAGAGGGGGGAGAAAGAGAGGGGGGAGAGAGAGAGAGAACACTTGAGTGAGCTATAAATAAATATTAGCATAATGATACAATGCTTGGGGATCAGCTAAACGCAGTGGGGGAATTCAATGAAAAGCAGGAATACTCTATACATTTTGTTACACCAGCTTGATATAGGCAGAACATGGCAAGCACCTGTAAAATTTCTCCCTGGGAAAACATGTTGCTTTTATAAACATATTGGCAGCAATATGTGCAAATAAATTTGTAGCAAAACATACAGTAGTATAGTAGTCCTGCATTTCGAACTACTTTTTACTGCTTGTCTTTATTTTTTATTCTCAGCCTTTGGTCTGTCAGATGTTTTTGACTTCGATTGCCAGACTACTGTACCATTGACTGTGCTGTTTCGTGCTTCTGGAAGTTGAAGTCCAAAATATCAGAAGGGTTAAAGATGGAGAATGTCTGTTTTAGAGCATGTAAGCTGTTGTTCAATTTGGGGATTTAAAGCGGCACATAAAACAACAAGCTCCAATACTGATAAATGTCCTGCTTGGTACACCACCAGCTTGAAATCAATCTGTGGTCAATACCTCACATTTTCTATCCTTGTCTTTCCTTGCCTGAAATAGAAATAATAATTTAAGAGTGAGAGGAGGAAGTACTGTACATGGACATTTCAAGCACACTAGGGAACCAGCTCCTTTTTGTACATGTGGAAATCAATGTGGTGTTGCTCTGGCAAACTGCTATAGACTTCCATGTTTGGTGTAATATATAGGTGCTCATAGAGGCTATGGAGGGGGAACATACCATGGTTGACACCACAATCTTCCTTCCTTTTAAAAACCTTTAGCAATTACTCTGGTACTCTGATGTGAACATTAAACAAAATGGCTGCAGCCTTGATCATCCACATCATGCTTTAAGGCCTCAACCTAGAGGAGATCAAGATGGCATCAGCTGTTTTGCCTGGCATTTATCTGTGGTTTCTGAATGCTGTACAGAGTGCTGCCATACATCCTGCATGGGCTGATAAGCTTACTGGGATAGGTTGAATGTGGTAGAGGCAGGCAGTCTGAGGCTTGGCAGAGGAATGCTAGTGGTACTAGCTGCTGATGGGGTGCTGTGGTCACTGTCTTCATTCCAGAGGGGCTTTGGGGTGGCAAGTGTGGGAGATAGCAGTTACCCGAGCCTTTTCAAACCTGGCATCAGCCACACATCATTTAAAAAATAGTCTAGATGCAATGCATGTTGTATCTTCTACCATTGCTGTAGAACTGTGAATGACTATGACAGATGTTCAGTAGGTGACTAAGATCACTACTGGATACAGTCACGTGATAAGTCCACATCTTACCAGGGCACTAAAAGCTATTATAATTGAAGATAAGCTATAAACTCCAATTCCATACAATGCTTTAATTGACATATGTACTTGGAGATATATACATGGAGAACATGTTTCAAGTCCCGACTTGGCCATGGAAAATGGTACAAGCACTCGTGACTTTGAAAAGCATTTAAGGGTCACTATAAGTCAGTTCCAACTTGATAGAACTGAACGCACACACACTCACATACACATTTCATATACATCCATAATATTAAATTATGCAGTGCTCTACCATGAAAGCAGGTTAAAAAAAAGATGAAAACCATATGTCTTTCAACTTTATCCACACCAAGCAACAGTTTATACATTTCTGCCCCTTCTTCACATTTCTTAACAGAACCTCCCCCTGTAATTATGTATGTATATATTGTACTTTCCCCAATTCTCTTCATTATTTTGGTTGTTATTGTTTTGCTCTTTCTCCAATATCCATTGGAGGCATTGAGTATTCATTATTCACAGAAAGTGATTAAAGTACTGCAAGGGAAGTGGTATCAACATTGAGACCTCACTGAAAAGTTTATACATGCCGTGAAGTAAATTGTCAAGCATTAATTGTTGGCAGAAAAGAATTTATCACTTCTTGGCAACTTGTTAGTCGGTCTCTCTCCCCCACCCCACCCCCCTACCCCACCCTCATATTTCTCTCTTCTAACCTACTTCAGAAATTCATGAACTGGTTATTGAATTTCCATAAGAAGTCCATGAATCACTTCGATGTAGGACTGATTAAATAATAACCATACTATTTCCATAGAGCCTGGCTCTTTATTATGCTTTCAAGTTGCAGTCACATACTTGTACAAAAGGACCACCTTCATGGGAGACAAACTCAGTGCAGTTTTGAAAAAAGATACTTTGAAGGAGGCACACACAACTTAGTATCTAAAACCATTTTTATTTCAGGCACATGAGATTTAGGATGTTTTCAGTACTGTCCAAAGAAATGATTGTCAAATGTACACAGGGAGATAAAGCTATATATGGAGCTAGTTAGCCAGTGGTCTTTCAAAAATAGGTTAGGCTTTCCAGTGCCTTGTTGGTTTAGGATGCTTGACAACTGACAGATGAATCCGACTGTGTAAATATGGGAGAGTGGAGTGCAGAGGTACCATGGCTCCTTTGCCCTGTATATGTCCAATCTGCGGAGTAGAGATGGGCACGACTCAAAAAAAATGGTGTTTCGTTTGTCGTTTGTCGTTTAGGGGGTATATTTTGGTTTGTTTTCGTTTTTCGTGAATTTTTGCAAAAAAAATTCATTTTCATTTCGTTATGTAATGAAACGAAAAAACAAAAACGAAAATGAAAAATTGCTGTTTCGTTAGCATTCATTACAGTTCAATGCATTTGCCGCAACGAAAACGAAACACACAACAAAATTTCTGGTGTTTCGGTTCATTTCGTTTAATTTCAAGACAAAATTTCGTTTTCATTTCGTTACGTAATGAAACGAAAAAACGAAAATGAAAACGAAAAATTGCTCATTTCGTGCCCATCTCTACTGCGGAGGTAGAGTGAATCCATTCCCCTCAACCATAACCAGAAATGGTGCTGGTGATGATTACCCTCCTGCCCAAAGTTTGGGAAAATTATATTTTGGACTAAAGCATCCGGCATTCCTAGCTGGATATTTGTAAAATCACCATCAAAATGTTACTTGCCTCCAATATAACATTCACCAGCTAAAGATTTTCAGAATTATTGTCTAAAAATATTTTTTTCCAAAGCTGAGGTGTCTATCACGTTACTGCTCCTGCAATATTCAAAGAAGATGAAGAGAGAACCAAATTATGTCCAGCTACAAGCATAACCCAAAGGAGTTTGTATTATTATCTGCCAATGTAGACTCAGATGCATATACATAAACTCTCAGAAATCACTTGTTCCATTTCAGAGAAGGGGCAAAAATGTTTTTCGCCCTGCACTCTGCAAATGAAGATTTAAAAATGAGGTAACAGCAACAAGCAAAAGAACTCTACCATGCAGCATGCAAAGAAGGCAAAAGCACAATCAGGAAACTAAATACCTGATTGTTTTGCCCCTCTGTTCACCAATTAAGATGCTGGCCTTGGTTTTTAACACCTGCCAATGTTACATTCAGACAGTGATGAAATGATAAAATTTAAAGAGCAGGTGCTCAGCAGGTCAGTCACCAAAGTATGACTCTAGGCCTTAGAGGCAAGCACATAAATACCTAAATAAAATGTATAAACACTCTAGTTGCTGATTAAGACTGATTAAAAAGGAGGCTTTCAGTGTAGTTGCAGAGACATGTGAAGAAATGCAAACATGCTGCTGGGCCCATTGATTCCAATATCCCATGGGGAAACCATGCTTTGCACAGGCTACTATGAAATATCAACTACAAAGAATTTAGGGGAATAAACTGGCAGAGTGTGGTGGGTGGGAGGACTACCTATCTCCCAAAATCATAGGTTTCTCCAGTGCACCACCCCTGCCAGCTAGAAACCACAAGAGCAAGTGATGTGGCTGATCAGGCTGCCGAGTGTCTTTGTACATGAGGCTACTTACCAAGGTGCAATTTCACTGGTTAGTTAATTAGGCATGGTGGAAACAGGTAAACAAAATAACTGAAATGTATTAATGTCGTGGGATGGGGCTTAATCCCTGATATAATTTTGATTGCTTGCTGACACCTTGAATAGGATTTAGTTTCCAATGAGAAAGGAAAGGGAGAACTAACATCAAAGGGACTGAAGAAATCCCTGGCTTGCAGCCTTAATGGACCATTCTTTGTGATATGTTAATATGGCCAAATGGGCAACTAGAAGAAGTGAGCTGGCTTGATGCCCTGGGGGAAACAATTGACACCTAAGGAATTCAAAGGATCCCTAACTCTGAAGTTCCTGAATTCACACCTAAAAAGCTTTGATGTCTGGGGAACAAAGACTCCAGAGAAAGTTAAAAGTGGCTATGCAAGAAGGAGGCTGAAAGAAAATAAGTAGAAGGAGCAGAGGAGAAATTGGAAGAAGACATGCTTTTAGTGCCAGTGAAGTAACTGTGCTCTGGTAAAGAAAGGTGTGAAGGACAATGAAAAGAGTTAGGCCATCTTGAGTGTTTGTTTCTACATGACAGAATAACTTATTATTTTCCATGTACCTTGCTTCATGTACAATGACCACTGGCTGGCTATGTACCTTTCTTGGTTTTTTAACAACCAAGCTTTTCCAGATATAACTTTGTTTATTTTCTTTTAATAAAGATTTTAGTTCAACCCTTTGGTGTGGATACTCTTTTTGGTTGTTTGTTTGTTTTGTTTTTTCAGAAAACCTCAGGATAAATAAATTCTGTTAGCCTTTCCAAGGCTCAACCATTAACTAACTGGATGCTTCTATGGATGTAAAGAATGCTTTGTGCTGTGATTCGTCACAGAGTGGGGACAGCATCTACCAAGAGTGGTGAACTTCGGCTCTGGAACACTTCTGAATTAAGTCCACAGACTAGGAAGCCTATCAAGGGTTTTCCTCACCTTAAAGGTAAGGGCACTAGTCCCTAGTGGCCCCACAGGAAAGGACTCAGAAGGGGGAATCCCATCCCAATCAACTGATCAATCATTCAATCAATAATTTAATAAATTATTTTTAATAAATTAATCTAATTTAAATTTTAATTTTCATATATAAATGAGGAATGTGTTGCTCCCCAAATATTGTTGGACGGCTGCTCTTGGTATCCCTCCCTGTTGATTACCCTGTCTAAAACAGATTGGGAAACCCACAACATCTGGAGAGGCAAACAATAAAATAAATAAAAATAAAACACTTCATCATTTCTGCTCATTTCCCTAAAGTTTATGCAACTAAATATGCTGATAACTGGCACCTGGAAGACAAGACTATGAGAGATGACAGCATCTCTAATGGAAATAGTTGGTGTGCCACAGTGAGAAGATAAGTGTGATATCTTCACAGGGTGTCCTACCATAAGTACCCCACCCATCTCCACACATTAAGCTCTTTGTAGATCAGTACTGGGGAAAGCTGTCTTCCTTGTATCTATACTCTGAGCTATTCAGGACTTTGCACATTGGTACTAACACCTTGAATTTTCCCAGGTAACTGAGATGCTGAGCTCCATGCTGAGATTCAAGGATTCTTATGACTCTGCAGAGTCAGATTCTAGCTCATCATCATGATAGTTATCATCATCATCATCATCACAGCAGCAGCAACAACAATAATAGTAGTGTACGGTCAAGTCAATTCTGACATGGTGAGCTTTTCTAGGATTTTCTAGGCAGAGATAACTCATAAATGGTTTCATATTCCCTGGTTCTGGCGGGGCATCCTGACACTGTGCATCTTGTCCAAGGGTAGATAGGCTGTATCTTCTAGGGTGCACAGTGGGGAGCTGAACTCCCAATGTCTGGCTCAGAAGCCAGATGCCTATGACAAACCACCATTTGGGTATCATAAAACACAGGTCAGAAAGTTAGAAGACAATTATAAGTGGACCAATTAGTCTTATAAGCAGTAAAGGCAATAAGCTTATGCTGAAAATAAACTGAATGTTCTATAGTGAACATTATCAAAGGTTGCTTTGGCAGAACACTAGCATTTCTGTTGGAACTTCACAAATGTTTACCAGTCTCTTACAACTGTTCACTAGTATTTGTTAGATCTGATGGCTGCTTCTTCAGTGCTATTCCTACCCACCTTCCATTCTTCTTCTTCTTCTTCTTCTTCTTCTTCTTCTTCTTCTTCTTCTT
>JAHTLZ010003526.1:38870736-38902692 GCA_023846285.1 Phrynocephalus versicolor
TCTTCTTCTTCTTCTTCTTCTTCTTCTTCTTCTTCTTCTTCTTCTTCGAGATAGCTTTCTTTTCTCAAGATTTGGCTATGTAGTAGCATGACTGAGGGCTAAAGGACAAGAAGTGAAATGGCCTTGTTGCACATTTGCTTTGTCTTCCCTTAGCAATGTTACAAATATGCAAATGTCAATGACTTCATTATCTTCAGGAGGTGTTAATATGCAACAAACATAACAGGCTTGTATGGCACAAAAGTCAGTGGTAGCACCACCATCCGAGAAGTCGTCTCCGTTGCTGGATACATGGCACAATGGGGGAGGAATCCACCACCGTGATGCATATCAGAAACGACGCATCTGCCTGAATGTGTTCTGACAATGGGAATGCTCCTGCTCCTGTTTAAGGGTCAATAATAAGCAGATATGCATTTTCCAGGGAGTAGGGATGTTTATGAAATGCATTGCTGTGGTTCATCTAAGCCCTATCAACAAAATTCTTCAGACTTAAGAACACAGAACAAAAATAAGCAGTGGCATTTCATGACCAGGTTAATTTGGCTTACCAAGATGAGTCTACTGCCGTACAGAATAAAGAAACAAGAAGCAGTAGCAGATGCAGTGTTAATTATCTTACAAAAAGCCTGTGGTAAGAAGATTCAAGTCAGACCTAGAGGAATGAAACAGGGAATGCAGGGTGCCCTGGTGAATGAACAATAACACAGTGGTGGTGATTGAGTGTGGTGGGTTTGAGTGTCAGGAAGCACAGATATCACAGTGTGTCAAGAGCAACTGACAATATTCAACAACTGCGGAACTCCATTAATGGCTCTTCCTCTTGTTCCTCTCTTTGAGATGTAGGAAGAATGATTTCAATTTTCCTCCATGTGAATAATATGGCAGTGTCACCAAACTCATGCCCCAAACCAAGAAGCCATCTCAGATTGTTGTAGATCTACATGTACTGGACTGTCAAGGGGGTAAGGTTTCTCACATGAACAGAGCCTGATGATCATCTTCTAGAGTCAGTCTAATGTTAGTCCCTATTTAGTCACTACATAGTGGCAATTTCTGTGATAGTCACCTATGACAGACAGTTCATTCTTTGAACCCTCAGAATATCCCAGACAGTATAGCTAATGGACTGGTGTCATTGATTGGCATGGACCATTTGTAACATTTAGAACTACAACAACCAGAAATCTCCTGGAACTGTCTCAGATGAAATTCTCCTACAGAAAAATCCCTCTAAGATGTTTTAAAATAATTGACAGCTGCTCAGAGCATGAGAAAAGATCTCTGTGTTTTTGAGTTGTGGGGTTATACAGGGGAAGAACTGCCTGAGCAGAGCTGAGCTCAGGGAGTGTTCCAAAACAGTTAGATGCATTGTCGTTTCCTGAGAGGCACAACATACGAAGCATAATGGTAATGGAGACTACAATACCCCTGATGCTTTGCATAATCCACAGAGCATGGTTCCACCCAGGCACTTCCACCACCATCAGAGAGTCTCAGACAGTGATATTTTCTCATTTATTCAGCAGATGTTGAAGTTATTTCAGACACCCAAGATGGCTGTTTCTTTGGGTGAGGGGCAAAGCCCTCTGAATCCTGCCTAGGATAATTCTAGAGTACTGGGTACTGCAATATAATAATGCTAATATGCCATCAAGTAAATTGTGACTTAATATAACCCTGTTTAGGGTGTGTGTTTTTAAGATAGAGAATACTCAAGCATCACTTACCATCCCCTTCTGGGAATGCCCTGGGCATCTGCAGCTTGCCCAAGGCCAAAGGGGGTGCCCATACAAGCAGGAGGCACAGTAGGGAATTGAACACTCAACCTCTGACTCCACAGCCAGATACCTACACCACGGAGCTATCCAGCCAGATGGGTGCTGTAGTCCAAATAAAATAATATAAAACAAACTTATTACAATGTTTTGTGTAACCTTTTAGTCTTTATTTGTGCACTTCTTTTGTTTTAATGCCATTAAATGTTCATGGAATGGAATGGAATAATATAAATTCCCACAAAGAGTCACATAAGTGATAAAAAGATGTTTATGCTGCCATGAATAAACATGTATAAAATTTGCTCCCTTCCAGCCCTATTATTAGACATACTAAGATTGCCGGTTAAGCAAAAAATGGTGGGGAAAGGGAATAATCTTGAGCTTGTCCAGAACTGCCCAAGCTTGCATGCTGCATGAAGAGGTGCTGGATGATGCTCTTTTTGATTGCATGCAAGTTTAAACCACCAGTTCAGTCAGCTTGGTGATGGAGAGCTATTGCTAGCAGCAAAATGGCTTAGGCCTGCCCTAACTATTCCTCATTTTCCTACATCATGTTTGAGCCAATAGAACTGAAATCAGGGAGGAATAAGAGAAGGAGGTGGTGACTGCATACACTTTGGAGAGAAACATACAGGTGATGGCTATGAATATTATGACTACTAATCTACAGCAGAAATATGTTCTTTATAGTATGAAAGTATATAGCAGTCAGAGTGTAAGACTGGAATTTAGGGGATCCAGGTTTGATCTCCTCCTTTGTAATGAAATTGATAGGTGACTTTGAACCAGGACAATTTTCTTCTTCTTCAGTTGGACCAGTATATAAGAACTGCAGGGTTGTTATGAAGATAAAGTGTGGCTAATAGAGATGGACACAAAATGCCAAAATGGTGTTTTGTTTTGTTTTTTGTTTTGTTTTTTATTATTTCATTTCATTTAGAATGAAGCAATTTTTTTAAAAAAATCATTTTGTTTTTCATTTGTTTTTTCATTTTTTTATTTTTTTAAATCTCGCACCAACCAGCTGGCCTGTGGGCTGGGTCAGTGCATTTTTTATTCTTTTATATTTTAAATCTTGCACTGACCAGCTGGCCTGCAGGCCAGGTTAGTGTGGTTTTTAATTTTTTATTTTTTAAGTCTTACACTGACCAGGTGGCCCATGGGCCAGATCAGCATGTTTTTAATTTTTAATTTATTTATTTTATCCCCCACCCAATTGGGCAGGCTTCAATGCATTCCTATGGAAAAATGAAAAACAAAGTGAATGAAACAGAAATTTTCATTTTGTTTCATTTCGTTTTTCTTTGATGGGTCCATTTGTTATTCATTTCATTCCATTCCAAAACTAATAATGAATAACAAAATTAATTAAAAAATTCATTTCGTGCCCATCTCTAGTGACAAGCCATGTATGATGACGTGAATTCATTGAAGGAGAGATATAATTTAAAAATCAATCAATAAATACATAAATATATTTCAGGTCAATATTCTTTACCCCCCTCCCCTGAATGTTGACGATAAGCAACACATACAGGCACTGTGTCTAGAGTCCACATTTTTTAAATTTCAGTTCATCTACAACTGCTTTAATTTAGACTACTTTGTGGCTTATTATCAAATGGTGTGGATTTTTCTTACAAAGTTTAGCAATCTGAAAAAAAAATCTGGTTATAGCAATTGAAGCTGTATATGTGTATAAAGTGTTATTATGAGCTAAATTCTGCTGGTTTTAACTTTATGAAAACAGCATTGATTTCATTTTTCCCTAACTGTCAGTCATTAAATAAATGCATACAAAAATAAAACAAAAAGTGCTCCACTGGTTTAATATAGCCATAGTGCAAGAGAACATTTTAGCAAGTGCCATCACCTCTTTTATTTGACAGGATGATTTCTTCTTGATCCAATCTATTTTCAGGAAGCTCATAAGAAATAAATCTAAAGTATTTATCAAAAGAAGCCATGTTCAAATATTTTAGAAATACTCTGGTTTTCTTTCTAACAACAATAATGCTTTGTCATTGAACTGAGAACAAGTGACAAGGGAGATGGCAAAATTAGTCCAGAGAACTTTATTAAGATTAATCCTCTTTAACACCTAAAGCAGTGACAATGTGTAAATTTCTCTTTTGTAGCCCCTGTTATAATTCCCTTCATTTGCCCTACACAAAAGAGGCATGCAGTATTTTTCCAGAAGCTTGGCAGCTGGTTTAAAGGAATAGGCTTTTGGCCAGGTATTAAGCATCATCAACAGCAAATAAAGTCTGAAAGGTTAAATCTCCATCAGGGTATTTCTTGTAACTTGCTGAGCTGAATTTTGCCAGCCATCTAAAGAAGGGGAGGAAAACTTCCTGGCTTATCTAACATCTTTGTCAACAGATGACTGATAAGTGAACACAATTTATGGTGATCAAGAATGTCCACAAGAATTTTCCCGGTGGAGGCCAAAGCTGCATAGTGGAAACTTAGCATAATTTACTTACCTGCCATATGCCAATAAAACTAAACTGTATGCATCTGTCTGGATATGGTTTAATATAGGATTCCTGGCAGGATAAGTTGTTCCCCACCCCCTGCAATCTCCAGATACCCATGAGGAGTGGAACATCGTTTTTTGAATCCAATCCTATCATATCATTGCATATCTTTAATGGTATTTAGCCATACACAATCAAAATGAAATACAGTAAAACAGGCAAAATAAAACAAATTAAAAAATTAAAAACAGGACTTTGAGCTATATTGAAGATTTTTTTTCCAGAAAAGAGTAGCACAATTTCTTAGCTGCCACAGCAAATAGAACATTGATATATGTGGCAAAGGTCTGATCATCATGCAGAAGGTCTACTATAATGTCCCCATGTAAGATTTACATTTAAAAACTCAAGTCTAGACATTTATATATGCCACCCTACTCTGATTCCCATATACCATCTGAGGCCTCCTCCCTAACAATATAGCTTTCAATTTGGAATATTAATAACCAACTTTTCTTACTTACATATGGAACCAAGGCAAGGTCTATAATCTCTTGAGGACTATTCTATTGAGAGATAATAGGGCAAGGTCATCAGCATAAAATAATAACCTCACAAGTACCCATCAAAGGAGCAAAAAAAGAAGAGATGCAATGATGTCATTAACATAAAGATTAAAAATAAATAGTGCTAGAACATTTGAACATTCGGAAGAACTTCATGACAGTTAGAACTGTTCGGCAGTGGAATATGCTGCCACGGAGGGTGGTAGAGTCTCCTTCTTTGACGGTATTTAAGCAGAGGCTGGATGGCCATCTGTCGGAAATATTGTGAAGGGGTTCCTGCTTGGCAGGGGGTTGGACTAGATGGCCCATGAGGTCTCTTCCAACTCTATAATTCTATGATTCTATGATTCTATGATTCTAGAAGGAAAGCCTGTTTAATCCCCTGGTAATATTAATTGGAGGTGATGACTTTCCCATTGATTTTCACGCTAGTTGGACACATACTCCTTGAGTAGCTTAACACTTCTTAACACTTCGAACCTAGCCACCATACCTGAAGGTGTTAATCTCTAAGGATAATCTCACTCTAAGAACTTTGGCAAAGTATACTGAGATTGCTCCTTTTAATGTGCCCCAACGAGAGCTTTTTTGCCTTCAAGACCATGCACTTTTACGGTTAGGTGATCAGTGGATTTTTATTTTATTTTATTAGTTACCTTGCTCTTACTGGTAACAAGTAGCTTCATGGTACATGGGTGTATTGTTCTGTTTCTAGTCCGCATTACTTCTCACACAAAAAAATAAATAATAAGGAGAATTTTATTTAAATAAACAAACATTATTTTTATTGAGGGACCACAGGTAACCAGTATAAAGAGGAAGGTAGATTATAGGAAATGAAAGATAAACAACAGTGCATTCTAATCAGTCTTACTATGGGAAGAAACAGGAATTCTGGCAAGGAGTGTGCTCTATCTCTAAGCTATGCTTCCTCCAATTTGTTAGCCGCTCGTGTCTTAGCATGAATTAATAAGCCTTAATTCATACAGAGTTGAAAACTAGGCAGATGTTGATAACAACATTTCAACTAACTAAACCTAAAGAATGTAAATATAGCTCAGATTTTTAAAAAGCTCTGAAACTTCAGTGATTTCATTGGAGAAGTTAACTACTGATACCAAATAAAATGCTTCACACTGAGGCCACACTATGGCTTTGAGCAGCAGATATTTTTGTTTGTTTGCTGATAGTTTAAAGAATGAAAAGCCTTAGCTAGGAGGCTGGTGTGCAGCAGTGTGATGCACCAGCCTCCATCAGGGTGGACCATAATATATCACCAAAATAGAGAACATGTGTCACTCATTTGCCTTCTATAGATAAAGTCTTTTGTTAGGTACAGCAAAAGCAAAAATGGCTTACCATGTGGAGCTTAAAACACATGCCTGCTTTGTGCTCTGTTTCTTTGCCAAATTATTTCTTTCTGAGTCTTACAAGTTTTCTTTGTACAAAATGAAAGTGAACTACATGTTCAAAAGAGAGGATTTCTGCTTTGTTGCTCAACCACCACTTCTGTTTTACGCCTAACTTATTGGGCAACTTACTATATCCTCTTTATTTGACTTCCCAAAACTAGTATTTTTTTGGGACTCGCCAGGATCCATTTTGCCAACAATTATGTGAATGAGCAATATCCCTCCATGACATACATTTTGTGAGTCTGCCCAACACACATCCCTATCATTTCAAACAGACTCAGCAAGCAAATAATTTGGAGGAACCTGCTCCCCAATAACATTCAGATCAGCCTGATCTCCATCTTCACATGCTTGTCATGGCCTTTCCCCTCTATTATATGAGTTGAAGTGAATGGTACTGTGCCTCAAGAATTACTAGCCATGATCTCCTGTTTGCTTATAAAGATTAACACTCTTCTGTTACCAATGATGGGGGACATTATTTTGTGAGATATTGTGTGTCTGTGTGACATGCTGTTTATGGGATTGTGGGAGAAGTGTTCTAAAAAAAGGATTGCTTCCCATCCCTGTCCTTTACTCTTGAGAAAGACACCTCCAGAAAGCTATTCCTGGCTTACTTTTCCAAAATGCAGTTAGATAATTTTCTTCTTCAAATATTTTCTTTATTTAACCCCCTCCCCAACATCATGAGTATGATGTGGCCATGATTGGAGTCTGGGCATGCTGCTAAGCTTAGTCATGAGAAACAGGTAAGCATAAATACTTTACAACCTAGTACAGCTGGGCCTTGCTTTAATGCCACCTGGTGCTTTTCATCCTGTGCTTCCATTGTATCTGAGCAGAAAACACTGTTTTGTGTCCGCTGCTTTCATGGCCAAGAAGTGTGCTTGCAATTGGTTAAGTTTTCTTTTCCCATTTAAATGCATTCTGAAGCGAGACCGCTCAGAACTGCATGAAATTGATATCCACCCAAAAGCTGCAAGATGCCTTGGCAAGGATTAGTTCATCTGTAATTATTAGAAAACATTTAGAAACAGGGCTGCTAGGTCTTAGGGCTCTGGCTGAGGTCTCAGGGAATTGGTCTGCTTCTCCTTAGCACAACAGAGACATTTCCCAGGGCAAACAGCACTGGGAGAATGAAGTGGGTTTGATTTGTGTGTGTGTGTGTGTGTGTGTGTGTGTGTGTGTGTGTGCACACGTGTGTGTGTGCGCGCGTGTGTGTGTGCGTGTGTGAGAGAGAGAACACTTGCGTGAGCTATAAATAAATATTAGCAGAATGATACAATGCTTGAGAGAGGGAGGGAGGGAGAGAGAGAGAGAGAGAGAGAGAGAGAGAGAGAGCTGATCCTAAAGTCTAGACACGCACATCCATCAGTGCTCATCTGGCATGAGGGCTCACTCCTCTCATGTGAAGGTGTTTCCGTGTGTGTTTTGCTTATGCAAAATCTGAGCACCCAAAAGCTAGGAATGAGGGAAGAGAACTGAGAAGTGAGCTGCCATATGCCTGTCCCGAGGACATCATGCATCATACACAGTTCCTGAGCCTTCTTGTTGCACTGGTCTTGGCACCAGCAGCACAGGACTACCAAGTCTAAGAAGGCTCACTGGGGCCTGGAAAATCTCCCCAATCCCCATGCATAAGACAGTGTAGAATGTTAGCTAGGGTAGAAATCACTGTCGTTGCTAGATACTTGTTTCCTGTCCAGCAACTAAAGTATAAATTTAATTCTCTCTGGCTCTGGGCTGCCCTATTGCCCGGTTATCTGGGGCCATTTATATAATTAAAAAAACTTCCTAACCATAAGAGAGCAATACAACAATGGAACCAATTACCTTGAGAAGCAGTGAGTGCTCCAGTGCTGGAGGCATTCAAGATAAATTTAGACAGCCACCTGGCAGATATCCAATGATTTTTATTCCTGCCTTGAGCAAGGGGTTGAACTCAACGGCCTTGTAGGCTCCTGACAACTTTATGATTCTATGATCTGAATGGTCTGTTCAACAGGAATATTACTAGGTACCACCAATAAAAGAGTGGCTTGTGTATGGAAGTGGCATCTAACGGGATAAAAATCTGTATGAATCAATATTTCCCATGGAGTCTTCATGTCAGATACATTCTTTCCTTGGGTACAAACAATTCAGAATTCATTGTATCTCAGTACATAAACTCCTGGCACTAAATCATAAATAAGTAAACTAAAGACTTCAAAAAGAATGTCAACCAGATCCCCAATTCTCTGATTATATTAACCTTGGTATATCTCAATACCTATGTGAAACCTTTCTGAAGCCTTTGTTATGTCAAAGGAGTCCAAATCATGAGTGACCCTTAATAAGCATGTTTTCTTAATAGTATTTTAGCTACCAAACATTATCACACTAAATATATTTTAAAAGATTGTTCTCATGAACTGTTTTTCTTTTATTATTATTTTTAAAAATTAAAGTTGAAGTATATGGGGGGAATCTTCAAGCATGGTAGTCTAATCTTGTGGAAAAAAGTAAAAAAGAGATTTGCCAATTCTACTCAATTTTATAGTGCAGATAATAAGGTAAAACAGATTTGAAGGAATTATGAAATTAGAAAAAAAATAAAAAATGTAACAGTTGATTAGGAAGCTGAAATACCTATTCAGAAGTGAAAAGCTAACGTGAGAACTACATTTTCATTTTTTTTTTTTAAAAAAGAAGCAATGGCTCAAATAGTACAAATGGACATTTTTCAAAATATAGGAATTAGTTCCTTCTATGTAATCCTTCAAAATAGGTTTGCAATTAATCCAGTTCAGGGGAGGGGAGGAATCAATTTCACCCCTCAATGGAAGCCTTTCAGATATCACCTCATTAAAGTGGCTGATGATTTTGAATCAATCAGTTGGTACAAAGGTGAAAAAAGAGTGAAATAGTTTGTTACAAATGGAGCAGCAGGTAAAGTTTATTCCTTGGATGGTTCAACAGATTTCCCTTTTCTTAATTGACATCCGATCTCACCTGATTTTGGAAGCTAAGTAGGGTTGGCCCTGGTTAGTACTTGGATGGGAGACCACCAGGGAATGCCAAGTGCTATAGGCACCTGGGGTAGGAACTGGCAAACCACTCCAGTATTCCTGCCAAGAAAACTCCATGGACATGTACGACTGTAATGACACAAAATACACACACACACACACACACACACACACACACACACACAGAGAGAGAGAGAGAGAGAGAGAGAGAGAGAGAGAGAGAGAGAGAGAGAAAGTTGTAAGCTGCGTCAATGGCCACAATCATATATGGTGTTTTTAACTTATCAAGCACTAAATGGCTTGGGTTCAAGCTACCTAAAGGACCTCACCTCCCTCAATGAACCTGCCAGGACTGCCAGGGGAGGCCTTTCTCTTGGTCACTCATAGACATGCTTGGTAAGGACATGGGAGAGGGTCTTCCTGTTGCTGTTTCCAGACCCTGGATCTCCTTCCCAAGAGAAGCTAGGCAGGACCCAACTTTGTTGTCTTTCTGAAAGCAGGCAAAGACCTTTCTCTTCAGGTAGGCTTTTCCTTAATGACTGGAGATCTGAGAGAGATTTTTAAATGGATTGTTGTGCTCTGTTATTTTAAATATACTTTTCTATTGATTTTATTTACTCTTTTTAATGCAATCCAGCTTCTTGTGATATGCCATTGCACCTCCACTGTGTAGTTTGTTAACCAGACATATTTCAAAATTTGAGTTTTGTCTCCCCATACCATTTTAAGGTGAAATTTATTTATTTATTTATTTATATACTGTCCATCTGGCAGCAGGGCCACTCTGGACATTTTACAAAATTTCAACATAAAAGTACAATATGCAATAAAATAAAAATAACACAACATAATGACACACACTAAAACATAATTGCCCCTCCTGCTTGCTATTTATTTTATTATTTATTTTATTATTTATTGGATTTTTATACTGCCCATCTGGCAGTGAGGCCACTCTGGGTGGTTAACAACAATTAATGAGTACAATACAGTGCAAAATAAACACAAATAATTCATACAGTACAGTAAACATAAACTACAGTACTATAATAAAATGAAAATGAAAATCAAAGTGACATAAAATAGTGTGTATGTATTGTTATTGGAGGGCTAGGCAAATCAGTTGCAACCATGTTTTAATTGGTATGCCAGCATCTCTATCACAAAGCACAATTGAAACCTAAACCTAAATGATTTCTTGCACATTTACAGATTCTTATTTATTTAAATCATTACTTCCAAAATTACAGGACAAGCACAATTTATCCCTGGTTTGTTCACTAGCTATCAATCTAGAAGTGGAAGATTGCAGAAAGGTAGAAGAAGAACATACTGGAAAGACAAGTTGTGATTAATTCTGTTGTGTGGTGTGTAAATCATGACAAACCCTATCTAACAAAAGCTATGGCTGAGAACATAGGCAGCTTTTGACCAGGCAAGGTCATTTCCAAGAAATGTCAGGGTGGGGCATTCTCGACTGACCCGGCCCACCATCTGATCAAGATCAGCTTACTATGATGTGTGAACCTACCTAGTAAATGGATTTGTGTGCTTTCCTGGAATCCAAAAGCTGTGCAATATGCAAGCACTCTTGCTTTCACAGAATAAAGAACTTCATTGTACTTGTGATAGAACAGAACACATTCACTTGTCAAATCAGGGTGCCATAACCTTTTTAGCTTTGTTCCTGCTTCTATAGCAATGGTTGCAGCAGAAAAAAAAAGCCCTATTGGTCAGTTTTGCTTAGATTTAACTACAAATTACTGTATATACTCGAATATAAGGCTAGTTTTTCAGCCCTAATTTTGGGCTGAAAAAAGGGGCCCTTGACTTATATTCGGGTCAATACTTTTAGCCACCGAGTGCTTGCTCGGTCAATAAGTTACTCGAGTCCATAAGTTTTCCCAGTCTTTGGGGGTTAAATTAGGGGCCTTGACTTATACTTGGGTTGACTTATACTCAAGTATATACGGTATATAAAGGAATAATTTGAGAATGGAATTGCTCCGAAAGGGGGAGGGGGACCCTGTGAGAGTTAAGACTGGCTTGCTCCCAAATTTCAACAACTGTAACAGCAACTATGGAGATTAAAGTTGCTCTGATTTCAAGATTATTTTTTTAAATAATGTCGATAATACTTTTTTTTAAAAAATGTTTCTGATTTATATTAGCTCAAAACCAGGGATTAGTAGGTCTCCCTTACCCAATGCTGTTCTTTAAATTTCCACTATATTTGTTATAGGTTTTAAACAATCTTATTCATGTCATTCTCCCCTCCCCTTTTTGGACCTCATTTGTGACCTCTGGAAACCTATGTTGGTGGGCTGGGAACTGTCCAGAGCTGATTTTCTAGTAATAGGAATGAAGAGGAAGAGCTTCCCATCACACTGGCAGTTGGGGACCAGGCAACAGTGTGTATATTTCCAATAATTCCGAACTCAGATGATTCTCAAAAGAAAATGTTAAAGTGAAAACAAGTACAGTGGTACCTTGTATCAAGGTATTAATTCATTCCAAATGAAATTATGTTAAACAAAATTTCCTTTATACAAATTTCCCATAGGAATGCATTGAAAACAGAGTAATCCTTAATCGCGACCATCTTTATGTTGTATGGATTCACCCCATGGATGATTTTGTTAAGCAAATTTTCCCTATCTCCAGATTTTTTAATGGTGTACAGATTTTATGTTATACAAACTGTTTGTTATACGAAGGTCCACTGTAATTATGTCTGCAATGGGTGTTGAACATGAATATTAATATTAAATGCAGTCTCAGAGTCAGGAGGGCCCACTGAAGTAACTGGAGTCCTGGCAGAACTCATGCAAGCCCTACAAACCACGCACCAGTAAAAAGAGGAGGTGCATTCTTGACTAAGTTGCACCTGTCCTTTTTGGTAGGAAACGGCTGAAGCTGTTCTATTTTGTCCCTCAGAACTTTGGGACTTAACTCATTAGTTTAGCACACATAATAGTTACTGCATATTTCGACTTGACTTCTAAAAGGACTTGGTCTCTCACCCCCCCCCCGGTGTTGGAAAGGAAACCTGAGAATCCAACAGTGCAAAAAAAGTGGTGTATCTAAACTGAGAAACAGGGAGTGCAATATGTCAATTTACAATATTCACAGTTGTGTTGCTTCACCATACGTGCATTATTTTCACCTGCAATGTGAAGAAGCTCTGAGAAATATCCGAAAGGGGCAAGTTCTGATATGACTTTCTTGTTGTCTCAGCACCACTGCTTCGGAAGCATACAGGAAGCAACTTGGCTTCTCCCGCTGTAGCAGTAATGTGAAGATACTTGATGCAGCTACTTTAAGCACACCAAAAATTCAACTGTTACACTGTGCATTGAAGCAAAGTTAATTTAAATGTAAATGGGCAATTCACACTAAATGGTATAAAACCATCTTTCTTTCCTTGCATATCCTTACCAATGAATATGCATAGGAAATGAACCTCACCAGTGGTTTTCCATATGTGTCAAAAGCACATCTCATTCCAAGAAATTTGACCCACCCACCAGAAAAGAAAAGAAAAGAAAACAAGAGAATGGAAAAGAAGAAAACCTGTGGTTACTTTAATTCACACCCTTCAGTTAAATCAATCTTTCCTGTGCTCCCTGCTAAATAAGTATAGAGTGCTTTTTATTTTATTTCATTTTCATATTTTTTTTTTTTGCAGTTTGGTGATTGCGACTCACGGCTCACAGCAATAACCAGATTAATCACACCTTCTGTGTACAAGTTGAACATGTACACTACACAGGTGTAGTTGCTGGTGTGCAAAGTGTTTGAAAGAGTGGTGAGGATATCAGATGCAAAAGGCACCCACTGAGTCTGCGACTCCCCCACAAACCTAAGCTGTGTTCATGGAAAGAGAAGGAAACGGTGTTATGTTCCCAATAATAAGCAGCTCACTGTTCCCAAGCACAGAAACGTGGAAGAACAAGAAGTACTGCACAAACCTGAATTCACCTCCACCTGTGTGAACAGAAATGGGGACAGCCATCATGCCCAGATGTTGGAGTCTGTACAGGACAGCTCACAGAAATTCCACCAAGGTTTCAAGATCATTTTAAAAGATTCAGGAGACCACTGAATCTTAATATGCAGATTGCTGTATTTGGAAATAGATTTGGAGCAAACTCCCTGAAACACACAAATCAGGTCTTTGCAGCTTGATAGGATATGAAGTCCTGCCTGAACTGGCTTGGCTGCTAAGGGTCATCAGGAGAGGCCTTTCTTGCCATAAAGGATTCATCCATTGCAGGGGAAACTGACCAGCTGGCTCTATTATCTGCATCAAAGCAGAAGCCAGCCTTCAGCTCCACCCCTCTGGCTTTTCACAGGTATACCTTAGCCTTTGCTGCTACACCATAGTAAGGGACTTTACTTCTGGGGAGGTAGAAGGATTAATCCATCATGGGGAAACTGACCAGCAGATCTATTGCCTGCATCTTTTCACAGGTATATCTTAGCCTTTTCTGCCAGAGGCAGCTCCTCTGGCACAGGCCTTGTGTTCAAGCAAAGTGCAGTGCTAAGTGTGCACTTGGCACCACAGGAAGCACCACAGGAAGCACTGCAGATTGTTGTGCAACTACCAGGGGAAGATGTCAAATTATGGAAAAGAGACTTTGCAAGGCAATGAAGGGAAAGCTATTTCTACTGTTCTTGGTAGAGGAAGATATGGCCATCATAAGGTTCATCAACGTTTTATAAGATGGAAGGACTACAGGGTTTTGGTAACTCCCAAGGTGTCTACAAATTTAGAATGCTCTGTAAACCTTGATGACAAGATACCTGGACTAAAAATATTGCTGTTGAATGCAAGATCAGTGAATGGGAAATCAACAATCATCCAGGACCTGATCCTGCAAGAACATGCTGATCTCACTTGCATCACAGAGGCTTGGATGGATGGATGAGGCTGGAGGTGTCAATCTCATTCAGCTCTGTCCTCCAGATTTCATTGTAGAACAACAGACAAGACCAGGAGGGCAGGGGGGTGGAGTGGCAATAGTCTATCACAATTCCATCCCTCTTACTAGATGTCACATCCTCCAGTTCATTGGTTTTGAATGTATGCTTCTAAAAATAGGAGCCAGGGACAAGACAAGAATTCTCTTGGTATACCGCCCTCCCTGAGGCACAACTTCTCTACCTCAGCTAACTAAACTGATTACAGGGGTGATAATGGAATCCCCCTGGATCATTTTGCTGGGGGACTTTAACATCCATGCTGAGGCAGCTTTGTCAGCAGTTTCTGAAGATTTCATGACCTCCATGACAACCATGGAGCTATCTCAAATCGCGTCTGCCCCTACTCATTTTGCAGGCCATACCTTAGACCTGGTCTTCTTCCCTGGTATGGATATTGGGAAACTAGGGGTAAAAGAACTTTTTGTAGTCCCATTGTCATGGACAGTCCATTATCTGGTGTGCTTTAGTCTCACTGGAACTCAAGAGCCTGGGTAGGGCTGGAAGTCAGATAAAGGCAATTCGTCCAAGAAGATTGTTGGATTCAGATGGTTTTGTAACTGCCCTAGGGGAGTCTCCCACTTCTTTGGTGGATGACTCCATTGAATCCTTAGTTGATCTCTGGAATGGGGAAATGAGCAAGGCCATTGATCTGATTGCTCCCGAATGTCTCCTTCCTTGAAGTATAGCCAAACTGGCTGCCTGTTTTATTGAGGAACTGACAAGTATGAAAAGGGTAGTCCGTAGAGCTGAAAGGTGCTGGTAGAAAATCCAGAATGAAACAGATAAAGAAACAGTGAAAGGCCATTGGAAATCTTATTCCAGGGCAATGGAAGAAACAAAGAAAACATTTTTTCTCTACCCCCATTGCTTAGGCACAGAATCACCCAGCAGAGCTTTTCCAAATTGTCAAAAGTCTGCTACTGCTGACCCACTCTGTAACTTGCTGCAAATAATTTGCCCAACACTTTGCAGCCAAAATTGTACAGATCTGGGCTGACCTGGATGCTGCTATTGATCTGGAGCCTATAAATAAAACTGTCCCCCTTGCCTGCCCTTTATTAATGGATGAGTTTCAGCTCTTAACGGCCTGAGGATGTGGTAAGGACCCTTGGAGAATGTCTGTTGGACCCTTGCCCTTCCTGGCTCATAAAAGCTGCCAAAGAGGGTCTGGCCTATTGGTTAGGAAGAGTAGTGAATGCCTCCTTCCAACAGGGCAGCATTCTGACATGCTTGAAGGAAGCGATAGTAAAATGACTGTTTAAAAAGCCCTGAACAACTACCGACCAGTATCTAACATCTCATTCCTGGGTAAAGTACTAGAGCAGGCATGTCCAAACTTCAGCCCTCCAGATATTTTGGACCATAACGCCCACAGTACTTTGCCATTGCTAGTACAAGCCGGGAATTCTGGGAGTTTTGGTCCAATGCCAATGACACTCAACTCTACCTCTCATCACCTCCGGATTCCAAGGAAGCTATTTCGACTTTAGATCAGTGCTTAGCTTCAGTAATGAAGTAGATGAGGAAGAACAAACTGAAACTAAACCCAGACAAGACAGAGGTGCTTCTGGTCAGTCGAAAGAGAGATGAATGGGTAGGGATGCAACCTGTACTGGATGGGATTAAACCCCCCGCCCAATTGAAAAAAGAGGTGCACAGCTTGGCAGTGCTCCTGGACATCCTTGAGCCTAGATGCCCAGGTCACAGCTGTGGCCAGGAGTGCATTTGAACAATTAAAACTAGCACACAAGTTACACACATTTCTTGAGAAACCTGCTCTGGCCACTGTGACATATGCTTAGTGACGTCCCATCTGGATGCGCTGTATGTGGGGCTACTGATGGAAAGTCTCAAGAAACTTCAATGGGTCCAAAATGCAGCAGCCAGATTACTGGCTGGGGAGGGTTACAGAGATCACATTATACCCCTATTAAAGCAGCTCCACTGGCTGCCTATCAGCTATTGGGCACAATTCAAAAAGCTAACCTTAACCTACAAGCTACCTCAAAGATCAAATCTCACAGTATGAACTGGCTCGGGTGCTAAAGGTCATCAGGAGAGGCCTTTTTCTCCATCCCACCACCTTCACAGGTGCATCTCAGAAGAACACATGAAAGGGCCTTCTCTGTTGCTGCTGCCAGACTTTGGAACTCCCTCCCACTGGAGGCCAGGAATGCCAAATCTCTGCTGTCTTTCCAGAAGCAAGCAAAGACCTTTCCCTTTCAGGCAAGATTTCCTACCTACTACGTAACATTCATATGGATTACCATGCATGATTACATTGACTGATTTCATAAGAACACTGCACCAGTGTTTTCCATGTTAGGCTCCATCCCTCATAAATGATTTTTTATCCTTTTTGCGTGCTCTTTGTAGCTTTAATGTTACCTTTTAACATTTTAAGATGCCTCTTCTAATTCCCTGTTTGTAACTTAAATATGTCTTAAATGCTCTCGGATGTATATTGTCCCTCATTATTGTTAGCCACCTTGGGTGCTTTTCCATGGAGAAAGGTGAGGTAAAAATATTCTAAATAAATGAATGTATAAATAAACATCTGCATTTCAGCTATTTACCCTGTTGCATGTAGTCCACATGTAACGAGACCACGAGGCATCCAAGACTTAAATATTTTCATCCTTTTTGGGAAGAATATTTTGAATCGGGGCACTCTTGTGGGAAAATGTTGCTGAAGAAATGACCCCTTCCCCTTTTAAAAAATGAACCACACAATCCTACAAAAGAACAGAAGCACCAAGTGAGGGTGAAAAGTATTCCACATAAAGGAGCAAACTTCTATTTCCCTTTTCCTGCCGGTATTCACTTTGCTTTCATTTAGCTAGATATGTTACTCACCTTGATATAGAAAGGAATATTTAAATGTGCTAAACTTCCAGGCATACAGGAAAAGCCCATCTCTTTCCCACATGGATAAATGCATGTAGGATATTTTAAGATTATTTTCAATCAGTTGCTTCAGTAGTAGCCCACTGAGTTTTTCTCCTATTAAGACTAGAATTTTCTCTACTTTCAATGGTGACAGCTATTAGTTGAGAAAAAGACCTTAGATAAAGCAGATGCATGCTTGTAATAAGTAGAGGTTTAAGGTGCTACAGGGATGACTTTTTATTATTATTCCAGGCTCTCTAATTGCTGTCTTTGCTTCAGTGACTTTGGAAATTTACTTCTAAAAAGCAATTCATCACTGAAAGTTCTGGGAGGGTACCTATTGTAGTAAAGCCAACATAGTCTTGGCATACCTTGAAAACCAAACATCTTCTTTGTCATAGATTTTCGTGGACTGTAACCCACTTATGTATCTACGGACGTAGGCTGCACTCCATAAATGCTTATGCTAAATAAACCTTATTAAGCTTTCAAGTGCCTCAAGATTGTTTGCACTCAGATAATTTTCAAAAGCACTTGAACAATATACTATTCCTCTTCATTTAGTCAGACCACAGCTTGTAACTATCAAAGAAATCAAAAAGTTACAACTGCATTGCAAGAGAAATGACTTGATCCCACATGCAGTTGCAACTGGAGGTAACTTAGTGACAGATTTGTAAGGGAGAAACCACAATTAATTGCAAATATTTTATTACTTATAGCTGGTTACTTTAAAAATTTGCTTTACGTGGTATCATGTATACACCTACCTGCCATGTTCCATGTTTTCAGTAGTTGGTAGGAGGGTAATGGGCTGGGACTCCACTGGTAAAGCAGTTTGAATTTGGTTTATACATTTAAGTAGCAATATGATGTGTATTGTTGCTTAAATGTATAAGCAACAATACTCATCAATACCTCCTCCCTCTTCTGTCACCCAATACACTGGTGGTAAAATAATCTGACATCTTACTGAATATTCTACCTAATGTCTGGAAAGTATGGGTTGAAGTTAATGATTTAAAAAAAAAACCTTCACCATTAACAACAGAGTTTACAGTGAATGACCATCTCCCATTAGGAAAGATAAATAATGTAAAGAGAACTAAAATAATGAAATAACATATAACCACTCAATTCTGTAGAAAAAATTGAATATTTGTATTGTTTGACCAAAAAGATATATACATTAAACAAAAAAATACAATGCTTGATACTCAGCTCTATATAAACAACTTAAAACAGTTCTATGCCTGCTTATACTCAGCAATCCCTTTCACAACACAATGAAAGAAACCAGAACTGTAATTAAACTTTAAATGTATATTACTATTAAAGTATAAACCCTATTAAAGTATAAACCTCAACTTTAACAAATAAGTATACAGCTTATACAGTAGGCAGAAAATACACAACAAGCAAATAGCTCAAACAGAGCCAGAAAGTTGGTATGACTGAATCCAAACAGATTCAGCAAAGTGTAACACCAGAGCCTTTCCTTACATTTCTGGCTGCTTGATTGCCTACACCTGCCCAATGCAGCACACAACCTCAGTTTTATTGATTCACCTGTATTGCCACACCCCAAACACTCCTATAGTGCCTTCTAGCAAGAACAGGTAAGTCAACTTCACAATATTTAATTTATATTTGTTTTAAATTTTATAAAAACTCAACAAGTAAAACACTCCAGGAGGAATTCTGAAATGCTGCCTTACAGAGTGTATCTCAGATTTTTGCAGACCTTTTCTCAATAGTTGTTGATCTGTTATGCATTGGTATTGTTTGCCATCTATGTCATCATATTTCTGATACTAGGGTTCAAGCTGATTCTATCACTGGAATCCTTATGCATTATTCAAATGCCATGAGACCTATATACAACTGCATTGGGCTGGGCTACAATTTGCATAGTCCAGTGCAAATATGTGAAGATATCCAGTACTTGAATAATGCTGAATTAATACGGAATCAATGGTTGTGCAAAGGAGATAACAACAACAGTGTAAGGTGGCTGCTTCTTTACAAAATATTGTTGGGTAATTTTCATGTACATAAGTTAAATGAGGTGTGGGAAAGTTGAGGAAAATGTAGTTTGATATCCCAAGGGTCTGTAGTTTTTACATTCTATCTGTATTTGAATATTCATGGGAGATAACTAGCTGGAAAATAGTACATGCAAAAGGGATCTAGGGGTCTTGGTGGACCACAAATTGAACATGAGTCAGCAGTATGATGCAGCGGCCAGGAAAGCCAATGTGATTCTTGGTTGCATCAACAGAACCATAGTGTCTAGATCAAGGGAAGTGATAGTGCCACTCTATTCAGACCCCACCTGGAGTACTGTGTCCAGTTCTGTGTGCCTCAATTTAAAAAGGATGTAGACAACCTCAAGCAAGTACAGAGGAGGGTGAATAGGATGGTTGAAGGTCTCGAAGAAATGTCTTACGAAGAATAGCTTAGGGAACTGGGAATGTTTAGCCTTTCAAAAAGGCTGAGAGGGAATATGATAGCTATGTTTAAATATATGAAAGGATGTCATATTAAAGAGGGGACAGGTTTGTTTTCCATGGCTTCAGAGAATAGGTCTCAGGGCAATGGTTTCAAACTGCAGGAAAAGAGATTCCATTTGAACATTAGGAAGAACTTCATGACAGATTGAGCTGTTCGGCAGTGCAATATGCTGCCATGGAAGGTGGTGGAAAATAGTATATGCAAAAGGGATCTGGGAGTCTTGGTGGACCACAAATTGAACATGAGTCAGCAGTATGATGCAGCGGCCAGGAAAGCCATTGTGATTCTTGGTTGCATCAACAGAACCTTCTTTGGAGGTTTTTTATTTATTTCTGTTATAGATTATGTAACAGCACCATACAAGCTGTGCATCCCTTAGGCAAATGAGTAATCATTAGGAAATCAGCTTTTTAAGTCAGGTCTAAAAGCCATCTGTTGGAAATACTGTGACGGGGGTTCCTGCGTGGCAGAGGGTTGGACTGGATGGCCTTTGAGGTCTCTTCCAACTCTATGATTCTATTCAGTAGCAATCAGCAGTGTGTCAAGTCATGTCAATCAAATGACACTCTAAAACATAGAATTTCATTTTGCATCCTGGAATTTGTAGTTCAAAGAAGAGACTTGGGCAAAATATTCTTGTCTTAGAGGCACTCAGCTTTGGCAGTCTCCTTTCAGGTTTGTGAAAGGAATTAAATTACAATTGATTTTCTAATGGGGGTTCATTCACTTCCTTTGATAAAAATCTTGGCTTTGCTGTCTCCCACCAAGAAAAAAAAGTACAGGTTATCTCAGATGTTCTCTCTCTCTCTCTCTCTCTCTCTCTCTCTCTCTCTCACACACACACACACACACACACACACACACAACCCTAGATGAAATTATCAATAAAGTATAGCATATTGCAACATGTACTTGCTACTGGAGCTGAGCTATTGCTAGGCAACGGAGATAGATTAATCATGGAGTCTAAATGTATAGCGAGATTCTTATGCTTTTTATTTGGGAAAGCATGAAAAAAATCTCCAGTACTTAAATGTTCAGCGTTCCATGCACCTTTTGCATGCAGCATGAGAGAAGTCATTTCAATTGTTTCCATAACTCACAATTAAAACAACAAATAAAACATGATCATTGATATGAAAAATTCAATATCCTCCCCCAGGGCCTTATGTGTTTAAGGTACAGACAGAGTCTTCTGCTCTTATGTGCTCAAGGGACAATTTCTGTTATAGATTATGTAACAGCACCACACAAGCTGTGCATCCCTTAGGCAAATGAGTAATCATTAGGAAATCAGCTTTTTAAGTCAGGTCTAAATTTATTCTCTAAGGTTAGTGTTGTGAGAGCTTTTAGATAGCTTTTGGGTAGTATTGCAAAGTGGATGTTTAGTTTAGAGAACGAGGAGCACAGTGAATTTCTAATGTCTAAAATCCTATTACTTAGCACCCACTGGTATAAATAAAGCAGCACAAATTGCTGTGATGAATTACTAGCAATTTTCAATGAATTAAGAAATTTGTGCTTGCATTTCTCATTGCATATTTAGTCACATGTCTGGTGTGTGATAGGAATACAAGCCTTCAATTAGTAACTAGTAGCAATTTAGAACAGCAATAATTTCATTTTCTACATCTAATGGCAATGCCACAGGAGCCTGTCAGAGCGTCCTTTTCTTTTCGCGTGTTCTTGGTTGGGAAACATTTAGGAAGAGGAGTTTTCTTTTGATCTGCTCCTTTCTGGGACTCATTCCTTAGCTTAGATGTTCTCTGCTTAGACTTCTTGAGTTCCTTCTATCTTGACCACCAAGAAATACATGGTGGATTTCTGAGTTGCCCCACTGTATAAGGTGTTCTCTCCATCTATTTTCCCTTTCAGTTTGATCTTTTTCATAATGTTCCCCTGATAATTTCATATTTACAAGGATTGAGGGAGAGGCTGTATTTTCAAAAACCCTAGAGACATATATTCCAATTTTTGGGAAGTCTGTCTTTATCTAATTTTCCAATCATTTAGTGTTCTTCGAAAGTAACAACAGTCTATGTGTTTCCATAATTAAAAAACAGATATTCAATATTCGTAATATCTGCTATGTTAACTTCTCCAGGTGCAGTTAATTATAACAATTCCATTAGATGAAGCCTGCACTGTCTCTGTGTTAATATTCTCGTAGTTTTTGAAAATTTAGATGGACTGGTTTTAACTGTATAAACTTAAGCCTCCAATTTTGTTCAACGAGATTTTCTGTTCAATTGGATAGATCATCCATATTTTGTTCCAAAGATTTGGCCCGCATGTTGTGCCTTGCCTCCAGTTTTGGCAGCACATGTTGCTATAGATAGATCATTAATTTCATTATACTCACAATTCCAGTCTGGATTAGCTGAAAATTAGACCAGCTTTGACTGGTCTAATATGGAGATCTCTTTGTCTTTCCTTACTTCACCATTTCCCTCTTTAATCAACATTCACCAAGACTTTTTAACCTGCAACTTCTGGGGTTTCTTATATGTTACTTTAAATGGTTAACCATGTTTCATTCAGAGGAAATACCATGATTATTGCTAGCAGCAGTTAGCAGAAAGGTCATAATAAAGTTCCAGGTTTGGGGAAAGATTTGGATCTGCTAGCAACAACTCCATATTATCTCCCTAGACAGCACCAAACTGAATCCATTGGCTATATTAAACCCAGAATTAGGTACCAATAGGTACTAATCTCTGTTGTAGTGCATGGGAGGAAGAGATGTCTGAAAGTAAATTTTCAGTGAATCAACTACTTTCCACAGTGTGCTTTTTGATTTGGCCAGTGCAACACAGAATGTCACAAGGTATAGTGGACAACCTGCCCTTTCTTTGGCTCCATTTTGGATGGCTATGACATTGCATAAGAACTTCATTGTGCTATGATAAAGACAAATGACTTTATGGTTGTGAAATATCTTTTGCCACTTCACCCTGTACTCTGCGTACTGCAGAAATTTCAATGAATCTTTTTAGCAGTGTGACTGTCCTGTAGTTGTAGGTCAAACAAGCCTTTGCAGTGATTGATAATTTGAACATTTCCATAGCCTGCTGCTTCTTTTCTTTTAAAAAAATTAAAATCCAGTCCCTTGATAATTAGCTCTTTTTGTCAAAGCTTCAGTTGCAGTTTGAGAGAAAAATATTCCTAAATGTCAAGAACCATGCAGTCTGATAAATATGGATGACATTTTAAAAGCAAGGTAGGTATTTTCAACAAAATCACAAGAGAGAAGAAGAAACAAAATGTGATTTTTATTATTCTTTAAAATCCTGAAAGAGTATTTTTGAAAGCATTTTTTTTTGCTTGTTACATGCTGCTTTAAAAAAATTCTTAGTCATTTTGCATTCCTAGCATTCTACTTGGTACTTTTACGTTTTGTGACAAAGCCCCAAACTCTTCCCAAATAAAATGTCCCTCAAAGTAATATTTTACGAATAATTTAAAAAAGCATTTCTTGGTGCACTGAAAATATATGTTTTATTTATAATGATGTTAAATATCTGTGTGCTGTTATGTCAGTTCTGCTTATGTCAATTCTTTTAAGGCACAGAAGTGGTTTAACATTCCCTTCATACCTAATGGTATAGTGGACAGAATGATGGATTTATTTATTTATTTATTTATTTATTTATTTATTTATTTATTTATTTAAACCCTGCCTTTCTCCTTAACAAAGACCCAAGGCAGCTTATATCATAAAAACATAATTATAAGTAAAAATAGTAAGTATACAAATATTTTAAAAGAATCAAATATCACAGTAAAATTATGAACAAAATCAACAACAAAAACACTTTCAAAAGGAAAAAGGCTGTTAGGTGTAAAATGAAGGGAAATTCCATATCCTGCTATTGTATTATTCCAGGGCTGTTCAACTTTGAACAGGCCAAGGTCTACTTTTTCCGGCCCAAAGTGCCTGAGGGCTACTTCACTAGAACCTCTACTTACGAATTTTATCTGTTCTGAGCACATGCTCATAAGTGAAAACTTTTGTAAGTAGAGCGGTGGTTTCCCATAGGAATGCATTTGAAAACCAATTAATCTGTTTTGGAGGGAACAGATTTCAATGCGCCATGGCCCTTGAACTGCCCCGCTCAGCTGAGACAGTGGGCTGGCAGGCCCAGAACTTTGCTGGGGCAGTGGTGGTCCTTGGGAGGGGTGGAGAACTTATCCCCTCACTTTTTTTATTGATGGCCGGTTGGCTACTTTTGAACCCTTCATGGGATACCAGTAGCCCATGGTCAACCTGTTGGGCAGGCCTGTTTTATTCCATGGTTCTTATATGTCTATGGCTTTTTCTTATCACTTCAAAACAGGTTCTCCAAAACAGCCTCAAGTTCATTCTTTACATTTTCTGTAATAATTAGCAGCTGGTTCTCATAGACTAGGCATAAAATTTAAAAAAAATTATAGAGTATGGTGAGGAATCTAGATGAGGAACTTCTTATCTGCACCACAAGTTAAGAACCCAATAGAAAGATGAAATTAAGTATCATAACTTGGTGAATAACTAAGCAGAGCATTGTTCAGAAGTGTAATAAATCTTGGCTTCCCTGAAGTGCTTACTAAAAAGCAGGGATATATATTTGGTAAAGTTAAGTGCTGAATTCTGAGCCATTTCTGCAGGCCATTTTTTGCTTTTTCCTAAGGTGAACCTGAATTACTTATGAAAAAAGCAAAAAGAAAGCTAGAACCTGTATAAAACATTTATATATCTTTGTGCTTCAGAAAAGCAATAACATTATCTACAGAAATAACTGATGTAATTTTTGTGGGAAAAGGGATGCAATGTTTGTGAACCTTCAGCACTCCAGCTGATTCGGATCACAACAGGAAGAAAGGGAGAAGTCTGTTTTCCCTATTGCATAACACTAGAACTAGGGGGCAGTCCTTGAAACTTTGGGGTGCAAACAATTAAGAAAAAGTACTTTTTCACCCAGAGGATCAGTGGTCTGTGGAACTCCCTGCCAGAAGAAGTGGTGACACATGTCAGCCTTGACAGCTTTAAGAAAGGATTGGACAAGTTCATGGAGAACAAGAGTATCAATGGCTGTCATTATGGATGCCTAAGGATAGCCTCCAGGTTGGAGAGATAGGCAGGATTTCTCTCAATGCCATTTCCAGGGAATCTTAAGCAGGTGAAGACATTGCCCCCCCCCACAGCGAAAGACCACGCGAGACAAATAGAATGGGTTGAACTAGGGCCACACTTTATTTAACACTTCAAACAGGAATGCATAACAACAACATAACCTTTGAGGGGCCTGCAGAAGCACAGGTTAGAATCAGTGCCAGAGGGTCTCCCCGGACCCTTCCAACTCAGGAGCATTAGGGTGAGTCATACCCCCTGCAGATCTGCTATCTCAGCAGATCTGCAGGGGCGGCAAATTCCCACCCCTTGCCTGGGTCCCCAGGGAGCTTTACCTGCTCCCCACGGCACACGCAAGGCCTGCTAGAGGCATCCACCCCCGACACTGTGACCTCTCAATCCGCAGTGATCAGAGTAGGATGCCCCACAGGGGCTGTTAGAATTTAATTCGCCGGCTCTAACCCCTCATCACTACCGCCAGTGTGACCAATAAACCAAGGTTGCCCTACGAGCCCGACCCCCTAAGCACCAGCATGGGATAGGTGAAAAATCCTCCTTACAAACAGCCAATCTAGGAAGGAGGCAAAAATTCCTATCCGGCCCAAATTGCGACCAGATAAACTCATGCTGGCACTACCAAAGAGGTGGGTGGGCGGGGGACGCTCAAGACGATGAGACTTCAGGCTGGGTGGGCGCAGCCTCAATAGCACTGCCCTGCCCAGACCCGGTGTTTTCCCAGCCTCCCCCTCGCAAGGCTTCGCAGGGGGGGCAAAGCAGCTCCGCAAGCGGACAAGCCGCAGCGGAGCGAACCTTTGCTTGGGAGTACTTGGAAGCAAATGGTGAGCTGCTGTATGAGATAGAATACTGGACTGGATGGGCTGTGGCCTATTCCGGCAAGCTGTTGTTATGTTCTTGTGTTCTTAACTCCCACAGTCCTTTGTCATTGGCAATACAGGCTTGGAATTTTGGGATTTGTGGTCCAAAACATCTGGAGTGCTGAAGGTTCACCATCACAGAGCAACATTGTAATCCTAAAGCATGTTTCAGCCAGGCATCAATAGCTAGAACATCAACTATATGCTTCATATAAACTGAAGATTTCTCCTTACTTTGTCCTTACGTTCTTCAGTCATTTTGAAGTAAGTGGCAAGTGTTTTAATGCTGGGCTTTAAAATGGGTTCGTTCGAATTACATTGCTTATTACTTACAAAATCCTTTCTACTCTCCTTCTCAAATATTTTATATTTTGTTGTTCGTGCACTTTATGATACTTTATGGCATTTGTGTGTATGCTTGTGTTACAAGAAAGGTGACATGAACTAAACATTAGAAAGAACTTCCTGAGAGTATGAGGTGTTTGACAGTGCAACAAACTGCCTTGCAAGATGCTTGGTTTGCCTTCTTTGGTGGTTTTGAAGAGGCAATGGGATGGCCAATTGTCAGGGCTGCTTTAAAGAGTTTCTTGCTTTATCAGTGAGTTGGGCTCAATGACCTCGGAGTTCTTGCAGCTGTACGGTTCTAGGTTCCGTGTTTGTGTGAAAATGACTATCACATAAAAGTGTTTTTTGACTTCTCTGAATTGAGTAGAGGTATTGGAACATAATTGATCAATCTGAAATACCATCATTACACAAACTGATTATAACCATTAAATAGATCGTGTCAGTTGACCTTTTCAAAAAAATAACACTTTATTCAGGGTATAGTTTTCTATTCTTGATTTACCAGCTGAATTTTGTTTGTGTATCCTTCATGGTGTAAGGCTGATTTTTTGGTGGGAAAATTACAGTATTTCCCTGTTTGCTCCAAGGCCACTACAGGCCCTAAATAACCATTTCAAGGTCAGTTACAGATGGGAGGAAGGGGGGAGTCTTGCATTATTGTATCAGGCAGGATGATTTTCAGTAAGTAAGCACTTTCTCCTTTTCTCTTGTTCCTTGGCTACACAGGTTCCCAATGACAAAAAAGTCACATAGCTTCAGGCCCTAGAACAGAAAGCAGAAATGTCTTATTTCAAAATATTTTCCCAACTGATGACAGTATCCTCATTTCAGCCACAGTCTTGATTTTTGTTTTGTTCTGTTTATTTTGTTTCAAAAATGCCTTGAGTCTTCTTCAGAAAAAAACCACATTTAATAATGTTATCTTTTTGACAGAATGTTTGCTGAACCTTCATGTATTATTGGCAGGGTGGTTTCTTTCTCTTGGGTCAAAAGCTTTGGAGGCTTGCAGAAGATTCAAAACACCTATGCCAGCTACAAGTGTTAGCTTTAAATATAGAGATGGAAACCACAAATTTACCATCCTTCAGTTTCTATCAAAAAACAATGTCACTGAAAGAGAAAGCAGTACAAGAAGCAGATCGACTGCTACAAACTGCAGTATTGACAAGTATAAATGGAAGGCATTGATGCTACAATGAGTGCTTGGAACCACAATCTTCTTTTTCTTTCACTCTTCCATCCCTGTAAACATCAGGGTCTTTGAAACATCGTATTGTTTTATTCTTTGGACAGAAATGCACTCTCCATCAAACATATATGAAAAGCCACATACTGTAACCCCATGCCTATCGCGGGGGGTTAAGTACCTGACCCAACCCGCGATAATTGAAAATCCATGATATGTGAATGCAGGTCAGGTCAGGTTGGGCCTGGGGCCCCCAGCTGGGGGCTCTTGCACTTAACCCCGGACTGGTGCTGCCCCAAATGGGCCTGCAAGAGCCTTCCTGGGCACCTCAGAGGCTCCAAAAGGGTTTCCTAGTGAACCGGAAGTGACTTCTGGAAAACAGGAAGTGACCTCTGGATTGCTTGAAAGCACTTTCAGGGACTCCAAGGGCCTTTCTAGGCATGTCAGAGGACTCAGAAATGTTTTTCTGCAAACTGGTTTGCAGAAAAGCATTTCTGAGTCTTCCAACATGCCTAGAAAGGCCCTCAGAGGACCCAAAAGTGCTTTCAAGAGATTATGAGGTCACTTCCAATTTTCTGGAAGTCACTTTTAGTTTGTGGGGAAGCCCTTTTGAAGCCTCCAATGGGCCCGAGAAGGCCCTTGCAGGCCTATTCATGGCCATGTGGCCAAGATGGTGCCAGGTGCAGTCGAGCTCCAATGTCCTCCCCTCCAAAGCCTGCTGAGTGCCGATGAAGAGGCCGAGATACCAGAGCCCAGCCCTCATAAGGGCTTGGATCCCGCCTCTTCTCGTGAGACTAGCAAAGTCTCACATCATCTCCAGCGGGGAGGGGGCAAAGAGGCTCCGCCAGGCCCAGACCCCTCTCGCCACCCTCCGCTGCTCCATTTTTCATTGTGCGAGCGGTGTGATGCCAGTAATGGAAACGAACAGAACCAAAGAAAAATTTCTTGGTTCTGTTTGGTTCGAGCCTGCTCCATTGGAACTGTCGTTATTTGTACCATTACGTAATGGAACGAATAACGGAGAACGGTAATGAAAAATGGTCATTTCGTGCCCATCTCTACTTATCAGTTATGTGACTAGTACTGTCACATGCTTACAAACCTACTTTTTGCTTCTACAGAATACCAGCTCTGTACAAATCTTGTCTGAAAGCTCAATTCTTCTTCCCAGATTATCTTTATGTGCTTTTATTGATTAATAGATTAGCATGAGTTCTTCCTTGCTGCATAATATACCCCATTTCAGAAATTCGGAAATAAGACAACTTTTAACTATATGGCTGTCTAAGTAATATGATACAATGTTCTTAAATATATGGGCATTGAATGCAATTTTAACTTCTTGGTTTCATCTGTTGAAGAGATGACATTGCTGACTGCTAATAGAATTGATCTATTATTAGATGTATTAATAGATAACTGTAGAAAAAGTGTCTACTTTGGTCTCTAACTCACCCAGATAAGATGGCAAATATGGATGATGATGATGATGATGATGATGATGATGATGATGATGATGATGATGATGATGATGATGATGATGATGATGATGATGATGATATCATCTTATAACTGTAAAGCTGGAAGGAACCCTATGGATCAATGAGTTCAGCCCCTGCAAACGAGGCACAGTGGGGAAGTGAACTCCCAACCTCTGACTTGCTGCGTATATCTGAAACGTGAGTCATGGCAACCGGATTTCTTTTCTTGTGAGATCAAAACATTTCACTACTCATCCAAGCAGCTTTGTCAGACCTCATGGCTCTCATGACTCACATTTCAGATAACCTCACCTGGATGTCGGAGAATCTTCACCGACATTTAGCTGTGGATGCTATTGAGCTCTTCAACTTAGTCATCTTTCATTGTGTGGCCTTTTGGAATGGACCGTATTTTCTGCCATGGTTAATTTAAGATTTCCCACGTAGTTTGTTGGTTAAAATGCTGATTTTGAAGAACTTTGCACTTTCAAAGTCCCCCCTACTTTGCATATTTCAGCTGGAGAATCTCTAGGACAGGAGAGTCCAAACTTTGGCCCTCCAGATGTTTTGGACCACAACTCCCATTGGCCTGTATTGCCAATGACAAAGACTATGGGAGTTGTGGTCCAAAACATCTGGAGGGTCGAGGTTTGGACACCACTGCTCTATGACATTGAGGTGCTCAACTTCATTTAAAGTAAGGGACCTTAAATGTGCATAATACAAGGTGTTCAGTTGATTCCTGCCAAAAATGCACAAACTGCACATCATGGTTCTGTCTCTCAGGAAGAGTACTTTACAAGGATCTACCAAAATATGGGGACTATCATTCTTCTGAAGAAGATGGTGACAAAATGCATTCTAAAACAGTTTCTCTCAGAGCTAGCTGAGCATTTTCTGCATAACATTCCTTCTATGTGTCGTGATCACCTTGAATGACAATAATACATAATACATTCTTGTCAGTGTTGGTTGTAGAGTCCACAAAGAAGCCATAATAGCATATGATATATACTGTATATATATAATTCCTTTTAGAAGTAGAAGTACACAAACATTTTTTAAAAAATCTTGAAAGACGTAATTTATCTGTATTGGATTCAGAAATGATCTTAGCTAGGAGCACTTCATTACAAGAATGCTAAAGGGAGACTTTAAACAGAGAATAGGCAGTAAATACACAGCAGTTCTAAAATCCTTTCTTGCAACTCTGAAGGTAGGAGAGTCTCAGAGGAAATACCAGAGGTATTGCTTCAAAACCTGATATCCAGAGCACTGCCTCAGACAGTAACAGAATAACTACAGAAGTCAGTTCTACAATGGTAAGCAACTAAGTCCTACCTTTTCTAATTCTATGGATTCAGCCAAGTTATACCAAATTACCCTACTGTTGAAAATGTTATTCAGTTTTTGAAAACAAAACATGATCAGCTATCGTTGATGAGAGTTGTAGTTCAACAATATTTGGGATAGAGGCACACATTTCTCATCTTTGTCACAGATGATACAGTCTTACAATTGCATATAAAGTAATAACTTGGTTTAAGAGTGTTTTGCAAGACAAGCAAACACTTCTTTTAAAGTTTGCCTTGATCAACAAGCAATATCTTGCAATACAAGTAACTGGAGCAGGTCACATGATCACAAGTGAGACAATGGTGGCTTTCTCTCCTCCCTTCTGGATTGTGGGTGATTGTCTGGAACATTAGCTGTCAAGCAGCCTACAAAGGAGAGGGAGGAGAGAGGAATTGAGGTCTCACTTGCAGAGGCTAGGAATGTTTTAAAAGGGGAGTGCAGGTTAGGGATTTGTTTTATTTTTCTTTATATTTTTCTTGTATTCAACATCCTTTCTTATTTTTCAAGTCATTTCTAGTTATGGGGCAGCTAGTCAAGTGTGTATATGGCTACAAACTGCATTTTATTATTGGTTTGAACGTGGACTTTGAGCCAACTTCTTTTGTGAGTTTTGACATTTTGTGTGTACAGTATGTGGTCTATGGAGCTCCAGAACAAATAATTGGAGTTTCCATTGTGGGGAAATTTGCTTTGATGTTAGAGTGTTTTGTTTACAAGCATGTTTCTAGAATTAATTGTGCTCGTAAACCAAGGTATTACTGTATATTAATCAGCTCTCAGGTACCCCCCCCTGTTTTTTTTCCAAAAAAGTAGATGATTGTCAGGTATTAAAAGTGTTCACCTCAATGTCTACATTGATAGCAATAGTTGTACAATGGATATGATCTTAAAGAAAATCTTGGCAAGGTGTAAAAAGGGAAAGAATAGGAATGGAGATGACAAACACTGACAACACAAAGTAATAGGATTAAAAAGCAAAACAAGAAACCAATATTCTAAGTGACATCAGTCTACCCTGACAGGCAGGTTGCTGGTTATGAAATTTAAAGTGTTTAAAGTAAAGCAAACAAAAGGTCAATATAGGAAAACAACGATGCAAATACAAGCTGATAGCTGGCATAATAAAGCACTGCATGGGCAGTTCCTCAAAAAAATCAAAGGAAAAGTAGATGAGGAAAAGACCTGGTTATGGCTCACCAATGGAACACTGAAAAAAAGAGACAGAAGCCCTGATTTTTGCAGCTCAAGAACAAGCTATTAGAACAAATACAGTTAAGGCAGGAATAGAAAAATCAGCTAAGTACCCCCATGTAGACTGTGTAAAGAGGCGGATGAAACTATTGACCATATAGTGAGTTGTTGCAAGAAAATTGCTCAGACAGATTGCAGACAGTGCCATAATGTAGTTGCTCAAATGATCCACTGGAATTTGTGTCACAACAATCATCTGCCCATAGCAAAGAACTGGTGGGATTATAAACTTGAAAAAGTGATTGAAAATGAGCATGCCAAATTATCTTGGGGCTTCTGAATACAGACAGACAGGGTTTTGGATCATATTCCCCAGATATTATGATTGTGGAGAAGAAAAATGTGTGGATCATTGATATTGCTATATCAGGTGATAGTAGTCACCAAGAAACAACTTGAAAAGATTACCCAATATCAGGATCTGAAAACTGAACTTCAGAGACTCTGGCATAAACCAGTACAGGTGGTCCTAGTGTTAATCAGCACTCTGGGTGCAGTCCCTAAAGAACTAAGCAAGTATTTAGAAGAAACTGGAGTTGACAAAGTCACTATCAGTCATGGGATCTGCTTGCATAATTCACCGTTACACCATGTAGTCCTAAACATTTGGGAAGTGTTCGACTAGTGATTTGTAAGGCAAAATCCAGCATACTTATCTTTTTTGCTGTGTGATGATGATGATGATGATGATGATGATGATGATGATG
>JAHTLZ010003526.1:38902702-38919155 GCA_023846285.1 Phrynocephalus versicolor
ATAATAATAATAATAATAATAATAATAATAATAATAATAATAATGGTGCACCATTGAGTCAGTTCTGACTTATAGTGACCCTTTTCAGGGTTTTCTAGGTAAACAGTACTCAAAAGTGATTTACCAATTCCTTCTTTTTTTTGGGGGGGGGGGACCCTGAGTCTGTGCAGTTTGCTGAAAGTTACAGAGTCTGGATCCTCCCAGCCTCTGTTTCCACAGGCAAATAACTCACTGAGTTATCCAGCCAGCTATAGAAATAAATAACTCACATATAAATGATGTGAGGCAGAAATCTGCTTCACTGTGTCGAGGAAGAATTAGTTGTAAAATACCCACGGTGGCCCTTTATACATTTAGAGAGCTGTTCATTGCTTTTTCCAAGAGCCCGTGGTCCCAGAACTCAAAAGCCTTGACGATTTCAGAAGGAATATAGACAATCACCTGGCAGGCATCCTATTATTTGTATTCCTGCATTAATCGGGGGGTTGGACTTCATGGTCTTAGAGGCCCCTATCAACTTCATAATTCTATGACTGATGCTGTGAGAATTTATAACAGCTGGAATTTGCCTCTCTTTCTTTTCAGTCTTATAGGATATTCTGTGTTTTAGTTCCATGTTCCCCTTTCACTAGTGTACACTGATTAATATTGCCACTTAAGCTGTACCTTTCATATCTTCTAGGAGTAATGTGGTGACAAATCTTTTGAATGTAGCAATACTCTTTATAAAGCTAAAAGCATTTGGTTGGTAGTCAAGCTATAAAGAATTTGGACTCCACGATATTGCAGTTGGCAGCAATGAAAGAAGTGAAGCTTGTAGAGTGCCCGTAGGGGAAGCGTTTTGCTTTGTGCTTGTGTGAATAGCACATTTGCCCCAGATTGTGCCTTAACGGGGAACTTTCTTTTCCAAAAAAAGGAGAAAAAAATTAAACTGCTCACCAATCTATTATGTTTTTAGACAGAGATGGAGAAGAGTTGAAATGGACGCCCTCAGCAGTGCTGCACCACTTGAAACATTTTTATGTTTGTAATGATATATCAGCTTTCAATTGCCTCTTCGCCTCATATTCCTAGTGGAACAATCACCTTTGGAAAAAACGATGCACATAAATTGAGGCAAACGTTGACATGGTTTCTGAAGAAAGTGTTTGAGATCTGCACACATGAACTAGAACTTGGAGTTGTCACTATAATGGCAGACCAGGAGGTAAAAGAACAAAGTGCATTCCACTTAAGATAGAGACCAGCTGTAATGTTTTCTGTTATCTGAGACATTCTCGATTGTAACAGCAAACACACCAATTTAAAGCCAGTACTTTTATTAAAATATGAAGCTTATGCAAATTATGCAATATTTAAAACAATAATAATCTTAGAACTGCAGAACTGGAAGGGACACAATGAGTCATTGAGTCCAAGTCCTGTTTTTTTAAATTGGGTCTGTTCTGAAACCAAGACTTGTACCATCAAGAAATACTGGCCCTGAACCTCAGTGACCCCACATGGATCTTGGCTCTAAACCTGTGGGAAATGGTTTTCCCATTTATTATAATGTCTATGCCAGCTCCTTTGGATGGTTCAATGCAAAAGAAGGGAGTGTTCCTTCACCAAATGTATTCATATGGAAGAATGAATTCCAGTAGGCATTGTTTATCATAAAAGCAATGTGTCAAGTTCCCTCTTCGACATGATAGGGTGGATACACAAGGCCTGTCCTCTCTCCCCCACCCCACTCTAAAAATAAAGCTATGTCCCAATATAGAGCTGAATTTGCAAAACCTGCCCACCTCGGCATGAATAACACAAGTACACTGGGGTTCTCTGAGGCCCAAGAAGTGACTAGTCTGGAATAGAGATAGGCACAAAATGAAAAAGGAAACACTGTTTCATTGTTTCATTATGTAATGAATTGTTTTGTTACATAACAAATTACTTTAGGACCCAGGGGAGCATAGTGTTGTGTTGTGTTGTTTTGTTTTGTTTTATAACAACAAATTTAAAAATTCATTATAAAGAAAATGAAATGAAATGAAACTACTAAAGAAATTAAGCAAAACAAAATGCTATATTTCTGTTTCATGCCCATCTCTAGTCTGGAACTATTCTGTTGATTTCAAACCATTTTAGTATTTCTTCTCAGATTTTTCATGATGCATCATACTGAATGTGACAGTTATTTTAGTGAATGCTACATCATTCCTTGTTCACTGTGGTAAACACAGAAATACACTTATTTAGCATTACCTTCCATCAAAAGACTTCCTTCTTCCCTTAGCATTTTTTGGTGAACTTTTTGTGCCTCTTTTCCCAACTGGTTGCTTTTGTTTTTCTTCACTGCTTTCTCCCATTTCACTTTCTTTAATCTGAAAATTTGGAAAAATGTGTTGTTGATTGGTTGACTATTTTCTTTCTTCATTTTCATTTATTAATGATGGTTCACTAATTTTAGCTTTCTGGTAAGGAACATATGAATATAAGTCACAGCTAAAAATGCTGGTTTCGTATACCAAGGATTTATGGACAATCAGGATTCCTTGTCTTGTGTTCTCCAGAGTTTGGGGACCTAGGTCTGCTGCTTAACACCAGCTGTATCACTAAGCAAGGCTCACATACTGCATCATTACCACTGCTTCACAAAGTGTCCTGGTCCATAAAGCATTTTGATGAGAGTCCTATTGGTTTACGCATCCCTAGGTAAATTGTACAGCTCCATACAATGCCTTGCCACTAACAAACAAGATCCCAGTTGCAATACTGTAGAATCACCTGATTACACCACAGTGACATGCCTAGCGATGATACTGGCAGCACATTAGAGAGTGACAAATTAACTTATGCACATATAAATTATTCTGGGCTTTGTATCTTTTTTTAAACTGCAAATGTTTTCCAATGGCACTAAAACTACTAGAAGCACAGCTTTTTTTTTAAAGAATGCCCTAGCTGCCTTTTGAAATATGATCCTAAATGTCATTCCAGACAAAAATGTAATCCTTTCAAATGTCAATGAATTCTAAATTTTCAAATCTATTTGCTCTGATAGAAAACAAGATGCTAATTTTTTTATATATCATCCAATTCTCACTTCATTGCAAGATCCCCAGTATTTGGATTAAGACCCTTCTTACTGCCTTTGAAATCAGTACTCTCTCTTACCTTTTATTAGACCCACTTAAGGAAACTGCAGTAGGGGAGGGGGAAAGGAACAAACCCATCAGTAATATGTCATGAAAAACTACATAGCTGAGCCAACCTAACCTGCATTCTAGATTCACAGTAGAGATGCAGTATTTCTGCAACATGTTTCAATACACTGCAAAATGTAGATAAATGTGTAACAGGTATAATATAAATAATCGACAGTTCTCTGAACTGCTACCTTCAATTTAAAATGAACTATATTTACGTTCACTGCTTTTGACTGTAATTTCATGCTGAAGGTTCTCTCTTTGTCTTTCATTTAGTCAACATCTGGAGCACATCCAAATCTTCGGACAAAATCTTCCAGAGTTAAATATTTTAAAAATAATGGGAGCATTCATCACAAATTTACATCTCCCCCATAAAATCAATAGATCTTGACATATTGAATATTGGTATATTGTTCTCTACTCCCTGAAAATATACATTAGAATAGTGTTTCTAGAGTGGTGCTTCTAGAAGTGATCATCCATGGACACTACAGCCTTAAACAACATGGGTCCAAGCTATCTGAATACTCTATCTACATATGTGAACCTGTCCAGGTTTTATGATTATGCTCACCGATACGTTTAATGAGGATGCTCCATAAATATGTCTCTTACATTGAATGCTTAAACCTTTTTAGTGTTGATACAACTCAGATACAACTTGATGGCACACAACAACAACAACAACAACAACAACAACATATTGCAGTGTCACTGTTCATGCTTTCCTGCAGTCCAGGTGACAACATGCCATGTGCCATGAGGAAAGTATTACATACCTGTTGTTTCTTGAGGCATCAGATGGCCTAGATACACACATAGCCAATAGCTCTCAAAAGCAGATTGATAGGTACGCACATGTTTACTTCAACCAGTTGAGTTGATGACCTATATTATGTATCATATGATAAGTAGTTCTTATTTGTACCCAATTTTAAAATTGGTTTCATAGGAGAGAGCCCTGTGTTATTGCAGTTAAAGTACAGTACCGCAGTTAAGTCTCTAGACACAATCTGAGTTCAATCTCAACAGGCTCAGGTAGGCAGCTTGACGTTAAATCAGCCTTTCATCCATCTGAGGTTGGTAACATGAGTACTTAGCTCATCGGGGTGTGTGTGTGCAAAGTCTTCTTTGCATAGCTATTTGTAAACCTCCCAAAGAGTACTTTAGCGATGTAGAGCAGTATATTACCTGAAGCAACAATAACAAGATGGCGCACCATATATACTTTCTTCTTGGAAATTACTGTTGCGATTCAAGATAAAATGGAAATAATAGCTAGCGTAATGTTAGTTATCTTTGGAATGTTACTAAAGATGTAATATATCAATTAAAAACATATTTTCAGTACCTCTGCCCCAAGCTGACATCAGTTCCTGGAACACTGAAAGAAAGAAAAAATGCCAGTCCATCTCGTCAGACAAGGGTCTATGTGCTATAGTCTCTCAATAACCTGTGGGAAGGTAGATGGTGCAATGAAATTACTTTGGACTCATCATTCCAAATGCAGCAATCTAGACATAAATGAAAGCTGTTACAGCCTAACAACTGCACAGTTGCTTGACTCCCAGTGGAAATCTTGTGCTTATAACAACATAAAACTTCGTCAATGGCTAGAATTCACTGACATTTCTGTTGACTGTCTCAGTGCAACAATACAGCTGAATGCCTATAAAAAAGCTGAATTGGCACATATTTTGGACTGTGGAATTTGATCCATTTGCAATAACATACTGCTATGAGTGCTTCATCAATAAAGACAAGTCCATGATAATTGCTCAAACTGATCAAACTAAATTGTGAATAATTACTGCTGTTCAGCAATCATAAACTCGTGTTTGGAAAAAAAAATCTTTTTCTTCCAAATCCCAGAACTTTAACTTTAAAATTTGGGTCAGAAAATACATCTCCATTTCCCCATTTAAAATTAATGGGACATGTGATGTACAAAACTTCAGAAATGCTTAATTAAGAAATGAGAGAGAAATGAAGGAGAAAAGATCATGCAAGCAAACCTACCACTTATTTTTAGCTTTTGTGTCAGCCCTTTTCATCCATTAGGAATAAAAACAAATCCAAGCATTTTTCATACTTTACTGAGGGTCTCCAGTTACAATCATATCCAACCTTCTGTTTTACCTCTCACTTTTCTTCTTCATTAGACTACAGAGTCTTATCAAGGACAAGCTTCTCAAAATTCAAATTCATGATTAACAGCTTTATTACTTGCACAATAAGCCACGGTTTATCAGTCCAAGATAATTACATTTCAACTAGCTCTACATATGGAAAGAATGTTTGAGTTGTATTTACATCTTCACATTCTGTCTGTAATTTGAATGACTGGGATTTTTTTTTTGAGGGGGTTGGAGTGGCCATCTATTCAGCAATAATCAATTGTTCCTTTCAGCATCTGGAATTCAAAAACAGTTTTGCTTCTCTCTGCTGAGTGCTTTATCTCCTCTTTTGTTGGTTCATGGCAGTTGTTTGTTGTTGTGGTAAAGAATGGCTGCCCTGATTCAAACAAGGTTCCATTCTCCCCTTGGTGTGAAGCAGGGTGTTTAGTTACATCACCGGTCACATTGCTGGTGGGTAGTGCAAGAGGTACGGGGATTCAGGTGTGCCCTAGGCAAGCTGATCTTAAGACACTTGACAGCCCTCAGACAAATTAAATGCCCCCAGTAGGGTATTAGGAGTAAACAAAGTTAAGATGACAGTGGTAGGTGAAACTGTGGGCTGTCCTGGGCTGGTAGAGTCCACACGGGGAGGGTGCTGAACAAGTGGGCAGCATACTTCCGAGTAGAGAATCTCCCTGAATCCATTTCAAAGAAGAGAATGATACAGTGTAGCACAGTACCTGCTTGCACTGCGTTCCAGGTTCCCTTGACAGAATAAACACAGTTTGGAATTAATTATCAATAAAACTGTGGCCCATTTTGAACGCAAGTGAACGTGTCTTGCCTCTGTATTCTGGGCTGGGTGGGCAAAGCAGTATACACAAGTCTGTAATTTCAAGCAACTGTATGAAAGAAATAGTTTTTATTCTTTCTCCTATAAATGTTTCAGAGTGAGTTACTGAGACATTAAATGCCAGTTAATGAGAAAGGGATGGGCTCTGGTGTACTTGACACAATTCCTCTTTGTAGATCTCTGTACTTCTACTGTCAACAAAAAGAAAATGCTACCAGAAATAGAGAATTCTGCAACAGCAAATATCTGGGTTTGGCACAGAATGCAGACAAAGCATTGACCTGTTAACAGTTCAGAATAAGATGGCTCATTACTTTGAAGGTATTCCAATATAGATTCAGGGCATCCAATGATGTCTATTATGCGGATGTAAAGGTGTAGTTATCAAGGTGTATGTCACTGTTGTAATAATGCCACACAATATAACTTTGTTACTAGAAGCTTTATTCACCTACATTGCTTCTATGTTCCATGAAACTGAAGGCAGCTTTGAGTAATTCTGTTTTCAGCATGTTACTGAACATACGGAGGGAAGAAGCCTGCTGTATCTCTATTAATAACTGTTGATAATCAAGAAGGCCTGATTGTTGCCTTTTTTGCTTCCATTGACATGGCTACTTTTAACATCATGGATAAGAGAGGTGGGTGAAGTAGATAGCTGACTTTGGAGAGAGATGTACCACAAGTATTGAAATCCTAAATTGTTAAGGGGCTTTGAGGTCATAACCAGCACCTTGAGTTGAGCATTGAACCTAACAGGGAGTCAATGAAAATGCCCCACGGGATATATGAGTGATTGTTTTCTGGTGACTTTTAGTAATCTGCTGTGCAAATCTCAATTTTAAAGCACATTTCCAGGATATAATCTTCCACACACCCATTAATTGTTTTAGCACTCTCCACACTCTGAATTTCACATTTGGACAACTCTAGATATGTATTTATCATCTATATTTTCAGAAACCAGATCCAGTGCATCCAATGATGTCAACAACTGAAGCTACCTCATAGTTATCAAACAGTAGGAAAGCCAACAGACTAGCAAAAGACAGCGGTTATAGCCTAATATAAACTGTCTATACTCTGGACTATCAACATACAAAGTACCAGCTGCAAGGACACATCAATTGTGCAGCTGATTTGGTTCTGCATGTCAAATATGTGCCTCACATTATCCCAAATCTTGTTAATTAATCCTTATGGAATCATAATGAAAAGTACATTGACAATAATAGAAGCGGATGAGATGAAATTTGAGACCCTCCTGACATACATGATATATGGTAGTTCCACATGCCAGCCTTCTGATCTAAACTGTCCTAGGAGTAAGAAGCAACCATTAGCACAGTAGTAACGCTGATTCAGATGAACAGAACCCCATTCTAGCTGAGAACAGCAGAACCGTTCCCTAGAAATTCACTCTCCCTGGCCTTGCCTTTCACTAAGATGTTGTAACATTTTTAAAGCAATAAGATGCGACAGTGTCATTCCCAGAACAAGACAAATAAACAAAAGTTGCTCAGATAGGATTTCAATGGCCACCAGTTCATTCATCTATGTTTCCAACACTCCCTTTGCCTTGGCTTCTGTTCCATCCCTTCTGCATAAAGGTAAAGGTAAAGGTTCCCTCTACACATGTGTGCTAGTCATATCAGACTCTAGGGGTGGTGCTCATCTCCACATTCAAGACGAAGAGCCAGTGTTGTGCAAGTCCATGGCCACGTTGCCAGCATGGCTGCAAGAAAACACTGTTTTACCTTCCCACTTTTTTTTATGATGGTACCTATTTATCTACTTGTGTTTACATGCTTTCGAACTGATAGGTTGGCAGGAGCTGGAGTTATCAGCGGAAGCTCGCTCCACTGTGTGGCACCTGGGATTCGAACTGGCGGGCTGCCGACTTAGCAGGGAACAGTTTTCAGAGCCTTAGTCCGCTGATCCACCATGCCCCTTCTGCATTGGGAGATGCTAAAACTGAGGGGCAGATGACAAGCATTGTACAGAAAAGGTCCCATATTCCATTTATAGAGCCTGCAGCTAAAAAAAAAGTAAACAAATTGCACAAGGTCTGAGGGACTACTTCCAGGTAACAGACAATAATATTCTAGGTAGGAGTAGTCAGTCAGCAACTTAATAAGCGGTTTCCTACACTTCTTGGACTGAAATCTATTAACATTACTATCTTTCTCCTCTCTACCTGCTAAGGACATTTGGCTTTTAATTTGTTTTTATATCTTTTTTCAGTTCTCAGAGGCCCACACAATCATGATTAGTAGGAACCGATTCTGTAAGTTTTAGCCCAATATGTGGAGAGGGGTAAAAGGATTCTTCACCTTTGTGCACTTGCACTTTTAAATCTGATTGCTGAGCATATTTTTCAAGGATATATCTCAGGGCAAAAGGATTTGTACAGTGTGTGACCTGGCTAACTACATATTTAATGTGTATTAACATAGACTAGCCATCCTGCATCCATGAAGCTATTTTTTTTCCTGAGCAGAATCAATATAAGCTTTGCCTCAGCAAACAGTCTGCAATGAATCTGCTGCTCAGTTTCAACAGTTATGCTACTGGGAACAGGAAGCCTAAATAGTAGCATCTGTCTCAAAAATCAATTTTGGAAGAGAAGAGAAGAGAAGAGAAGAGAAGGGAAGGGAAGGGAAGGGAAGGGAAGGGAAGGGAAGAGAAGGGAAGGGAAGGGAAGGGAAGGGAAGGGAAGGGAAGGGAAGGGAAGGGAAGAGAAGAGAAGAGAAGAGAAGAGAAGAGAAGAGAAGAGAAGAGAAGAGAAGAGAAGAGAATGTATCTTCAGCAGCAGTACTGTCTTCTTGGTACTTACTGGCATCATCTAAATAAGTATACCAAGTAAGTAAATATTGCCATCACTGTAAATGTTGTCTTTCCCCCCAATCCATGTTTAATTGTCACCTTTGTTGCTGTATCTTCAAAAATCAGGGCCATATTACGTGTGATGTAATTCATAAAGTTTGCTCTTAAATGTAATATTTTTCTGCAACTAAAGCCAGCACATGAACATTTATGCACATATGCTGAATGTTGGTATTTATGGAAAAAGTGATCATGTGACCTAAATAACACTTCAAATAGATTGCCACTTAATGGTTTCCCCTTATTTTCAGATCAACAACACAAAATTTTAATTTTCAAGACAATAACACATTTGTAAAATTCATCTTTCTATTTCCTTTTCTGCCTACACTGCTCTTTCAGCCAAGGTTTATTGCCTTTATCTCTAATATTTCCAGTTTGTGTCCTTTTCACACACTGATACAACTGCAACCCTTACTCTGCCCCCACCCACCCTGGCTCAGCTTTGTGCCAGAATGGTGCCTGCGAAGGGTGTGGATCTGTCATAACTTACTCCTTCTTGCTCTGGCCACTGGACATTCTCTTTTGGCCCTTCTGAGCCAGCTGAGTGGCTGTGGTGGCAGATCTGTGGTGTTGGCCCAAGGAAAGCTGTGTTATCACTGGATGTTTTAGGCGATTCCAAGCACATGACAACATCACATGACTAATACAGCAGATGTGCTATAAATATGTGCCCCTTGGGCCTGAGAAGGTACCCAGAGCTGAAGGTGACATATTAAAACTTCCTAACCTATAGCTTTACTTTATCTCCAACTCAGTTTCCTCCAATTAAAATGACCTTAGTTAATGATATCTAATTATATTAACTTCATCATAATGGTTGGCTCTTTCTGCTTCTATGCTTATACAGTACTTCTGCTCCTCGCTATTCTACTTGTTTAATTTTCTTTTATTTATAATTTAATCATATATTTCTCTAAGTTTTCCTTCATTGTCTTCCTCTAGTACTTCATATTCAGGCTAAACTTATTTTAAACATTTAGCCTCTACATGTCTTCTTGCCCCTTCCTATTCAAATGGATTGCTGGTCTGTCCATTCATCAAACACTAATCTTCTTACATAACCTCCCTTCCCTTGTGCTATTTCCCCTCCTTTCTGATTCAGTCTCGTGGCCTGTTTGCAAGGAAGAACTGTTCCATTTTAAATGTTCAGTTAGACTCCTCTTTGACTGCATTTAAGAAATAATTTTCAGAACCCATTTCTTTCTTTCTTTGATATTAGATTTAACAAAGGGTGCAGTCCTCAGTTGGTCTCATACTGCAGCTTTCAGTTTTGGTACCATCAGCTATGCTGACTAGATATCATGAGAGATGTAGCCAACAACAATGTTCAATAATAACCATCATATATTGCTGGAAGAGACTCTTTGGATTATCAGATCCAGCTCCTGTTAGCTTCTATCCGGTTTAGCAGCCTGCAATAAAAGCCACTGAGCTATCCATCAGTTGCTAACAATCTTAGAACTTCAGAACAAGAAGGGACCATATGGATCATCAAGTCCAGTTCCTATCGGACAGGATTCAGAGCAGTATGAAGGGTCACACTTGGCCCACAATTGCATTTTGCTCTTTCTCTTTCTTTTAGCCTCTCTCCTTGCTTGGGAAAACTTGTATCTTTTCCCTCCCCCCGACTTCAACTTTCTTTTATCACATTCATCTGTGGGTTGTTTTAATGGAGAGCCGGTGGTAAGCAGGGGCTTGTGTGAGTCTAGATTTTCTATAGCACGTTCTGTATGCAGATGGGTGCTTTTCACAAATGAAATGGAAGAAGAGCAGAGAGAAGGAATGGCAGCAACAACAACAGTATCCAATGACGGAGTGCGACAGGGCTATATCCTGTACTCCTGAAAGCAGCTTGCTCCTCTCACTTGTGAATACAGATTGGCACGGAACGGACATTTTTTCATTTCCGTTATTCGTTCCGTTACGTAACAAAACGACAAACGAAAATTCTGATGAAAATGCAACGAAACGAACAGAACCACGAAAATTAACTTCGTTATGTTTCGTTTCTGTTAATGGCGACGCGCAATGAAATGAGCTGGTTTAAATGTTAAAAAACACCCTGGACATCCATAAAAACGCAGCGATAATTATTTATACTGTCTGATAATACCTACCAGGGGGGTTGGGGTCCTTAAAATGTGCATTTATGTCTTTTCTCAGATTGCTGTATTTTTTCACTTTAAGGGGAGTTAGGGGACATCGACCCAAAATGGCTCCCAGATGCCTAATATTGATTTCTTGGGTATTAAAACGCTCCGGACATCCGTAAAAACACAGTGATAATGCGATAATTATTTGAAATTATTACCTACCAGGGGGTTGAGGTCCTTAAAATGTTTGTTTTTGTCTTCTCCCATTGCGATGTATTTTTCTTTTCCCTTTAAGGATGACAAAATGGATGTCGCCACTCCAGCCACAACATGGACGCAAGCCATGTGATGGGATCATGTAAATTCTTGGGCAACTTCAACCAATAGCATGCCCAGGTGGCAGACTGGGCAGGTCTAGCAGCCAGAGAGGGCATAAAAAGCTCTGGCAGTCCCCGTCCTCCTTGCAGTCTCCAGTGAGAGTTAGGGTGGCATTGCTGTCTCTGCGACTCTAGCTTCAGTCCTGCAGCCTCCCTGTGTGTGTGTGTGCGTACCTCTCGGTGAGTACCCCGCAGTGCAGTCACTCTGCGGCTGCCTAGGACCCTGGTCAACGCCCGGCCCTGCCTTTGCATCCTCCCTGTGTACCAAGTCTATACTGTGTCTCTGCCAGCATAATTTTTTTGAGTGTTTTCCCTCTGGTCTGGGGTGCTGGGGGACGCCTGTGCACGGAAATGCTTTAAAAATTGTGCAAAAAGTGGGTAGAAACAACAAACGAAAAATGAAAAACAGAAACGAATTTTTTCCAAAAATTCACAAGCGAACCGAAACGGACCTCTCAACGACAAACGAAAAACCGAAACACCATTTTTTTTATTCGTGCCCATCTCTACTTGTGATGATGGCTGCTATCCCAAAGCAAAATTCACCCATGTGTCCAGTCAGATTATGTGCATGGAAGGAGAAAGGAACATCTTGTCATTTGCCTCAGAGGGCAAAAATATTTTTTGGAGGGCAATCCTGCCAATGGAAGAGATGTGACTTCACTCACATCAGTGTATTCTTTTAGAACAAAATGACCAGAACTTGGAAAGGTTTTGCATACCAGCTGGGGTATTCGTAGAGGTCAAGTCCCAAAAATTCATCATTCCAAGCTGTTGAAATAATTATACAACTAACTTACTGGGTGGTATCTTTGACCAACTATAATGAGTTTTATAAGCCTTTTCTTGAAGGACTGTGTGATATTTCAGAAATAATCCTTTCATCTTTGGTCATTTCCACATGAATAAACACTTCCATTTAAAAGAGGCAACTGTGAAGTGAATCCTGATCTTTTCTTATCTGCCAGCCTGATATGAGAACAGCTCTGGGCGGATGGGTAAACTGACTTGATCACCAGAACAAATCCACCGTGAGAAGCGGAAAGGATGCCAGATTCAGTTTAAGCATTTAACAGCACTGCATTTCTTATTCTGGATAGGTCTGCAGCTTGATAGTAAGCAGAAAAAAATGTGGCAAGAAATATGAAACTGAAGAAAACAAATCTGCTTGTGCTAAACAGTGACCCTTTACGAGCTTCTTCAATAGCTATGGAAAGGTCTCCAAGACGTACTAAATGGCAGCTTACACAGATGGGGAATTGTCGTAACAATTTACCTTCCATTTCTCTGTGTTTGAACTTATGGAAGCTCTGAAATGACTGTGTATGGTGCCCGCCGTCCCTGTGCATATCCATCTGTCACAGGCACTAAGAGCAGCTAAAATTTAAATTACTTGATCACAGCACTTTGAGAATGACTCAGGCTGCACAGGCAGATCCACCTTAGGGGTAAAAAAATGCTTCCCTATTCAGACAACTTTTCTCAGAGCATCTTCTCAACAGGGACATGGTCAATCATGTCCTTGGTACTACGTCTGTGATTTGTCTGCTGGGACTGGCTGCAATACTACTCACTTATCACTTGTCCTATGTTGACAGACTGATGGTTCTAGGCTTGCCTGGTCTTGCAGGTTAGAACCAGGACAGTGTCAATCTTTTTGAAAAACTCCTGCACTGTTCCTTTCTACCCAAACTGACTCCAGTGTTTCATTACGATTCATGATTGATAAAGTCACTGCTGTATATATTAAAAATATATAGGATTTGAGACTTTCATGTCAGAAAATGTTTAAAATATACTGTACAGAAAGGGAATTTCCCCTAGGAAAGCTTCAACATGAAGCACAGAATCCCAGAAAATCAAAATAGTTTCTTATAAAGACAGCTCCATATTTTGTAGGAATTGAAGAAAATTGGAAAGTGAATGCTAAACTCAAGCCATTGTAGCTCTATATGTTTCCCAGTTGACCAAATACAGAGCTAGGAGGGAAGAATGCAACTCTAAAGTATACATTGGATGAGAAGTGTTGAAACTACTACTTAACTTCTTCTCAACATTTTTGGCATCACATCAATCCATTATCCCCCAAAGCTAGGTGTGCCATTTTTCCTTGCAGGCCTTGAACCATTGTTGAAAAATGCATACATTAGTGGATTACTCATTTATTTTACCTGTGTGATTGTAATTTTCTGCCTGTCCATTTTAGCCAGAACTTAGCTAAAGTGAATGCAAAGGTTTTCACACAATAAGAACTGATCACAGCTAGCTGTGGGTCTCCCATCTCAGTACAATATATAATTTTGACCAGACGTTTTCTACAGGCAGATTCTCCTTACATATTTTCTCCCAATCCCTGAGCTGACCTACATTGGAGCCTCTCATGACATGGCAGCCTAATAAATGAATGAAAACATGCCAGTTCAGACCACCAATCTTCTTTGTCCATTTCAGATTTAATCCACTCTTGGACACATTCTTACTGCAAGACAAAGAAATGCAGCCTACAAGGGAAAAGATGTAGAAACTTCCTCTGCCAATTCATTGCACTTCATTTAGACTTTTTCCTAATGACTCATTATTGTATTTCACTGGGAAAACCTAAGGAAGAAAATATGTATTAGTGGACAAGAAGCAACCATATATTAACTGAAATGTGCTCCTGGTCCCACAGCCATGTGGTCACAGGCAACTTGTCAATGAAGGAGTGTAGACCAAGCACCCTGCCCCACTCATTCCATTGGCTGCCTTTTCCCATAAACCTATAATGGTTCTGATTCCTTGTCGGCCCACCTACTCATACAGGATTCTGGTGAAGAAGCAAATATGTTCCTTCCTGTTGGCTTGTATGCCTGCTCATGCATAACCAATATGTAATAATTATTAGAACTAAATTGTCATATCTTCTCAAAATCACCTGCAGACCTTTCCATACACTATAGGAAAAGGGTGATGGGACATATCAAGTAGAAATGATAGGTTTCAGGCAGTGGCCTAAATTTGATGGAAATTAGAGAATCACTGTACTTCACTAGATCTCAATTCAACTGATGATCAAGGAAGAGAAAGGTTAAATTTTTGTCTATAGGTTTGTCTAACTAACCAGCATGAAGTTTCTGTAACTCAATAAATATCTCTGTACATATAGTGCTTGCTTCTCTATCAGTCCTTGCCTGTGAAGTCTTTGACACAGTGGTGGCGAACCTTCAGCACTCCAGGTGTTTTGGACCACAACTCCCACAGTCCTCTGTCATTGGCAATCTAGGCTTGGAATTCTGGGAGTTGTGGTCCAAAACATCTAGAGTGCCAAAGGTTTGCCACCACTGCCCTGTGAAATCATAAAGACCTGCCCCTCATTTCAATGCTTTAGCCCTGAAATCTCAAGGAGTGGGGTAGCTGATTTGACAAAATGCCATTTCTGATGGAATGTTTTATCTACAAGAAATGCATGTGTGTACATTGCTAGAGGCAAGAAGCAATAAATGTACCTCATGATAATAACAGTCCTGTTTAATGAGCAATTTCCAACAGTATCAGATCAAATTGGATAGAATTGGAGCGGTGAGTCACACTGAGGCCGTTGCCCAGTTGTGTTGTGAAGGACATACGCAAGAGACGGAGGATGAGTTCATCATTTTAAAAAATGTCACATGGGTACAGAGAGGCTGGATGCACCAGAGAACCACTTGGCACATTTTGACAGTGTTGAGCTGCGACAAAGATAGTTCAGCCCACTCTCTGTCAGTGAAACGGACTCTGATTCTTGTGGCAGTACTGCATGGCAAGACAGCTGTCTACAGCACAGCCCCTCTTTCATGCTAACAAGAAACATGTCAAGCAAATGGTGCCAGCAAGATACACGAAACACGTCAAGCAAATGGTGCCTCCAACACCATCTTGAGCTGTTTGAAAGGAAAGATGGGACCTATATCTGCAAAACATAAATACTTGACAATGGGCCCAAGGATTATGTCTCACAGCATTCCCAGTGGGAAGGTAAGGTCTGCAACTCAACTGCTAGTAATGAACAGTTCAGGAACTACACAGAGTGGGAAACTAGCCCAAGACTATTTTTTTTCCTGAGGCACAATAGGAAATTGTACACCCACTCCTCAGGTTGGAGTGCACAGTATAATTGGCTGGCTCAGTTATTTTGGCACCTGCAATGGACTTACAAACTTACAAACATATTTCTCTCTGGCATGAACAAAAATGATATTTACAAAAACTGACAAGCGTTTGCCTTTCCTTTTCCTTTTTCTTAGTGTTTGTTGCATTTGGTGTCCAGATTCACAATTCTCTATATTAATTCTCTCTTGGTAGAGTTGGCTCTGATGAAGTATCTTGGTAGGGTTGGCTCTGATGAAGGATCTGAAAAGCAACCAATTGGGCTGTCACAAAGGAGAATAAGACATGTTTCATTAAGTTCTACAATATGTCAGAGGACCACTGTATTTAAAGAACTGAGAGCCACTATTGATAGCATTTATCTTATGAAATTCTTGCTTACAAGAGTTTTGTATTAAATGTCTCATTAAAAGCTGACAAAATAATATCAATTGCTTCAGTAGCTCCACAATCTAGCATTGTGTGCTGCTGTGTGATGATATAAATGCATTTGTTCTATGTACCTCAATTTGCGAGGAAAATAATTGAGACAATAATTGAAGAAGATTGAATATATAATTGTATGTTTGGATAATGATTCTTAGCTTGGGTTGCACTATGTACTTTGATTTGCCATGGTAACCATGAATTGGATTTGTGACAGTCTGCATTTTGGTTTAAGTGGAACTGATCAAGTCAACAGTTTGAAATTTCGAGTTTGATTTGATGACTTCCAGTTGACAGTTCATTACCACCACTACACATATTTGCCCAGTAATAATAATTAGAAGTTATATCTTTTGTAAGATATGGAGGAGGGAAGGATTTC
>JAHTLZ010003526.1:38925272-38937929 GCA_023846285.1 Phrynocephalus versicolor
AACAACAACAACAACAACAACAACAACAACAACAACAACAACAACAATGGAGTCCTTTGTGGGTTCTAAGTGTGACTTAAGTCTGACTTGATAGTAAGTCCTGTGACACAAGTTCCCATCCTTTCTCATTATAGTCCCAGTCTCATCACTGCCTGGTTTAGAGGGAGTTCTACTCAGAGAAAAAAATAGAATTATCCAGGGATAACCCCTTCTATGTGTCCAAAGGGACTTATGTTTCTTTAATGTCCTGTACATTTAATGATCGTTGTCACTGTATGTGGACAATTCTCAGGCAATGATGTATTAAGAGGACTTTCTTATGTACTTGTCCACCTATTCCCATTCATAGGATTTACCCTTTTATAATTCACTCTTTATTCCCATCTGTCACTACCTTATGCTGCAGGCAGCCTGCTGTTACCTGCAGCACATTTTCCACTCAAATCTATTGGATTAACTCTTGCCATCTTGTAGAGGTTGTGTGACAGCTTTTCTCATAAAACATGCCATATCAGCAGCATTAAAATCGCAGAATGTCACTCACCATACAACCCCGAAAGGCACATGATGCTTCAAATCTTTCAGAATACAATAGGGGACATTGGTTTGTGTTGTCTTAATGCCATTTAAAGTTCTCTTAATATCATTTGAGGTGCACGTCGTAGACATTTATCTTTCTAAGCTCTTCTATACCAAATGTATCTTATTTGTTAATACTACAGGATTTCTTTGAGAATTTTCCCTCTGTTTCGATCAGCAGTAAAAAGCAAGTGTCGCCAAATTCGGTTGAAACCAATGTACTGCCTTTGAAGAAAAAAAGCAAGGTAGATGATAAGAGAATAAACAAGGCTGTATTTGTTTTCATCCAGCTGGAAAAGTTCTTTCCAAAGATTAATTTAGACACTCCAAAGAACACCTCTAAGCTGTATCTAGTTACAGTACCTTGAGTAGTTTTTCAGAGTGTTTTTTGTCAAGCTAAAGTCCTGGATTATGTACACATCAAATTGTTGTTTTCTCCAACATCTGCACTTTGTTTGCTTACACTGATTACAGCCAACCTTTTCCTATGACTTTCTGGTGGTTTTTTTTTTTTTTGTTTTTTGCTGCTGTTGTTTTTGTTCATCCTGATGTGTGGCAGAGTTGTAGCAGCATCTTCCATGCTCTTTTGTATTGCTATGTATGGTGTGCTTTTGGGGGTCCTGTGGGTAACATCTAAATATCTTCTAACCTCTTTGAAAATACTGTAAGAATCTTTCATTCACTGTACAATGAGCAAAGCCAGACTGGATGTATTAGGCTGTACCACTATAAATTTAATCCCAGGAAAAAAAGGATATGGCCCAGGCCCAAGACAGTCTAAGGATTCTCTGAAGAACTTTGAGGTCTGTCACAGTCTGCTATGTCTTTGGAGAAGGACATTTTGCTTAACACCAGCCTACACTGACAATAAATTTTTTGCTGCGCTTATGTGTTTTTGGCATTTATGTCTCAGTACTTTTCAGTCACCATTTCCAGAGTTTCAGATGAGAGCAATGCTCGCAGCAAGGATAATGTATGGTAACGACTACTAGATATGAATTTGGCATCCATCATCTTCACATAAAGTAAATGTTGTGTGCATTACATCAGTTCTGTGCATCACTTGAGATGTAGGACATCTTTTAGTGGTTCTCTCAGGGCTGACAAATTCTATTTAAGGCAACAAAAATTATATAAAGGTATCTCAGCTTTATAATTTGCAGCTGGATTGTTCAGATAAGAATTTTATATTCTTAATATCTCTCTATTTTTCAAAATTCCTGGTGACAGTTGCTGTGAAATGTTCTAGGTTAAAATTCATAAATCTGTTGACAACTGGATGTGAATAGGTTGCCATTTGAAAATCACAGAAGTGCTATATTATGTTTTCTATCTCTGTTCTGCTGTCACAAATTCTGGACATATAATGAGCCTGAATGCTGCAGTTGCTTTTATTTTAAACCCTTGGACTCAGTGTCAAATATGTATTTGAATACCAGCCACTGAGGCTGTTGGATACAAAATCTGAATAGAAGGAGAGAGACAACCATTTCATGGAAGCTTAAGCTTCCTGTATATAGATGCTGTTCTGGAATGCGGCACTAGAGACAATGGAATCACATGTCTTCAGTTACTTTTTCCTGTGTCCTCTGCCATACTGAACACCATCTGTCATGAAGGCAGCACAGTGGCAAGTCAGAATAAGAGCCCAGAAACATTTCTAAAATAATGACTGACAGTGATTTTGAACAGCAGAGCAAATAAAAGCTTTATCAAAGGAGCAAAAATATCTTCTTGTAGTATGTTGGAAATGTATTTATTTATTTATTTATTTATTTATTTATTTATTTTGCATACTTTATATCCTATCCTTTTACAAAATATCTTCCAGAATGACTGGTATGATAGCCAGCATGATGAGTCCTGCCATCAATATAAAATGCAAGATGAAAAGAGTCCAATGCAAGAGTCCATATTTTTTTCATTCACCTTGATTAGAATGCATACTATGGCAATTTGCAGATTCAGTTTTGATATTCAGAATTTCCTGAAACCGTTGCTCCTAGCTGACATCAGAAAATGTAAGGGCCTGGTGATTCAGCCAGAAAACCTGACATGTAACCTGTGTTAAAACTGCACTGAGTTCCATGTTCATGCAATGAATTCTAAAACGAGTATGTATTTTCCCCTGATTTGTATTATTTTTTAAGAAGCAAGTTAAAATAAAAAGCCACTGGGGGGGGCTTTATTTTAGAACACTGTTTTCTTAATCAACTTTAGCCCCTCGTGACCCTTGCAGCCACTTTTAAAAGGGAGCCTTTCCATGCCTACCAGATCTAAGTACACAAGCTAAAAAGATGTAGCCTCCCAAATCTGTACATTAACAAAGATACACATTTCAATAACTCTGTAGGAACACAGGAAGCAACTCAAAACATTGATTTGACTAAAATTAAAATGCTACATATTGTGGGGGGTTGAGGGGGGGGGGAGCAGACATCCTCTCGTATTGCTTGCTCTCTTTAAAGTTCCACTATAGCTCAACAGTTTAATCGTGAAATGTGCTTTCCAAGCTGGTATGCAAGCCAAACAGCTGATCCTGTATCTGTCCTCCTGTGATGTGTAGGATCATAGATCTGTAGCTGGTTTCATCATCCACTGCAAACCAAGTGCAATTTTCAAATGATAGTTGGCTGCAGCAGTTACTGGGCTCGAACACAGATACAGGATTTGCCTGGCTGCTAGCAATCCTTCTGTGGCCAAAGTGATACGCTTTATGGATCACAGACTGGCTGGCTAAGAAACTTTGTGCGATGAGAACCTGTTTATACAAGTAATATCATAGGTAAAAAGAGCAGAAATACCTCTGTGCAAAGGGATTGATCTTTTAATGGGGTATTGGATGTTATTACGTGGGGAAACATTGTTAATTTGGAAGATTTGGTATACGATATTTAGTTTGGTATATATTTGGTTGTGAGGTAGAGTTGCATCATTTTAGTAAGAAAGAAATATGTGAGGGAAGCAGACATCCACGTACCTATTCACTGCAGAACTCCATCTCCACTGGAAGGATTACCTGGGCGTTATTAAATTGGGCTTTATTTAACTGAGCCTTATCTTTTTGAATTCTAAACCAGAAAAGTTTAAGGAGTGTGTGGGCTTTTTATTGCTATTTTTAATAAGTTGATCTTAGGGTTTAATTGATGCTGTTTTTATTTGACTTGGGCTGTTTTTGGCTGCCCTGAGTTTCATTGTTTAGCAGGAAGGTGAACATTTAATAAGCAGAACACTTTGAATAAATTAAAATAATTTTGTTTACTAAAGACTGGGAGATATACAAATAGGGGAAATGTGTTGGTGAAGTGCATTGTGGGGTGTGGTGGGCAATTTGTATGAAAACAATGTACACCAATGCAGTTTCTTGGCTGAAAGTCTGAGTATTTAATTATTTGGCTAACATAACTTTTACCTCTTCTGATATTTAAAGTTTAAATATTTGCTTAAAATAATCAATATTTCTTCACAACTGCTATTAATGTTACATTTTTTACAAATGAATATAAGTGTATAAATATTTTGTGAGAAAAAGTTTCATTTACTTCCTTGAACAGAAGAAAATCAGCTTGCTTTTTTTTTTTTTTTTTTTTTAGAAATGGAGCTGGTAGAATTCTAGTGCAAAGATAGAGCCCATTTCTTAAAATCATCTCCAAGAACTAAACTATACATCCTCTTACATGCAACAAATGTAAGGGCATTCAAGTCACAAATGATGATAGTTTCATGGCACAGTGGTTGAACTGCTGTACTGCAGCCAAAACTGTGCTCACAGTCCAGGGTTCAATCCATCTGAGGTCAGAAAAATAAGTTCCTAGTAGAGATGGGCACGACTAGGGAAAATGACGTTTTCGAGTTGTCGTGTGTCGGAGGCGGCCCGTGTCGGCTCGTTTCCGTTTTTTGCGAAACTTCGCAAAAAATAGTCGTTTCGTTTTTCGTTTTTTGTCTGTCGTTAAACTGGTTTGGGGGGGCAGCGGGCTCCTGGAGGCACCTCTCTGGGGTGGGTGCCTCCGCTGGCCCGCTATAAAGGGAAGCGGGCTCCTGGAGGCACCTCTTTTTTTGGGGGGTGCCTCCTCTCCTCACCCGCTAGGAAGGGAAAGCAGGCTCCTGGAGACCCCTCATGGCATGGGGGTCTCCTCACCTGCTGCTGCAAAAGGGCATGCATAGCCATATGGATATGCATACCAGTTGCAGATTATGAGACCAGTGGACTGGCAGAACCCAGAGCCATAGGGTGATGCCTAAGGCTCTCACACCTGCTGTGTCTCACAAAGAAGGGAATCGTACTTGCATACAGTGCAATGCAAGTAGATCTGGCTTAGGGGACAGCAGCTTAGCGCAAGGGCTAGGGTTAGGCTAGTTACTGGTGAGGTTAGGGTGGGGTAGTGGTGTGCACCTCTGGGTGCCTCTCTGACCCACTAAGAGGACAGTGTACTGTGGCGTATGGGTAAGGAATCAAGGATTAGGGTTAGGGTTAGGGGGCTAGGGCAGGGCTTAATGGGCTTTTTGGCACATCCCAGAAGTCTCAGTGGCCAAGTGGCCATGCGATTGGTGGGATGGCTCCAGAAATTTGTATGGTCCACTCCCACATGGCCACTTGGCCAGCCCATCATTGCGCAGGTGTAAATAAAATAAAATAAAATAAAATCAATGGAGAGAGGACAGAGGAGGAGACATTTTGTTGCAAGAAAAACCCACTGCTACTGTAAAAATTCTGGCAGTTAGCAATAGCAATTAGCAAATTTCGCATGTTTCTGTGGTGCTTGTGTGTTTTTGGACCATGATTTCAAAAAAAATATTGCGGTCGCCATCCCATTTTGGATCCCCCGCCCGCACCGCATGGCATGGCGACTCGAGTCCGGCTGCCCAGGACAGGAGAGGGGGGGAGGCCGGGACCCACCCCAGAAACCACCCCTCTGGTAGGTGCACTCTGCAGGCATATTTTCGCCTGCTTTTTGGGCCGGGAATCGGGGGGGAGTTTTAAAACTTTTTTTCTGTGCCGCTTCCGCTTGAATTGCGGCCGGCGGCCGGCGGTGACTTTGGCAGGATGACGAGGATGCCCGCCCCCCCAGCGCAACCCAGGGCCAGGAGGGACAGGAGGAGAGCGGGGAGGCTGGGGACCCCCCTCCAGAAACCACCCCTCTGGTAGGTGCCCTGAGCCCTCACTCAGGCAGGCATATTTTTGCCTGCTTTTTGGCCGGGAATTGGTTTTTTTTTTAGAAAAAAAAACTTTTTTTCTGTGCCGCTTGGCATCGCGGGATCGCCGCGATGCCAGGAACGACAACGACAAATCAGACCCAATTATTCTTTAGTCGGTTCGAGTTCGAGTTCTGGCGGAGTAATTCCCGTTACCGTTTCCGTTGCGTAATGGAAATGAGTAACGGAAACGGAAACGGGAATTCCGCTAAGTCGTGCCCATGTCTAGTTCCTAGTTTGCTGGAAGGGAGACAATGTGTAGCTTGCATAATTAACTTATAAACTGTTCAGTGTGTGTTTTAAGTGCTGTGGTTTTTATATACAGTAAGCAGCACAGTTTTTGCTTTAATGCTAGTTTTCAAAAAGATAGCATCCTCAAAATTCATGTCAGTCATATGAATTGATGTTTCTTTAAACAGCAGCATGAGAAATCCTCTGTTAGTTTTCTTTAAAATGTCTACCTAGTTCTAAACAAGGCAACAGAGGCCATGACCACACGAGCCAAATGTTGCCTTCCTATCCCCCAATGAGCTCGTATCATAAATTTGGGGTCACATGCTGCACAACCATTAGTGGATCATTTATCCAGCAAGTATGGTAACTGTGGTTCATTTCTCCCTCGGCCAGAGGCTTCTACTTTTTGTTGTTGTGGATCTTTTTTTATGCTGCATTGCTGAGTGTGTGAAGGATCTTATAGAACTTTTTTGAACAACTGTCATCATGATTATCCTTCTAAAATGTCTTCAATTTAGTTTTTTATTTTTCTGCCATGCTTGTGTTGATGCATTGGTTAACTTTCGTCAAACACTGTCAACAAGAAATTGTAGGTGCTTATTGAATTAGAAACAAATGGCTTGGTAACCCCCCAAAACATGGGGACACACATCCTGGAACAAATGCCACGTAACCACAAAGCATGACAGGAATGCAATTAAAAGTCATGAAGCTACAGGAGGGCATTTCCTTAGTGTGATTATCACAGCCAGATTTTCAACTATGAAGAAAAAGGTGGGGAATTAAGCTTACAGTGAATCAGATGCGACTACAAAGGAAGAGGCTACAAAGGAGTACTTTTGTATGTGAAGTGCTAAGAAAGTGCAGCTCAAGGAACCTATTATACCGAGAGGCCTGTATTTCAGAACTCCTCTTACCAAGACTTCAACATGGTGCTTCTGTTGTCCATATTGCTTCAAATTTATTAATTTATTTATCACAGCCATGAAAGTAGTTATAAATCAACCAGTTTAAAATTTCACAAGAGGAAGTTAGAATGGTGAGAGTAACTGAGGAAGGCAGCATCACTCAAAACCAGGAACAGCAGAGAGGAGGTATCCATGGTGGCTTTTGCCACAACCTCAACCTTTGGCAGCTGTGCTGGCATCATATTTTAGTCCAATTGCATTGCCAGTAGCAATCCTCAAATCCAATTCTTCACACTTAGATGCACATGAAGCACATCATCTGATCTGTCAGTTGGCCTGTATGCATGCAGATTTGCTTTATATTAACACAATGTTTCTGTGGGATACTGCCAGTGGTAAGAACTTTAGAGTACTGTGGAGTTATAGGAAATGCAAGCATATATTTAACTCTCAATGCAATCATCAAGACTCAAATATACTTGGCCTTCTCAATATAAAGGGATTACTGGTTTGTGGCCTTTCATATTAATTTTAAATGTAGGATGATTTTGCAGCTTCTCCATTTATAGTAACATCTGACTCACCATAAGGGCTTTATACTTCGATTAGCATTTTACTGCATACTTGACAAATTATACCGACAGCTTCAACTATACGTACAGATGTAAATACCACAGAGTCCAGTGGAATCTGCACCCAGGAAAATGTCAATGGATAGTACATTTAAATAATTGTAAAAGTTATCTAAGATATGGTCCATGTTGTACAATGATATATACATACACAGATTCTCTATGAGAGATGAACTCACACATATTTTTGTTTATGCTCCTTATATATATGAGAGTGTGCACCAGTATCACCGCTGTGAGTGATGTATGTTTTGGAGATAGATTTCATAAGCAGGGACTATTCCTCTAGAAATATACACAGATAGGTACAAGTTCATACATTGTAAATACTGTGTAATACACATTTCCATGAGAAATATTCTAGAAGTCCAAATTTCCATATATACTAAACTTACTTATGAGGGTAGAGTGTGAATGGATTATTCACTTGACAAACAAGCTCTGTTGGTTTCCATGTTTATTTTGCAAAATGAAATTTTGTCCCTGAGTCCAGTTGATACTACAGTAAGCTAGCAATCTGCTTTTTCCTCTTCCAAAATGAAAATTTCATTAATTTTCAGAGACAGAGGAGGGTATGTTGAGAGCTAACTTTATGCAGGAATGGCATATTTCACTTTTCATTAATGATGTTTTTAAAGACATGTTTCTCTGCTCTAACAGAGCATATAATTTCACAAGAGGCTGCAGTGCTAAACCATTTTTAATCATGAAGCATTATGTTCCTATTCATATCTCATGATCCTCACTTTTCACCCCCAAGTATAAAGCAATTTCTTTTTTTTTCCTGTAATGCTTTTGGAGAAATAAATTCAGCAGACATGCCTATAATGTAAGCATTTCTGTCAGAACACCACTGCATCTCTGAAGGGCATTCTGAGACACGGTGGGAACACAGCTGCTAAGAAGATGTCACGTGGGCCACAGACATTGATTGCTTCAAAACAGCATCTCCAAGCTTGTTTTAGACTCCATTTATGTCGAAGCACCAGTTAGAATATAAAAAATGTTAAGGCAAATGTCAGTAAAGAGCAATGAGATTCACAGGTCAGGATAGTTTTGTGCAGGTAGCTCACTATTACCTTAGAACATAAGTAATAGTGGATGAGATGTTTCTACCCTACAGTTTCCATCAGCTTGGACTAGTAGGGGGAACCAGGGGATTTGAAGTCAAAAGCTTTTAGAGAGCTATCTGATTTAGAAGGTGTGTTTCCTGGAGGATATGGTTCAGAAGGTCAATGTTGAAAGTGTAAGTGGACCAAATGGTAGCCCACCTGAGACATTTATGCATTCCTGAAGGCCACCTGAGAATCACCATTTTTTTTTAAAAAATGGAGAGTTTAAAAAAACTGTCTACTCCTAGATCAATGGTTATGATGCTGGAGATAGTTTCAACACAAAATTAATCCAGAGGTACCCATCTATGCACTTCTCTTTTTATCTTTTTCTTTAAAAGGAGGGGTGAGGTTTCTGGGCCTAGTATGGCCCACAGTGGGGTTTAGGGCCAAAATTCTGACCTTTAAGCCTGCTATGTTTGCCCAACCCAGTAGAGGGCATATTTTGTTTGCTCTTGGCATCTTAGAACTCCACTGCTCACCTTGCTTCCCTACATTGCTGGTGTGGTGGCTTTAGCTTAGTGGAAAAGGGGGAAATCCTAACTGATGTATGGAATCAAAACTCTGCAGTCCCACTTTAGCTCTAGAGCATTGGCAGAGAAATCCTGTGCTCACAGGGTGAATTGGAGTCAGTTTATTATCCTGGGATTTCATAGGTCACTTTTGGCCCTCTCCTCTCACTTCCCCACCACCAGCATCTAGCTGGGTAACAAAGGAAGGGGGGAATCCTGTTGGTGCTGCTGGTAACAACAGCCTTAGGCAGAGTTGCTGGGAGGTAGTGTATAAAATGGCATATAAGAAAGAATAAAATAAAATCACCTAGTGAGATATCAATGGGTTTGGACATGGTAGTGTTTTTGCATTTGGTGGGCCATCAATACTGCAGTTAGAGTCTCTTTCATACAGTAAAGCATGGTGATACACCCAAGTCAGGATTGATATTTGGCCCATCCGTATACAAAGATCAATTGATCACTTCCAATTTGGGCTTGGTCATTTATTGAGCAGCAAAAACCTTTCTGTTTCTTGACACATTTTAGTGTAGGGTTTAGCTCTAAATACAGCTTTGTTCCCCAGTAGAGATGGGCACAAAATGAACTTTTAGTTCATTTCATTAGTCGTTATTTGTTTTGTTACGGAACAAAATGAATAACAAACCTCAGAGTGGATTTAGAATGAACCGAACCAAACTGGAAAAAAACATTGGTTTATTTTGGTTTGGTTCATTAATGGCAGCAGAGATGTCTCCTACCTGGTGCTGGTCCTTCCTGGATGGTCTGGTCTTCCTGGCTGCAGGGAGGGGCAACCAGAAAAGGGGGGGGAGTCAACTGAACGTGCTACAGCTGGTAGGCTGCCATGGTTGGCAGTATAAATAAAATAAAATAAAATAAAATAAAATATCCAGCATGTGGGCCCCAGTACCAACCCACGAGCACTGGACCCGGCCTGCGGGTCACTGAACCGGTCCATGGACTGTGGAACTGGTCTGTGGCGGGCAATTAAAAAAAAAAGCCGACAGGCCTGTGCTACAGCTGTAGCACGGGGCACGGGGTTGGCAGTAAAATAAATAAAATAAATAAAAATAAAATAAAATAAAATAAACATAAAAGGAATGCTGACCTGCCCCCAGGGGTGGCTGGGTTGGCACCCTAAAATAAATTTAAAAAAAAAGAAGTGGCAACCCCCCCCCAGGAGCCGCACAGTTGGCGCTTGAAAAACAAAACAAAAGAAAACAAAACAAAAAATGAGGCACTGGCCCCAAGCCAGCACCTGAAAAAGCCCCTGCCACAGGGGTCAGTATCGCCCCGCCGCCACCGCCACACAGTAAGGATGATGTGATGAATGATGATTGAAGATGATGAGGAGGATGTGGATGATGAGGATGAGGATGCTGCCAGTCCAGTTTGTGCAGTTATTGTCAACGTCTGTGTTTTTTAATTTTTATGAATGTTTTTTCCCGCCCAGGCACTGTCAAATTGATTAAATCGCACAAAGTGGGGGAAATGAATGATTGAAAATGAACCAACGAAACGAATACCAGTATTTGAAAATTTTTTGTTAAAAAAGAAACAAAACAAACCCTAAAATGAACCAAACCAAAACGAATCACAATTTTTTCAGTTCATGCCCATCTCTATTCCTCATTTCTTGCTATCATCTCCTCCCTCTGTTCTGATGGCTGGTGGCTGGTGGTAGCCGCCAGAGACCTCTTGTAGTGGGGTGGCTAATATTTTTTTATTTATAAATAAATAAATAAATAAATAAATAAATAAATAAATAAATAAATAAATAAATGTTCTAACACATTGGAATTAACCAATGCTTAATTGTAACCGAGAGAACCTTTGCAATCTATTGCTTCACCTAATATTTCCTAGCCTATTCTATGAATTTCAGATGGAGGATTTTGAAGCGAACAGACAGATCAACCCAGATTACCTGGCACCTGTTACAAAAACAGTGTATGCCACATTCAACACAGTTGTCATCTAATCCAAAACAGCGGTTGCTTCAAGCATTGTGAAAAGATGTTCCAGGTACCTGAGTGTCTCTTTTCTGGATTTAACTGTTTAACATATCCTCCCCTTCCCCCGCCCCATTTCATAGCTTGATGCTGAAGCCACTTTTCACTGTGTTTCTTATCCTACTTTTAATTTTGTGTTACAGAATGAAATTAGCCATGGAAGGAAAATGCCATCTGGAGTTGGCCAAATCGGAATCTCTTCATTCTTCCGTATAAATTTTAAATCCTCTCTCCCCCACCACTGGCTTTTTAATATTCATGTTTTAAGCAGTCATAATTTGTTTGCTGGAAGAAGGATGGAGACGGCTCTCTGTTCTCTGAATGTCATCCTGAGATTTTTTTTTTTTACACAATGAGCAACAGCATGTTCTAGTGCAAGATAATACTTGCCATTAATGCCATATCACCTGGAAGTATTTAACTGTAGCATGCACTGACACAATGAGAATAGAATTTTAAAAAATCTTATGCAGAGATAAATTAACTTTCAGTGCAAAAGTTGTGACAATTTAAATAATCAGAAGCTGCGAAATGCCATACTAAGTAATTTATCTTGCCCTTAGCAATCAATACAGTTGTCTTAACGCTGTGTTGTAACATGAAATGCACTCAGTAGAAAAAAAAACTCATCTTTACCACTGAGCAAACCATGTTTTGACACTGAACTTTCAAAATCATTAAATAGATATGTTCTACCCAAATGTAAGAATGCATCTTACATTTATCTGCATTTAGCTTACACATTCAGGGCTCATTTCTCCAGCAAATCACTAAATGAAAGACAACTAATTACATACTGGATTAGAAATCTGTTGGCTATGTAATTAAAAGTTTGCTGTGCAGGAAAATGTATTTCATGTCTCTACCTGAGGCTTCCTGCAAAATAGCAAATAATAGAATAAGGGATTGCTGTGGATCAATTTATACTTTCAAAACAACATATACTGAAAAACGATTAAGTGATTAGGTATTGTATTCAAATATTAGCCTTATTTGCCAATAACTGTTTTGATCTGATATCATATGCAAGTATATACCAAAACATTTCTAAGACTAAGAAAAGTAATAATTGGTATACATCATTTTTTAAATTTATTGCCTGCTTCAACATAAGATGTGATCACACTAGAAGATGAAATCCTATGTATTTCTCATCTCATTCAACCTTTCTGGAAAGTGGTGCTTTGAAAATGGATTTATGTAAAAGAAATTTAGTTGCCCAAATCCTCTTACCTTGTTATACTAGCACAAGACAAACAACATACACTCTGGAGATGAATTGCCTTCAGTTAAGAAATATTGTATCTTTATTGTTGATTTAACCACTTTAGTCATTCAGCCACAGGTAGAATCACATTAAAATTGTAAATATACATACATACATACATACATACATACATACATACATACATACATACATACATACATACATACATACATACATACATACATACATACATACATACATACATACA
>JAHTLZ010003526.1:38938716-38972714 GCA_023846285.1 Phrynocephalus versicolor
GGAGAAAGCAATAGGAGGTCAGCACTGGGGAAAGCATGGGAAGGCAGGCATGTGAGAGCACACTGGAGCAATGTGTAACTGCTGGAGCAAAAGAGTGAGGGGGAGAACCCTTGCCCAGAGTGAGGGAAAGGTGGGGAAGAAGCAGGGCTGGAATTGGGTAAGGAGGGAAGGGGAAGAGAAGCACAGGGAAGAGACCATCGAGCCAGAGAGGCACGGGCAAGGAGTGTCCCCATTGCCGCTGCCACCCTCACCTTTTCCCCTCTCTTCAGCCTCCACTTACTGGGACTGGAAAAGAAGTGGCTTTAAGGAGACTCATGGCACAACAGTTAAATGCTTGTATTGCAGCTAAAACTGTGCTCACGACTTTGGGTTCAATCCCAGGTAGCCGGCTCAAGGTTGACTCAGCCTTCCATCCTTCTAAGGTCGGTAAAATGAGTACTCAGCTTGCTGAGGGGTGCAATGTGTAGCCTGATTACTGTAATTAAACTGTAAACCGCCCAGAGACTACTTGAAGAGGTATGGGGCAGTATACAAGCAGAATATTTTGCTTTGCTTTTGCTTTTTTGTGCACCCCACCTGCAGGGCATCTGCATTTTGCAAGCCCTCCCTGTTGGCATGGAAGCATCACTTGTTTTGCCAGGTGTGCCCAGGCTTACTTCCATGCAAAAGATGACCTTCAATTTAGGGTGGGGGGAGAGTAATTATCTTATAAATATCCCAATATCTGGAAGCAAAGAAGGGCTAGGAGGACATTCCAAGTGTTTGGCTATTTTTGTGACATGATTTCAGAACCATCTGGAAAGGTCTCAAAAAGATATAAACTTTTTCCTATATATGGCACTTGTCAGAGGAAGAACACATCTGTCTTGTATGAATTAAATTTCATATGTTTGTCTCCCACCAGGCCACTTCAATTTCAAAACTCAGCTGTTGGCAACATTGGTAGATTGTGTGGTGATTAGAGATGGGCACAAAACAAACTTTCAGTTCATTTCATTATTCGTTATTCGTTTCATTACCTAGCAAAATGAATAATGAACCCCAGAGTGGATTTAGAACAAACCAAACCAACCGCCCCCAAATTGGTTTGGTTCAGTTCATTTCATTAATGGGGGGTGGAGATGTCTCCTACCTGGTGCTGGTCCTGGAGATCCGGTCTTCTTGGCTTCAGGGACAGCAACCGGGGGGGGGGGAGCTGACAGCGACGTGGTTGGCATTAAAAATAAAATAAAAAAGGAGTGCTGACCCAGCCCCAAGGGTGGCTGGGTTGGCACCCTAAAATAAATTTTTAAAAAAGAAGTGGCAACCCCAGCACTGATCGGCCTCAGGGGGCTACACATTTGGCGCTTGAAAAAATAAAAATAAATAAAAATAAGCAAAAATAAAAAGGAGTGCTGACCGGGCCGCAGGGGTGCCCATGTTGGTGCTTCAAAATCAAGAAAAAAAATAAAAGAAGCACCCACCTAGCCCCAGGGACCACGCGGTGGGCGCTTGAAAACAAAACAAACAAAGAGGCACCAGCATGGGGCCCTGCCACAGGGGCCAGGATCCACTGCCACCGCCACTGCCGCCACCGAGCCACCACCGCCAAGAACCCAAACCAGTTCAGATTTGTACAATTTTTTTAAAAAAAATTGTATGAACTCGAACCCGAACTGAACCAAGTGTGGGCCCGAACAAGACGAACCCGAACCATTGGTTTTCTGGTTCATGCCCACCTCTAGTGGTGATAACCAGGACCAGTCTGAACAGAGCAGTGGTTTCCAACTTTTATTGAAATGGGACCCCCTTTTATAACAGCTAAGTAATCTATGTCCCCTGCTGCTATATTTGCATAAAAAGCATTTTAATGATTAGGTAAACCCTTCTTAGAAAGTAGAGGTTTTTAAATTTCACCAGCAGACCCTATTTCTCATACATACACATACATAGTAACTTTAATACTGCACTCTGAAGCATCAGGGAAGAAATTATTTAAGAAAGACTATAACAGGTTATACGGCAACCTGTGATTCCCCCAGGAAGCATGTGGCAATCCTCTTGGGTGTGGGTGTCACAATTCCAAATTTTGGAAACACTGAAATAGAGGTTCCAACACTTTTTTGGAAGCAGGTGTGTTTAATTAATCCTGTATTATTATTTTCAGGAATCATGTTATTTATTTGACAGATATGGACAAATTTGTATCAAGCTCAGTACATCTCCATAGACATGTACTACATAAAGGCACACAAGCATACATCACTAACCTTTTTGTTTTGTTTTGTTTTGTTTTGTTTTGTTTTGTTTTCATATGAGTAGTAAACTTTCTCAACTTTTCATTAGGAGGATCAAAAATATGTTTTGTGGATATGTCACTTCACAAATCAGGATTAGCTGTTCCCAAGCAGTGTGTGAATGATTAAAATTGGCTGAATTACTTTTGTAATTATTTTAAGCAACTTCTAATCAGGATTTAAGAACCATATCCATACTCTCATTTTTAATTACAAGCTGATGCTTGAAGGGCTTTAGCTTGGCAGAAGAGCTGCAGACGAATTCTCCTCACAAAATAATATATGCTGACTGGTCCACCCATGATAACAAGGTGTCATACTAATTAGTACTGCTGGTTCCAAAGAAAATGTTTTTCTACTCTGTGGTTGCCAGTGGGTGGCTTGCACAACAACTTTGGCCCTTCAGTTAAAAACAGGAAGTGTTTCATTTTTGAGACTGTACAAGAAAATACATGGGATCAGATTTGAAGTAAATGTAGTAGGAAATGGCAAAATGTTCTCCTAAGTCTGAGCTTATTGTTTCTTTTAAATACAAAAACACGTGGAGATTTGATAGTGAAGGAGGAGAGACCTGACCCCTCTCTGTGCCACCTGCTGCCAATTCCACTATATATTGCAACTTTTTAAATTGCCACAGAGAAAACACACATAACACACACCACTCCTTATGGCTTCAGAAAGTATTCAGCAATTTTTTGACCCTTGGATGTAGGATTACCACACCAGTGTTCCCTCACCAGTGTCTGTGCAACCATTGGATGGTGTCTGTTTGCCAACTTCTAGCTTAAAGGGTCCTTGAATGACCAGACTGAAGATGTACTAACAGCATAAAAACCGAGAGGGAAGGGAAGAACCACTTTTATCTGAACAACACGAACACACAGCGTCAGCTGATATGGCCAATAGTTTAAGCCCTACCTGTGCTTGTGAATGACAGCCTTTGATCTTCTCTTTTAGGCTAGTTGATGAGCAGGTGGTGTTCTGTAACAGCAGTAGGAACATGTGTAGGCAGAGAGTCTTGACCTCCTATATTTGGGTTCTACGCCTATCTATACGTTGCTTTTATTGGCATTGGAAGTATGACCATAAATTAACATTTGGCAAGAGCCACATCATCTTGCAGCATGTTCTGTGGAGGTTCAAGCATCTTCCGTTCACACCAGCATCCTTTGGCTACCACAGCCTTCATTTTAAACTGACTTTCACACATCCAAAAACACATATTTTAGTTTGGGCAGATTTCCATGCCAACTGCAGGAATTGTCACGGCAGTTTCTGCAGTTTGCATTAAAATTGCTACTTAAGATTGCTTTATCCTCCATGACAACCATCAGACAAAGAAAGTTCCCACTCTGTGAGTGTATCATTTGTATGTCAGCAGTAGTTTCCCATACAGTGCAGAACCATCCCCACACCACACCACACACTACTGTATACCTTATTTTATGTGCTGGTGTAAGATATCCCTTGCTACTGTTTTGAAACCCTCTGGAGCTCTGAGTGACTTACATCTCTGGACCATACCAGAAATATCATTGGGTTGTTCATTCACTTTCACCAAATAAATCCTTTCCCAAAGCAAAATGTTCCACATGACAGGGAAGATGGTTTCCAAGGGTCCCCCCCCCTTTCTATTTGCTGCATCATTAGATGTACAGCTGCCTCATGTGCCACCTATTATTTCTTTACAGGCCAATTCAGTCAAAACAAAGCACAGGGCAAGAGACTGACACACATATCAGTGAGAATGGGTGTATACGAAACTGTCTTTTTGTCCTGTGTGGGAAGCTCTTTCATTGTGGGGGACATATTAATGTGTGAATCAGCTTCAAGGTTCAAACAGCACCCTTCTCTGGCTTTGCTAAAGCAGAAAATAATTTCAGCAAGAAAAATATAAGGTTTGAGACTCAGCAGATTAGATACTGTGTTTTATTTATTAAAATGTTTTATTGATTGGGGGAACCCTCTGTTTCTAGAGTCAGAGATTTAAACTAGGTCAGACAGGAGAAATCATGTTTTTAACTGAAGCTCTGTGCATCATGCATTTAATAAGATTTGATTATGAAGCGAGAGATTAGTGGGCAGAGTAGAAAATGGATCCTTCCATGATGAGAGCCTCACCCTCCGCAGCAACACAGGGAAATGTCAGTCTCTGTTGGGTACATTAAGGCAGTGTGCATTTTTAGCTCACAGATGTGTGCAGTCAGTGGGCGGGCAGCAAAAGAACACAGCCATGCCTGAGGAGAACTAACACTGCTTCAGTGCTTCCACTCCCTGCGTGCAACGCCCTGCAGCTCAGTCGTCTTTCTATTTATTCCCTTACCAAATGATACAGTTTTCCCAGAAGCTGCCAATGGTAGGTGCCCAAGAAGAGAGGGCCTCCCAGAATATTAAACAAAGTGACATCCTTTGTGATATGGATTCCTGATGCAGAAAGAACTTGTGCACTATCGTTTGTAAAAGCAAGCTTGTAATACTGTATTTGTCTGCCTCTGCTTGGGAGCCAAAAACACAATATCAGGCCCTTTTCATGGTTTGTCCTCTCCTGTTAAATAGCTATCAATCCTCCAGATATTACTGTCCTGTACGGAACATGTACTTGCTATTTAATCCATTATGGTATCAAAATGCAAATTTATCATCCTTTTTTATTCACCAGCACTATACAAGAACCTTTCAGTCCTTCTACCCTTGGCTTATCCATTTTTCTTTTTTCTGTTATGTCCTTGTAATCTCTGTATCAGGTTCAACAGGACAGAGGCAAGCAGCGGGTTGCATGGGCTGTTGGGCAGCTAGATTGTGAGGTGGATGAGATGGAAACATTGCCTGAGCAATAAGGAACCAGGCAAGAGTTCCTTTACATTGACCAGGCTAGGACCTCCTTGAATCACACCTGGCCTGTGGTGCTCTCCAGACTGGATAGCATTAGTCCTAAAAAGCTTTGAGGGGGAGGCACATAGGTTTGGTAAAGCTGAGGTCAGGGTTGCCATTCCTTCTGCTTGCAAGACCTCAAGATGGCAGAGGAAGCAATAGACCTGAGATTCCACAGAGAGCATTCCCATTGAGGCCCACCAGTACTTCCATATTCAAGATCTTGCTGTATTTTGTAATTTCTTGCTTTAGGAAGAAGAGGAGAATTATAACCCCATTTTGATTTTTTATGCAGCCTTACTCAAATCCTGAAGAAAAGGGGCTCCTATTTCTTCACGTCAAGGGCTGGGTGGGGTTAGAAGAATGAGTGAATCAGTTTGCTGCTTCTGGCAAGCATTGAGGTAGCATGTTGACAAAAGGACATAGGCCTTATTTTTATAGTTCTGAACTTTCTACAGCCTTTATAGTATAAATGAACACAATTAATTGTACCTATTCTGAGTCTATTAGTGCTTAATGATCAATCCAGGAAGAATTTTAATATTGAATTTAGGCTCTAAACATCATTAATCAGTTTAATTGACTCTGTTCATTATGAAAATCATAACAACCTTATTTTTCAATTAACAGAACAAACAGAACTAAAAGCAAAGCTGTTCCCCAGACTTTTCCGAAGTTACCAGCTGAAGAACAATTTTCAGGATACATATTCTTCTAATGATGACTGAAACTTCAATTTATTTCTAGTAACTTGTAAACCTAGGTTGAGTAATTGTGAACTTTCTTTTCAGCTGGAGAGATCCTTTTATGTCTTACACCAAACATCTAAACATCCCAACTATCCTGCAAATGATGTGCTACTGCTTAATCAAAGATTTTCAAGCATCTGTCATCTTTTCCCCCAACCATGGCATTCCTGCTGCAGTGACCATGATACGGTGCATGACTCTGCTTCTTTTCCCTTTAATATTTCAGACTCTGGGAATATAAGTGAGTACCGCATGTGGGTGTAAATGCAGGTTGTCATAGCTTTCCTGGGCAAATTGCTATTCACTGAAAGTGAACAGCAAATTACAAGGCTCATGTTCTGTGAGATATAGTTTTCAAAGTTCTGGAAAGCACTTACTCAAGAAGAGCTTAGATATATGGCATAAATCTCCCATCTACTTGCTAAATCTTCTTCTTCTTCTTCTTCTTGGTTGTTGTTGTTCAAAAATACCAGTCTCTTGGACAGACAGCCACTCAGTTTGAGTTGTTACACAACCATGTGAAACAATCTCTGAACAATCTCCTGTTTCTTTACTAGCAATTTGAATTTCATGTGTGGATAATTAAACCTGCAAGATATTATAAGAATCCAGCCTCTCTTGTGCCTAAGCTACCAGTGCTGCTTCTCTGTTTAAAAACACAAGAAAAGCTGAATCTCTTATTCCTCATTTCAGTTTGCACAAGTGATGAAACCTTTGCATTTCTCCTTTCAGTCTCCAATTATTGTTAATTGAGCATAAAATATAAGTTCCTAACACTTGACATTTAACAATGTAGTTAAGGTTAAAAATGAGAAAGCAGTGTATTCACCTCTCAATAAGCATCCCATGTCCTTAAAATTAAAGGCTGATATATGATGTTTGCTGTATATTGTGTCTTTTACTATCAGATAATTGTTACGAGTCCAGCTAGCTGAATTTATAGACTAATCTCTTGTAGAGACACCGAGAATTCAGTCATCAGGCAAATAAAAATCCAAAGACAGTAAAACAGACAAATTCTGGACTCATGGCAGAAGAATATAAAATGAATATAAAGGGAATTTTTACAGTCAAAGCAGCTTATTCCCTATGTTGAGTCAGGAGAGCAATGTCTTTGTGATGTAAATGTGTGAGTGTGTGTGAGAGTGTGTGGGTGTGGGTGTGTGGAGACACATACACACACAAACACACACAATGAGTAGATTGCAAAACTGCAAAATGAAGCCCCAAACATAAATTATTCCTCTCCGTATTTATCTCTTCATTTTAAATCACCAGACCACAACTAGCCGGACAAGAACAAAAATCCTTCTAAAGCTCGTCATAATTCTGTTTCTAATAACAGAGAGAGGTGCATGATGTTATTGTACTGAATGTAGTTATTTGATTATTAGAGAAAATTGCCACATGCTTTCAAGCAACATGGCCACGTTTGAATGATATAATTATAATATTCAGCAGCTCACACATTTAAGTTGTGAAATTAGTGGGGTGGGGGGTTGCATCATGATCGAGGATGACCTCAAAACAAGTTTTACCCAGTTTATTCAGGACATGTTTACCTGTTTTACTTGCAGGTATGGAGACAGCAATAACAGCAGGCAGGAACAGCTGCAACGTGAGGGGGAGAACATTGGAGTGAAAGTTAGGGAGACTGCCTTTCTTGTTCTATATGAGTTACTGATGTAAAAAAATATCCTGTGACTAGAAGCTCTGGTCAGATCATGCAAACCAACATCACACTTTATGTTGCCCCCTCTCCTAGCAATATTATATTTTCCATTAAATTCTGCTCAGAGTAATAGCTGTGACTTCCCTTATTAACTCATCTCATGTTAGATCTTCCTCTTTGTCTACTGGTCCATTCCTCTTTCCCCAGAAATATAGTCTATTTTCATCACTTTTGTGTTGTACCATTCAAATGAGGCCAGAACTCCCACTTGAGCAAAAATGAGTAACTTGCACCCATGGTAAGATAGGTTCAGGTTATTCATTTTGCTTGAGTGAGAGTTCAGGCTTGACTTGATTGAGCACCCACTTTCCTGCTTCTCTGGCTGTCCCGAGTATTTGTACCAAGATCACATTTCAAATAAGTTCATTTTTGCTCTTGCCATTCTTCACTTTCTCTCATATAATATGGATGATTTTGACCTTGGTTTCCAGTGATGTTCTTTGTTAAATTCAAACTCTTCCTTTTTTTTTTTTTAATCTCAAGAAGCAAAGGGGCATCCTTTGGGAAACATGCATATAACATGCACACTACATGTCAGCAGAGCTTTTGGTCCATAGCTTTTCTCCCTCAGCTTGCCAAACTCAAAGAAAGGGATTATATATACAGCTGCAAAAACTGGACAGTGAAAATGAAAAAAGAACAAACCCAAAATGATTTGCTTAAAATATGGTGCTGAAGGACAGCTTTACAGATAAACTGGATCTCCGGAAAAATAAAGTAGACCCTAGAGAAAATCAGGTCTGAACTGTCTCTGGAAGCAAAAATGTTGACAGACACTAACAGACAACTTCAGACACGTGATGAGAATGCAAAAGTTGAAGTCAGCATAGAAGAAGAAAACCAAATACATAAGATGGGTTGGCTTCATTAAGGAAGCTACACCCTTGAGTTCACAAGAGCTGAGCAGGCCTGTTGAGGACAGGACACTTTGGATATCACTAATTCATAAGATTGCCATAAGCCTGAGACAAATTGATGGCATGTAACAACAACAACATGCCATTGCTATTGAGATCCTTGAGCTAGTGGAGAATCTGTGATGACTGTCATAGACAGTCATAACAGAAATGCAGTGGTAGTGAAGTGGCATTAGAAAGGAAAGTGTATATAGCTAACATAATGTGCACAATGCTCCTTCAAGTAAGATACCACTGAAGAATAAACCATCAGGCAAAAGTAAACAATAGTTTTAAATACAGACAAAGCATTCACCATAAACGGGAATCTGGAAACAGAGGTACAGAATGTGTAAAGAAACTAGGGAGAACCTGAAGGCTAATCCCTTCTCCATAGACACTAAGAAGAGTATCAGGCATACATCCCTAAATCTATGGGACTGGAGTCAATGTGACTGACCCCAAACAGCTCCAAATGTCTGCCTCTCAACATATATGCTAGCTTCAGATTATCAAGAATTGCATACATAGCTGGGGTCTGTTTTCAGGGCCACTTCCTTTCCTACCTGCCGTCAATACTGCTAGGATGCAGCAATTGTTTTTATTTGTGAGACACCTGAAAGTTTTGTCATGGCAACTGGACTTATTTTCTATCAGGACAATGGTCTGAATAGGCTCGTTAGATGGATAATGGCCTGGGGTGTGTGAAAGTCCTACCTATTCAGCCCTTCCCAAATCCCATTAAGTATAGGTTGTTAGCTGTGGTCTTCCTTTCCACCAGGGTGCTGGGAAGGGTTGAATAGGTGGGATTTTCACACACCCCAGGCCATTGTACATCTAATGAACCTATTCAGGCCACCGTCCACCTAACATGTCTATTCAGGCCACTGTCCACCTAATGAGCCTCTTTAGACCAGGGTGACATGAAACCAAGGTGAACTATAAATTGGAGGACTTGCACCAACTTTCCTTACAGTTTCGAAGCTACTTGGATGAATAGTAAAACGTTTCAATCTCATAAGAACTCCAGTTGCAACAACTCATCATCTGGATAACCTCATCGGGATGACTGATGATCTTGTACATCCATGAGGCATGTTGTGGTGGGCTGTATAGAACAATGCTCATATAAAATTCTTCCAGTTTCTTGTAAAGAAAGAGATTCAGTTTTGTAACAAACTAATCCTTGCTGACTCTTTTTGTTTTCTTCTATTTCTCTATATGTTTCTTCTAATGAAAATTGATTACTGAAGCGCACTGAAGCCAAATGGGCACAGTGGCCCTCTTCCCAGTCTGGGTGGTATGGCTCTTCATTTGGTTGAGAGAGTGAGGAGTCTGGGTGTAGTCTTGGATCTGGGCATTGTCCCTGGAATCCCAGGTGGCAGCCATTTCCAAGTCAGCCTTCTATCAATTTAGGCTTACTGTCCAGATATGCCCGTACCTTGATGGGGACTCCCAGAGGATGGTAGTGCAAGCGCTGGTCATCTCGAGGATTGATTATTGTAACGCTCTCTAGATGGGGCTTTCCTTGACCATTATTCAGCAACTGCAGCGGGTGCAGAATGTGACGGCCAGGCTGGTGGTTGGTGTGGGCAGATTTGACTGCACCACCCCAATACTGGCTTACTTACATTGGCTATCCATAGCTTCCTGAATAAGGTTCAAGGTATTGGTTTTGGTTTACAAAACCCTCCATGTCTTGGGACCTGAGTATCTGGTGGAGCGAATCTCCCAATGGTTAGCTTTGTCCAGGCTCACCAGAGCTTTGTTGGCCCTCTCGCTCTGGGTGGCCACCCCTATGGAAGCCCGCCTTCTTGGTGGCCAGCCCAGCACTCTGGAATAAACTGCCGACTGAGCTTTGGGTAGCTGAGTCTTTGCCAGCATTTAAGAGAGCCTTACAAACTTGGCTATTTAGAGAACATTTTGGCAATCTCTAATGCATCTGATTTAATTAGAATTGGCCTTCTTCACCGCTGCCACACACTGGGTAGACAATTTCATTGAGTTGTCCACCAGCACACCAATAAGGGGTTAAGGACAACCAATAACCAGAAGAACAGTGCAATAAGATAAATTAAATTTAGCAAAAACATGTTTCCCATCAGAATGAAAGAAACAGCAATTGAGAGAGCTAACCTCTTTTGTTGTATTTGGAGGTGGGGAGAGGGAGGGAGGGAGGGTGAGAATTTCTTCAACAAACATTTTCTTTTTTGGTTTGATCAGACTTCACAGAGGTCATGCTGCTGCCTTATGACTTCTGGAAACCAAGATATGGAATGATGAATTTAAGCTGCGTGGTTTTGCTCCATCCTGTCTTTCCTTTCAGTATTTGTTGACAGATTCTCATGGAGCCTTGATTCCACTCAGTGACCTTTGTATAGGAAAGCTGTGCATTCAAGATACTGTCATTTCTGCAGAATGTACAATCTTTTAAAAATAACATTACATTTTCAAAATTGCTTCTAGATATTTAAATTATGAGAACTACAGCCATGATGTTTGTTGCTCAGAAAGCATGTTAGAAAACACCAACATATCTCAATTTCACCCATGTATTTGTCTTATTCTGTTAACCTGATTTTGTGTGCATTTTATTTAAAATTGTATTTTTTGACTTGCTACATCTTTGACACAATTTAGTTAACATGCTTTGTGGAAGGCTATTTTGTTTTATAGCCTGTTACCTAAATGACCCCCAAGTGACACCGTCACTCAAGTATTGTACTGAGCCCTTGTTGAGAAATGTACAGATCTGAATGTGCTACTTACTGTTTGCCCCAAATGCCTTCTGCAGTCATTACAGTCCTCGTGCTGGCAGGGACCTTTCTCAACCTTATTTCAAATTCCAGATCCTTATCCACCTGCAGCCACTTAACCATTCCACACACTCTACTTTCTTCCAGAAACTTATCTAAGGCTGGTATCTCATTACAAGGATAGCTATAGCTGTACCTTTCCAGATATCCATGGATGTGTTAAAATTACATATACATGTCTCAATGTCTTAATATCTGGAAGGTGATTTCAGATGTCATGTCAAGCAGGAAGTCATGAAACAATGGACCTACAGTTCATTAGTTGTTTAATGTGACATGTGAACCTACAACCAGTGCTCTGGCTTATCTCTCTCTTCAAAGCTAAAGAAAAATTCCTTGTTCTGGTTTTAGTTTAGTTTGGCTTCAGTTTATGAGGGAGAGAAAAACTGGATCCTGATCCCACAGATAAAAACACCACTGTTCTACAGGGATCTTATTTGAAAAGATACAAATTTAAATGTACACACAAGCCATGTCCCAGGGAAGCAAGTTATTCTGCTCCCCTTCCGAGGTTTGTTTACTTTGTGGCCAAAGAATCAATTCCATATTTGTGAATGCTCCTGCCACTTTTTAAAAATCTCCTGCTATCTATTACAATACCAGTTGGCTGGGAATATAAATGGATGAAAAATGAATGAACAGACAAATGAACAAACAAACCCCACCATGGCTCACCCACCACTCAATCACCTGTCCCTGCACTCTTTCACCTTCACCCCATGCCCTCTTTCCTTTTTCACACCTTTCCCTCTTGTTCTCTTTCCCATCGGATCTTCCCTGCCCCCTAATCACTCCTCACTTGCCTCCTATGACCAATCTCGTTTTATTAGTGTAGGTGTAGGGGATGGCAGGAACCTCCTCACAACTGGGGGAATTCCTTATGTGGCATCTTGCCCACCATCAACTCATGAGTGCTGCACAGGAAATAAGTGTGTGAGTGGGAGCTTTCCTCCTAGCTGAGGGATTTGGTTCCACTGCTTCTCTGGCTTCCCAGACAGGCTGGTTAGTTCATGGTCAACCCATACCTGTCAAGTTTCAGATTTGAAAATAAGGGATATTTTCTGACACCCACCGTGAGCTATCCCACCACCACAATCAAGCTCCGGTATCTCTCAAATTTTAAGATAGGTATACAAGAAATCTAAAATAACCATTTGTTCAACAGGCAGCTGTAACTAAATTCTGCTTTTCTCCTTACAGGGTTTACTATGTTCTTTTGCCTATATTCATCATGCTATAATATTTTATTCTTTCAGTCACAAACATATGTCCACTTCATCTGTTGTTTCTCTGTAATAAAATGTCTTTGTCACTGAGCATAAGCAGAATTCAATTGAGATCGCCTTTGACTAAGCAGAAGGGGCTCAATTCCTCCCCCTCCTTCTTACTCAAAGAGGGGAAGGGGAGTTTGCTCCCCCCTCCCTTCTCAGGTTGTTCCTTTTGTCACATAGGCAAGCTAAAACAATAGCCCTTCTCTGGCAGAGGCAGCTAGAGATCTGCATTTCTAAAGTTGTTTTCCAGGTTTTGGGAGCAAATCTTTATAACAACTAATGAATTAGTCTGCCACCTGTGAATGGCCTGCCTGGCGGGTACCATATTTTTTATAAATACAGGACATTTTTGGTAAAATAATAGTACGGAAACACGGTGGGACAGAGGGGTAAACAATGGGAGTTTCCTGGGCAATACAAGACACTTGACAGGTATGGGTCAGGCCTGCCTATGAGAATGTAAGCAGCAATTCAAAACCACATGGTTGTCACATTTTTTTTCAATCTCTGTCATTTCCATCACTCCATAGAGCGATACAAATGAACAGCATAGATTTTTGACGTAGATAACCAACACTTGGTAGTCTCACATGACATTATAAATAATGGAATGAAAACTGATGATCTGTTTAGCCATTTTCACTACAGCTAAAAGTGATTGGGCCTGAATGGTGGCTGTTCCAGCAACTGTTAACCAAAATAGCTACATGGTACCACTTTGTTGAAGGCAGTTTGTTTCCAGGTGAGGAAGACTGTTGCTTCCATGGTCCATTTTTGAGTTGTATGGCCTGTGTAAGAAACAAAGCCTTGGATTGGGAAGTCTTCTATCTCCTCATATTTCAAATCAGTATCAGTATCCATCCTTGCATATTGATACAGACTTTGTTAAGTGTTTCTATTTACTCAATTGCTTTGGTTAGTCTTAACACTGATTGACTCCAGTTGAGGCTACCATTTATCTTTTCTGCTTGCCATGATAAAGCTGTCTTAAATCTGTCCTGCTCATGGTGGTGACAGATCATTTTTCAAAGTCATCTGGCAGTGCTTATTGTGGAGGAAATCTCATTCACTTAGCCAAGGGCACTGAAAGAGTGCACGTCGTTTAAAAACCTACAGGAGGAGAAGGCTGTTGGCTTAACAAAGCCACATATACACCAGACAGTGTCCAATGAAAATTTCTATTGCTGTTAGACTTTAGAGTTATGACACACAACTCCACTGATGTTATTTTCTTCCATTAAATCCTGAATAGCCTCTGTCAGTTAAGTAAGCTTTAGGGAAGCTCCATTTTCTAAATAAAGAGGTAATCCTTTATGAAACTATTTGGCTGCAGGTATATTCTGAATTCTGACACATTACGATAGTGCAAGCTAGGTGTGACAGCTTTTGAAAAAGTTACTGTTTTGGACTATATGCCTCAGAATACCCTTCTAGTGTAAATTTGTACCAGCTCGTGATCTTACTGGGAGGAGATTGGCATTGACAAAGCTTGGGACCAAAAATATCAACATATCATAGCTTACTCAGCAGAGAACACTGGTGAATTTTACAAAGATGGAAAACCAAGAAATTATTGATACCAGATAGAGGTATTTTGACCTTATTGAACATTGGAGGGGCCAAATTTGTCTAAGGACTTGAGAAGATATATCCTTTCCCTACTGTGTATTGAGACTATACAATCTCATGAAATCATGGTTTCAAATCAAATCATGCAAAATGGGAGACAACAGAAAAAAAATCCTTATGTAGCATAGTAAATCACAGTGAATTTGCCCACTGAATGCATGGTGATTTTGTAAGTCAACTCTTCTGTAAATTCCTTTGATTCAAGTGGGCCTACTCTAATTGTGGCTTACTTTAACATAGTAAATCACAATTAGATTAGAATTATTTAAGTCAATGGAGGAAGTGATTCACTAAATTCCTACTGATTCAATGGAGGTACTCTGTTGTTATTTATTTATTAATTCCGGTCACAATTGGTGGGCAGTGCAAGTGGTAAATTGAAGTCAGGATAAAGTAGGTGAAGAATATGATGCATGAGACCGGCAGCTTTCAATTCTAATTAGGAATGGATTAGTAATTTAGGCATAGGATACATATTTTTTGTATAAAATATGCCTAAGAGTGATAAATGAGTGCTGCCCAAACCGCTAAGTCTTTGGGAGGGCACTGAACAAGTGGGAAGAGCCCTGCTAATTATAATCAGGAATAAATAGTAGAGCCACTTGCCCTTTTCCCTGACCTCCTTGCTTGAAGGACGATGAATAGTATACGAGAGTGAATTTACATCAATAAATTGTCACCTGGGTTTAATCCCACAAATGTGTCTTGCCTCTTTATTTCCAGGCTGGGTGGGCAATTGCTCTCTTAATTCTCTCAGCCAAAGGAAAGGAACCTACCACATGCCTCAGTATCGCAATGGCAGGCAGCATCCTCTAATGAGGATTTCCTGAGCCCCACAGTACAGAACAATTCATCTAATGGATGTCTGAAGTGGAAGTCACCAGCAATTCTGTTTACTTGGCATTTTTCACCTTGTAATTCCTCCCCCCCCCCGCACCTCCCCCAGCCACTGGTTTATGAGTTCTGCAGCCTTTTGTTCTCACTCCAGCTGCAAAGCCACTCAGTTTGAAAGCTCTATTTCCATCTTTGCCATTTTGTAAAAGAGAAGCAGCTGCTAGAGGAAGATTATAAATTATAGACAGGTTTTTAGGAGGAAGGAAGAAAAGTCAGAGCAATGCAGTAAAAATTAGATGTATCCTGCTATTTTCTGCTTGCCAGTAAAGAAGTTAGAGCTTAGCACAGTCTCCATATTTACAGTTATAAGAATGGGCCTTTTGTGACTTTGTGAACAAATATAAATGGAAGGACAGAAGAAAGGAACGAAGTTGAGTTTTGCCTCCTGCACTTGTCTGTATCTGTTTGAATTACGTGGTATCACTTCCATGAATCAACTGAATATTTTACCTCAGTCATTTTCATTTCCAGTTAATCTGACACCTTTCTGCTAAATACTACCCCATTTAAACGGATTAAGCATTTTTCAGCTATACCGAACAATGTGCCAAAGGCAGAGTGCCAGCACTAGCAGTGTTGATGTTTACATAACTCTATGTGCCAGCGTGCACACACACACACACACACACACACCTGAACACCTCTAACTACCATGAAGTTCTTCCTTATGTTCAAATGGAATCTCTTTTCCTGTAGTTTGAAACCATTGCCCCGTGTCCTAGTCTGTGAAGCCATGGAAAACAAACCTGTTCCCTCTTCAATATGACATCCTTTCAAATATTTAAACATGGCTATCACGCCCCCTCTCAACCTTCTCTTTGTAAGGCTAACCATTCCCAGCACCTCGACACATTCAGGATTGTCAAATATCCTTTTTAAATTGAGGTGCACAGATCTGAACACAGTACTCCAGGTGGGGTCTGACCAGAGCAGAATAGACTGCTACTATCACTTCCCTTGATCTAATATTCTATATTATTTTATCTCTTTTTTAAAATTCTGATCAAATAAGGCATTCCTCTATTGATCTTTCAGCAACATTTTTTAAACTTAAATTTCCTTTGGATTTCATGGATCTTATGGAAGACGTCTCCTGTTTTCTTTTTCCCCCTATGCTGTCATACCTTCGCAGTGACTAATAAAATATATTTATTTATTTGCATTTTTATGCTACCCTTTTATCAGTTGGAAGATCCAAGGAATTAAAACTAATTAGCAAGATACTGCTCAACTGCTTAGCCACCGTGGTAGCTGCAGTTTATAACTGTGCACATGACCACCAACTTATTAATTACCTTCAGTCCGCTACAGTAGTACTTTTGATACTATGTGCAAGTTATAGAAGGTTTGAATTTAAACACTGACTCTAATTTCTGTCATTTTTTTTACCTTTGCTTCTTGTATGCATGCAACAATTTTGAGGGTTTCATCAATCATTTGCTGTTGATTTTCTCCTTTTGGATTTGGTTACAGGAGTAGGCTTTATAGATTCTTCCTTGAAATCATCTCTACTTTGAATCCACAGTTCTTCTGTTTCGCGATCATTACGTTTGATAATGCAAGTCTATTTTTTCTGTGGTCTTTATTTTTTCCATAAATGTTATTTAAATTATATTCTGGCACCTAGATTGTTTTAGTGTGCTTTGCTACAAAGTACATAGCTACAAAGTAATCTACTTTGTAGCTATGTGATTCAAAACATCTTGTTCCACTCCATTTCATTCAAATATTTATTTATTTATTTATTTATTTTTAAGTTTATATACCACACCAAAGGAACTCTGGGCAGTTTACAAACAAAGCAACACAAACAATCAAAACCATCACAATTCCACTCAAATAATACACAACAAAGAGAGGGGAGAAAAAAGTAAAAGAGTCTGGCAAGAGGCATAACAAATACTAACAAAAACAACAAATCACAAAAGGGCACAAACCAAACATTAGCGATTGCCATAAGCTTCCTGGAACAGCCAAGTTTTCAGTGATTTCTTGAAGGCTGTGAGGGATGGATCCACACAGGGAAGTTTGTTCCATATGGATGGGCCTACCACTGAGAAGGCCGGATTGCAGGTCATAACCTTACAGGCCTCCCTAGGGGTGGCCACCAGAAGTGAGAAGGCTGATGAGGACTCAAACTACAGGAAAATATATTCAATTTAAACATTAAAAACTTCCTGATGATTAGAGCTATCCGGCAGTGGAATATGCTGATCATGGAGGGTGGTGGAGTCTCCTTCCTTAGAGGTTTTTAAGAAGAGGCTGGATGGCCGTATGTCGGGAGTACTGTGATGGGGATTCCTGGCAAGGGGTTGGACTAGATGGCCCTTGAGGTATCTTCCAACTCTATGATTCTATGAATGACCCCCCCCCCACATACACACACACACACCTCTCACCATATTAAAGTGTGTATTGAAGGCAAGGACCACAGATGATAGTATATAACAACTAGAGATGGGCACGAAATGAGCAATTTTTTGTTTTTGTTTTCGTTTTTTGTTTCGTTACGTAACGAAACGAAAAATGACTTTTGTCTCCAAAATGAAATGAAACGAAACGAAATGAAACACCAGAAATTTTGTCATCCGTTTCGTTTTCATTGTGGCAAATACATTGAACTGTAATGAATGCTAATGAAACAGCATTTTTTGTTTTTGTTTTTGTTTTTTGTTTCATTACGTAACGAAATGAAAATGAATTTTTTTGCAAAAATTCACAAAAACTGAAAATGAACCGAAATGGACCCCCTAAACGACAAACGACAAACGAAACACCATTTTTTTGAGTCATGCCCATCTCTAATAACAACAGTGGCCAGTGTATGTATTTACTACTTTCCCCCCTTTGCTATCCATTTTTCATGGAGCTTGGTGGCATGTGGGGTAACATAGCTCTCTATGCCTATTATGCCTGTAAAATAATCCTGTAAGGTAGGCTAAGCAGCTACATAAATATCACCCAGCTGCATGCATTTGCAAACCTTGGGGCTGAATTGGCCTTGGTTGTATTCCCATTGCTACAATACACAGATTCTGTTTATCGTTCCTTGAAGTTCTTATGCTAGTACCTTAGACTTCACTCTGTTATTTGACCCATGTTAAGCAAGATGAGCAGAACAGAAAAAGAAATGATGGACAAGGATATACTGTGGATTTTGAATTACTTAACAGCTAAAGACTGTTGATACACACTATTACAAGGCCCTAGGAAATTCTCCATTGTCTGTGATTACTGTTTATGGCCACTTACCAGTTTTAATGAGCCAAAAATGAGCTCGATGACAACTGAACCAGATTCCTATGCAGTGAATGCCTTTGAAAACCTGGCCCCTGCTGTGGATGTTGCATTCCTGATAAGCTGATGGCAATGTATGAGATAATTTCAACATTAGTGCACAGTATTGTTCCAGGATCCTGATGACTACAGAGAAGCAGAGAATTCTGTGTCACTAGGCTTGTAGGGTGTCTGCAGGGCTGCTAGAAGGGGGTGGGGTGGGGAGTTTCCAAGGGCTATGTACAGTTGACAGAAACCAATCAATATTCACTCAAATTTCCATATCAAGAACAATACCTTACAGGTATTTTAGCACAATGCATTTGCCTTTCTGAGCTTTATGTAGGGCACTGTTATTGATATATATTTTTAAATGCCAAGTTACTCTACTCCTGCTAGGTATATTTTTTCTGTAACCCCACAGCTACCTATGACAAACAGAATATGTTTCAGGAATCATTTGCCATTAATAGACATGCGAATATTTGTGAAGCATTCAACAGTATGTCTTGAACGGATGAATGGAGAGCAGCAGGGTGGGAAGAGGAAGAGAATGGGGGGATCTGTCTTCCTGAAGTGTTTCCCCCCCCCTTTGTATTGCTAATTAATACATTGTTGATTAGGGCTATGTGTCTGAGACAGCTTCTCTTCAGGTTGTGACTAGAAATTCCTATTTATAATTCCAATTATGTAGCAAAATTCTTTGCCCCGCCCCAGATTGAAATAAAGAGTCGAGACCAAGTGGTTGGGTTTTAAAATGGGCCACAATTTATTCAAAATAAATCCTGATGATCTTTTAAGCCCTTCCTTACTCAGGGGGGGGGTGCCTGTAGTGCAAGTGGGTTAACAGCTGGAATCGCAGCATCTCACAACCCATCACTTAAATAATTGAATTCCTTACCTTGTTAAGCACAAAGTTCAGCACCTTACTGAGCTCAATTTCATATTAGCCCCCAGAAGTCTTCCTTTCCATCATTAAAGTGTTGTCTCAGCACATATGTTATTATCTCTAGCTTTCTACATCCTAACTTTGCATTAATTTACCAGAGGGCTACCCATCACCTCAAGGGCAAATTCCTATGGGGCATTCTACTTGCCACCAGAAAGAAGCTACATTGTATGCTCCTTTCATGCCACATGACCAAGCAGCTCTGCCTCAAGGTCCCCTTGGATATTCCTCAAGAAGTTCTCTAGCCCTAAATCCAACAGGTGGACCCCATCTTGCCTATAAAGTTTGGGGTTACTAAACCTCATCTTTGGGTGTTGGGTAACTGACCCTAAACCATTTCTAAATGCCCTAGCAACCTCTCTATTCACTCATGAGCTGATCTCCACATGAGACATGGAACTGACGCAGACCACACTAATCTATTTTGAGGAAATTGCAAGTTAAATGTTCTCAGGTCAGCAATGACTTTGAGGATCAATTCTTTCGCAGGCATCCTAGCCAAATCATTGCCACCAAGGTGTATCATCCGTCCCAGAGCATGGCCCTCTATCCAATCCACTGAATTGTGGCCTGTACACCAAGGCCCAACTCTTGACCCCAACTTGAACGAACTGCATATCTTGCCACCCAAAATACAAAACTGTGTCCCAATACTGTCACCTGAGTTTGGCATACCAGGAGGACACCTGAAACGAGAACAGAGAACATGGCCATCCCCCTAACACTTGGGTAACTGGGGCACATAAACACAGTATTTTTGTGATCGCCATCTTCCAATGCTCTGAATATCGGACCTGCCATAACCCATGGCTGCTACAGGGGAAGTTGCTCCGAAAAAGTTGTCTCTTTTGCTTCTGCTGCTTTCCAAGTAAGCCTCAAGGCGAAAGAGAAAGATCTTGGAGAGGGCCACCCTTAAATAGACTGCCCACCCACACAATAATATACTCAAAAATAGCATGAAAATTTCATGCCCCATCTAATCAGGGAGACAAAGAAGCCCCGCCCAGAACTGGTCCAAGCAAACCCACCATTCTCAAACTACCTGCTAGTCATGTCAAATTATAAAGATCACCAAAACACAACCAGGTGCAAATCAATATTTATTTAGTAGTGAAAGTAAATTTTCCTTCCCAGGGAAGTTTCAAATATTAATCAGCTTTCATTGTCAATTTTGTATTGTTGTTATAGTTGTTGTTGTATTAGTTGTCATTGTTACATACTATCTGGCTTTTGGTGAGAGTATGAGAGAATGACCACCACAATGTCCTTTCCTCAACAGCTGTTGTTAACTGAATACTGTAGATTCCTTTATAGAGACAATCCATTTCATATTTGATCTCCCTTTTTCCGGCTCCCTTCAACATCTCCTAGCATTATTGTCTTTCTACTTTGCTTGTCTCAGTGGAAAACATAGGCCCACAAAGTACAACAGCCTTGGTGTCATAATTTTATGCCAGTCTTATTTAATTTGGGGTCCATTGGTTTGTCTTTCTGGTGGTCCACTGTGCTCATGAACTGTATGTAGAAAGAAGTGTCCCTCTACCCTCCCCCATCAGTTTTCTTTACTTGTCCAGCTTTCACATCCATACCTAATGACTGGAAATACAATTGTGTTAATAACCTTGGCCTTGGTATCCAGTGACAGATCCTTATACTTAATCCTCACAACTTCTTTGATGGCTGCCCACCTAAGTCTCAGTCTTCTTCTGATTTCTTGACTGTAGTCTTCATTTTGTTTCTTTACAAGGAATCGTTTACCTGGTAAGTTAGGGTATTTTCATAGCACATTTTACTTTTATTGGTGCACTGTAGTTGCAAAATCATAGGGTGGATGAAAGAAGCTATTTTGGTCTTGTTTCTCAAAGCTAAGCTATTTTCAACTCAATGTTCATTTGCTCTCTTTGCATCTAGCATGCAGTGTCTGAAGAAAACAGGAAGAAAAAGAATGAAAAGCAAAGAAGATTTGTGCCAAAATGTAGGAATTGATGGTGTCCACTTCAACTTCTGAGGGTGATGGTTGTATAAGATTATTAAATTGTAGTGAAAGCTAATATGTGGCAACCTAATGTGTTGGGGAATCAATAGTCAGAAGTGGTGTTTCTTTGGAGACAGCAGTTATCTGTAGAAGCCAGTTGACCGAGAGGGCAAGGGCTTAAATGACCCTAACAACATCATGAAGTTGTTGCAGTTTTAAAAAGACTGCATGACTGAAAAATTTACTTGTGAAAAAACTCCAGCAAACATTGCTGAAATTATTCCCAAATAAATATGCACAGTATTAGACTTCAAAAATGTGAAAGAATACTGAGAAGATTCCCTGACTAATTACTGTGATTGGAATAAATGCAGTTGATTCTGTCATTAGAATCAGTTTCTATCATTTAATATCCATTCATGCCAGACTTCTGAAAATAAGGTTCATTTTCCTAGGTAGCCAGCTAAGATGTTAAGCTCTTTTCCCATGTTACTTAAAGCACTGTAAATAGCATTTCTTTTTTTTAGGTGTTCACAACCATTTTAAAACTTGGGTGACTTTGTCAACAAAGCTAGGACTTGATTTTTAATGCAGTTAAAAGAAGAAAAACTCATTCTAAGCTGTTACGTGACTTCTGTTTCATGTTTAAGGATGGCAAAAAGAAGAAAAATCTTCCTGTTATAAATCCTTTTAATCCATCAAGTACTGACAGACTAGGAATTATTTTGGGTGATGTAGGCGTAAAAATGCCTCAATCTTTCCAGCACATTTTATATCAGATGATACATGCCCGTTAACTTTATCCTGTTAGGCACAAATTTGACTTGTATAGGTAAACAAAAATGAATGTCAATAAAAGAAAAGTTACACTTTGTGAACTTTGTTGGTATCTCCATTTTCCATAAAAACAAAATACCAGTATTTGCTATTATTGCATAACTTTTTATATATTTTTAAATTCTGTAAACTGCAACTTTACACGCTAGCTGGTCTGCAGATTAACTGTTGTTTACAATAAATCTGTGAAGATTCTCAGTCATCAGGTGAGGTTATCCAGAAGTTGAGTCATAGCAACTGGACTTCTTTTCTTGAGATGGAAACATTCCACTACTTGTCCAAGTAACTTCATCAGTCTGAGGAAAGTTAGTGTTGTTTACAATGTGGAGAGAATGAGTTAATTCTGCATTATACAGTTTAGGTTTGTATTATCATAATTGGCTGACTGGTGTTGAATCAAGCAATCTGTGCAAGCTATGTGCAGTAAAGGCACATGACAGTAGCTCAAGTCATGTTACCTGCTATTGTGAGTTGCATGATTGCTGTCTTCCCCAACAAGTAGTATGCTCAGAGAGAGAATATTGTCTCAGAGAGAGGGCATTGTTAATCTACAACATTCACACCTGGAAATTGGATCTGTGGGAAAATGTGTTTTTCTTATGGTCAACCTACCATAACTGGGCTTCCCTGAAGTCCCCTTTAAGAAAGTGAGATTGGCACACTCACAGCTTACAGTACTAGCAATGTCATGCATTAGGCTTTAGCCCCTCCTTCTGCCTCTTTCATTTTTCCAACTGCCACTTCAAGATTGCACTAGCACTCACTCAACTATGCTTTGCTCATACTGTTGGCACACTTGTCATCCACAGCAGGCTATCGGCAGTTCCAATTTGCCCACCAGTGTAGCCCAAGGCATTTTGCCCACTCTCCAGTGCAACCTGTCTTCTGCTTACCCAGTACTGCTGGCAGCTCCTACTGGTATTCCCACTGCTTGGGGTTCAGTCAGTACACCCATTATGTCATTTCCTGGCTGTTAGTGGGCATGTATTTATTTATTTATTTATTTATTTATTTAGTATTTTTTCAAAATAACTGGGAAGGTGTCAGAGGACACCAGGTATTAACTTAAAAATATTTTAGCTAGTGTTTTTTTTTAAGAGAGAGAGAAAGAGGCACAAAGCTCTGGATTCAGACATTCTGTGGATTTTTTAAAATCTGAATTTCAAATTAAAAGGAATATAATTGTGAATTCTGAATCCAAATTTTGGTACCAGTGCACATTCATAATATATTCATGCATATGTTGCCCTAAATCCCATTGTGTAATTTAAACCGGCATCTGCAGTCTTTTTTTGTTTTTAGTAATACTGCATATCTATGTTGCCTTAATAAAGTTTCTCTCTCTCTCTCTCTCTCTCTCTCTCTCTCTCTCTCTCTCTCTCTCTCTCTCTCTTTCACTTTCTTCCTCTAGCCCATTATGGAGGAGCAGAGGAAGTGATTAATTTGCCAATATTCTGACATGGTTCTCTTAAACCTTTTCATGAAACGGAAAATCCCCAGTGACAGGCAATTTGTCAGTTGCAAGGCTTGCTTTAGTTCATTTCCAGCAACTGCACACACTGGAAATGAATCAAAACAAAGTGATCATTCCCACATCAAAAAAGGAAAAGCTCCTGACAGAAGCCAAGAAAGGTGCGGCAAGGAACACTCTGAGGCCAGGCTGCTTAGCTCCAGAAATTATGTCATGTGAATGCTGTAAAAAGGAGCAGACCAACTGGTCCCCACGATGGACCAAGCAGTGTTCTAAACAGCTATTTAATTGCAGCCTAAGAGTGTCTTGTTTTGAAATGATATGTAATTGAAAATCTGTCTAATATTACTAGCTAAACTGAAAATTGTTAGCTACTCACCTGCTTATTCACTCAGAGTTGATCCACAACCAATGACTTATTAAGTCAGTCTTCTTTCAGAGCAAGAAGCAATCAAGTTCAAGAAAACTTTAATTGCATAAAATAAATCAAGTATAAAAGCATCAAATTCTGGAATGGCAAAATAAAAGATGGAATTAAATATTTGCAAGGGAACAGGTTAATCTCCAGCCTTAGTTCTGTGGGTCTCATTAGTGTTATATAGCATTCTGGCCAGGTATTCAGCCACCAAATCTGTCAGTTTGGTAGATTTGGCTGCATATAGGTACTGAGTGATACTCTCTGGAGATCCAGAAAGGTTAGAGATTACTGGTGCCAGAATTTTTTTGCAATGGGTGGGACAGGAAAGAAGAATATGAGAGTTGAGTCAGGTTCCAGTAGACAGTGTTTACATAGTCTGGTCTCAAAGGGTATGTTGTGGCATCTTGTGGTATCTACCTGAAGAAGCAATCTACATATTGTTCTTCCAAGATAAATACAAAAGGACTCCCTTTGAGACCAAACTCGCTTGGGAATTCCCCAATTTAGGAACAGCTTTTAAAATAAAGTTGATTACAGATTCCATGATTAGGAGGTCAAAGTTAGACATTGTTCATTCTGCTTCAGTCATTTCAAGTTATTTAAAGAGTAGTTACAAGTGCTTTAAAAATATGTGGCCTTTTTATTATTTAACTAATTTTCTTGGCTTTTAAGAAACTGCATGCAATATTGTGAAATGACATGATAGGATACTTTATACATGATTTAGATAGCATGGTTTTTTTTGGTTTTTTTTTTTGGAAATATTAATCTGGAAACAAATGAAGTTTATTTCTTCACCTATACCTGCTTGTGAAGATTCTCACTCATCCAGGTGAGGTTATCTGGAAGTTTGAAACTGGACTTCTTTGCTTGAGAGATCAAAATGTTTCATTACTCATCCATGCAGCTTCATGATGAAGCTGCATGGATGAGCAGTGGAACATTTTGATCTCTCAAGAAAAGAAGTCCAGTTGCCATGATTCAACTTCCAGTTCTCCTATACCTAAAACCAAAACACAATGAGACATACTTGTTGCTTGAGCTTACTAATATACTTGACGTAGAAAGCTGCAACTTAATTTAGCTGATAATATATTTCAGCAAGGACATAGCCTGTATTACCCAGAAAGGAAATTAGCATGTCACTTATTATACAAGATGGTACCTACTAGACGTGTCACCAACTTTGGTATTCTTCTCATATCCTGGCTCTTTCACCTCTATTTGCAGCCCTGGAGTAATTGAGAACGCTGTGAAATAGTTATCCACACAACACACCTTTCCATTTCTCATTTAGCAAGTGAATCAACAACTTCTAACAGGTGACTCTGTCAGAAATTTATTATTATTATTGTTACAACATAAGTGCCCTCAATTAATATTTTCCTAGTAGCAACCTGAATTTAATAGGAATTTTTCTGTGCCTCAAATGGTCACAATGTAGGTATAAAGCCAGGAAAGTATCGTTTTTATTATCCCCTGCTCTGCTATTTTCACTTGGCCTTTTAGTGAGATGACCTGGGATTATTACAGATTGGATAATTTATGATATGGGATAATAGATCATCAATATAAAGAGAGAAACCCTTAAATTCTTTAAGCTGCTCCTAGAAAGCAATTGGGACAACGTATTGGAAAATCATCTTGTGATTGTTAACAGGCTTTTCCTCCTGCCATGTCAGAGTAAAATATTTGGTGAGCCTTTAGAATTTTTATATTCTGTGGTTCAAATAAGGGAAGCATGGATAGGAAATACTTCAATGTTTGCTTTGTATCAGCCCTCTAATGAATAGTTTTACATAGCTACAAATTAAATTGGTACAATTCTGCCAAACAAAAGTAGCTCCAGAAAGAAAGAATTGGACATTCTTAAATAAGCTATTTGAGAACTGTCTTTTTAAAACAGAGGTTGTTTTCCAGGACTCGTGGTCCATGACTATAGTAGATTCTGTGCATTAAGGTCTGCGACCTTCACACCTAGCATGTAATATGCACAACCTATCAAAAAGGTTCTGGCTGCATCAAGTCCTTGAACTCTAGTGGCTATTCCTACCTAATTTCATAATGCGTTTGATAAAAAGTGAATTTGCTGTTGGACTGATGAGGCAGAGAGAGGGAGAGAGAGGGATATATATATATATTAGAGATGGGCACGACTCAGAAAAAAACCTTCGTTTTCGTTTTCGTTTTCGGCTAGGGTCCGATTCGTTTCGTTTCCGTTTTTCGCGAAAATTCGCAAAAATTAGTCGGTTCGTTTTTTTGTTTTTTTGTTGTCGTTAGTACTGGTTTGGGGGGGTAGCGGGCTCCTGGAGGCAGCTGCAGGAGTCAGCCAGAGCCACAAGTGACGGACTGGCAGACTCTTTGCACATGCTGCGTTTCACATACTTGTATGTAGTGTAATGCAAGTAGATCTGGCTTAGGATTAAGATGGGTTAGCAGTGCACAAGAGCTAGGGTTAGGCTAGTGATGGGTGAGGTTAGGGTGAGTATTGGGGTGCACCTCTGGGTGCCTCTCTGACCCACTTAGAAGGACAGTGTACTGGTGTATGGGTTAGACTTAGGCTTAGGGTTCAGGTTCGGGCTACGATTAGTGGGCTGTTTATGCCCGATTGGCACATCCCAGAAGTCTCTGTGGTCAACCTGGCCAAGTGGCCTTGCGATTGGTGGAAAATTTGCATGTTGCACTCTCATGGGCGAGCCCATCATTGCGAATGCACAGGTGTAAAAAAATAAAATGAAATGAAATAAAATAAAATCAACGGAGACGTTTTTTTGCAAGACAAACCCACTGCTGCTACTGTAAAAATTCAAGCATTTAAAATAGCTAATTTTCGCATGTTTCTGTGGTGCTTTGGTGGGGTTTTGGACCACGATTTAAAAAAAATATTGTGGTCGGCATTTTGGATCCCCCCGCCCGCACACCGCATGGCAAAGGCAGACGAGACGATCCCCCCCCGCCTGGTACCAGCAGCGCAGCAGTAGCAGTAGCCAAGGAGAGGGGGGCGAGGAAACCCCCACCCCCCAAAAAAACCACCCTTCTGGCCTGGTAGGTGCCCTCAGACAGTTTTCGCCTGCTTTTAGGGCCGGGAATTGGGTTTTTTTTACTTTTAAAAACTTTTTTTCTGTGCCGCTTGGCATTGCGTGATCGCGTGACGTCACGCAAGTAACGAGCACGACAAATCAGACCAAAATTGTTCGTTCGTCGGTTCGAGCTCGAAGTCTGGGGCAGTAATTCCCGTTACCGTTTCCGTAGAGTAACGGAACCGACTAACGGAAACGGAAACGGGAATACCGCTAAGTCGTGCCCATCTCTAATATATATATATATGAGAGAGAGAGAGAGAGAGAGAGAGAGAGAGAGAGAGAGAGAGAGAGAGAGATGAATTCCCTATTAAATGATTAAATGTCAGAATTGCAAAATAGGAGACTTTTGGTTTAAAAAGGGACTAAGTTTTCTTTTTAAAAGTTAATAAATAGTAACATGGAATGAGATCCATCTAACTGTCCATTTCCATCCCTTCAGTGGAGGTGTTGTGTACCCTCAATATTGATACCTACTATCATTCTATCCCTGTGTACAGTTGGACTTTGCATACTTTGAAACTAGTTAACACACATTTTGAGAAATAATTGTTTTTTTCTTATTTTTTAAAAAAATTGGGAGAAAATGGGACCTGAAACTAGAAAAGCTACATATCTGTATTGATGGCGTTTTAAAATCTACAAATCCTGTTCACATTCTACAAATTTAGTTTCAAGCTCCATATATAAAAGGTTTCTTCCCCTCTCTGCTAAAGAAAGCAGTTTTTATATGCATAACATAGGAAGGGGCACGACATAGAACAATAGCTGAAATAGATGTGGCACATCATGAGATGCTGGGACCTTCATAAGAGACAGATTCCAATGATTCAATGTTTATTGGGATTTCGCTTTTATAGAGCTACTCTATAATTCTCTATTCTAGTGCTTGATTTAAAGCCAAATTCAGTGCCTACCAGCGGTTATATCTTATTATTCCACTTTTCTGAGTTGTCAACCTTGTGTTCAAAGTGTGGTAATACTGCTAGATTGGCTGGAATGTTATTTTCAGCATTACTTGTTAAAAGCATATTGCGTTATATGTGGGACAATCCTGTGAGTCCAGCATAAAAGCATATACAGTAATATCTTGTATTCTCGAAGGCTTTCATGGCTGGGATTTGCTAGCTGTTGTGAGTTTTTCAGGCTGTTTGGCCATGTTCTGGGATTTTTTTCCCTGTCGTTTTGCCAGACACTGTGGCCAGCATCTTCAGAGGGCAAGGAGCTCAGGGAACTAGGAGTTCTCTCTGTGCTCTGGGGTATAGAGTGAGTGAGACTGTGTGTTAACTGTCCACAAATCAGTTTGATTGCAAAAAGGCAAATGCCTTTATAAACTTCAATCCTTTATTCCTTAAAAGGCTGCAAGACATTTATTTCTAGGACTTCTATACCACGTCATTAGTGCTGAACACTATTCTGCACAGTTTACATAAACAGAAAAATGAATAAAATGAATAAAATACCTGAACAATCAGCAAAACGCTGATGACACAAGACATTGGAGCAGAGGGACAAGGGAGAGAGGAAAAAATAATCAAAAGGTTGTGGCTCAGCTCTTTCACAACTCATATGAGGTTAACTCATCTAAAGGATGGTGGGTGTCCCAACGTCACCCTGTAAACATCATTGCTCTAAGGGGACTTCTAAACCCTTCCTGAAACACAAAAGTGTGACAAGAGAAAGGCAGGCTCTGACACACATTCATCTAGGCACACAGTCAGAAAACAAGGAAATTTCCCTATTTTTTCACATTCAGGGCAAAGGCATAGCTTGGGGTCTGGATAAAACAGCATCATGACAGAAGGAAGAACCCAACTAAGAAGGTCATTGGACCATTAGATGACAAAGGGATTATTAAAGAGGAAAAAAAGATTGCAGAAAGACTCAATGAATTCTTTGCTTCAGCATTCACTGAAGAAGACAGAAACCACATGCCCAAAACAGAGCCTATCTTCAAAGGGAGGGAAACGGAAGAATTAAGCCAGATAGAAATAACCAGGGAGGAGGTCCTTGCATACCTTGTTAAACTAAATGCTAACAAATCACCAGGAGCAGATGGCATCCATTCACAAGTACTCAAGGAACTTAAAGATGAAATTGCTGGTGTCCTATAATCTTTCTCTCAAATTAGGCATTGTGCCTGATGACTGGAAGGTAGCGAATGTAACACCAATCTTCAAAAAAGGATCCAGAGGTAATCCAAGAAATTACCAAATGGTCAGTTTGACATGTGGCCCAGGTAAAGTAAGGGAAACCATCTTAAAAGATAAAATTAATAGGCACGTAGAAGAGAAGGCACTGCTGAAGGAGAACCAGCATGGTTTCTGCGAGGTCAAATCATACTTCACTAATCTGTTGAAAATTTTTGAGAGTGTCAACAAGCATGTGGCTAAGGGAGATCCAGTTGACATTGTTTATCTGGACATTCAGAAGGCTTTTGACAAGGTCCCGCACCAAAGGCTCTTGAGGAAACTTGCCAGTCATGAAATAAAGGGACAGGTCTTGTCCTGGATCAGCAACTGGCTAAGGGACAGGAAACAGAGGGTAGCATTAAATTGACACTTCTCCAAGTGGATGGATGTAAAGAGTGGGGCCTCCCAAGGTTCAGTACTGGGACCCCTGCTTTTCAACCTCTTCATAAATGATCTAGAAGTAGGAGTAACTCGCAAGGTAGCCATATTTGCTGAGAACACTAAATTATACAGGGTAGTAAAAATTGAGATTGTGAGGAGCTCCAGAGGGCTCTCGTGACACTGGGGGAGTGGGCAAACCAGTGGCAAATGAGCTTCAACATTAGTAAGTGCAGAGTGATGCACATTGGGGCAAAAAACCTCATTTACATTTATAAACTGATGGGGACTGAACTCTCTCCAACAAACCAGGAAAGGGACCTTGGTGTCCTGGTAGACAGCTCAATGAAGGTGTCTACCCAGTGTGCCACAGCAGTGAAAAAAGCAAACTCAAATTTAGGGATCATTAGGAAGGGTATAGAAAATAAGCCAGCAAGTGTCATTTTACCTCTTTATAAATATATGGTGAGGCCCCATCTGGAGTAATGTGTACAGTTCTCTCCACCATACCTCCAGAAGGATATAATGGAAATGGAAAAAGTGCAGAGGAGGACAACCAGAATGATTAGAGGACTGAAACATCTTCCTTACCATCTGAGACTGCAATGACTGGGCCTCTTCACTCTCAAATGGCAGCACCTAAGAGGTGACCTGATTGAAGTTTATAAAATCATACACATTGTGGAAAAAGAAGATAAGAAAAAGCTGTTTTCCCTATTGCACAACACTAGAACTAGGGGGCACTCCATGAAACTTTTGGGTGCTAGATCTCAAACAAATAAGAGGAAGTGCTTTTTCACCCAGAGGATAACTGATCTATGGAACTCCCTGCCAAAAGAAGTGGTCACAGCTGTCAGTTTTGACAGCTTTAAGAAAGGATTGGACAAGTTCATGGAGAACAAGGGTATCAATGGCTATCATTATGGATGCCTGAGGACAACCACCGGGTTGGAGAAATAGGCAGGATATCTCTCAATGCCATTTGCGGGGAATCATAAGCAGGTGAAGACATCTGCTTGGGAACACCAGGAAGCAAATGATGAGCCACTGTGTGAGACAGAGTGCTGGACTGGATGGGCTGTGGCCTGTTCCAGAAAGGCTGCTGTTATGTTGTTATGTTCTTATGCTCTAATCAGACTTAAAATTTCTAGAGATGGGCACAAAATGAATTTTTAATCAATTTTGTTATTCATTATTTCTTTTGTTACAGAACAAAATGAATAATTAAGAAACCAATCAAAGAAAAATGAAACAAAATGAAATGGAAATTTCCCGTTCATTCACTTCGTTTTTCATTTTGCTATAGGAATTCATTGAAGCAAATAAATGTGCTGACTCAGCCCACTGGCCAGCTGGTCAGTGCATGAAAAAACAGTAAAAAATAAAATAAATTAAAAACATGCTGACCCAGACCATGGGCCAGCTGGTCAGTGTGTGAAAAAATAATAAAAATAAAAATAAAAATAAATGCGTTGACCTAGCCTGTGGGCCAGCTGGTTGGCACATTAAAAAATGTGCTGACCCGGCCCATGGGTTAGCTGATCAGTGCATGAAAAAAATAGTATAAAATAAAACAAAAGTGGCAACCCGGCCCACAGGCCAGCTGGTGGGCACGAGTTAAAAACTGAAAATAAAACTGAAAAATGAAACAAAATGAAAAATGAAATGAATTTTTTAAAGATTCATTTTGTTTTAAACAAAACAAAAAACAATAAAAAACAAAAAATGAAATGAAACTCTATTTTGGCATTTTGTGCCCATCTCTAAAAAGTTCCCCACTTCTGCACATTTTGGCTCTCCCACCCAAACACTTATGTTCTAATCCAAGATTTATTGTTTTGTTAGACTTCTTTTTCTACAGATTGATACAGACTTAATCATATCAGTGGCCAAATTCCTGTATATCACATTACCTATGAAATCACATTACCTATAGCAGTCTTACCTGACATCAAAGCAGTGACCCTTTAATTAGCAACTGCTAATTTGAGTCTCTATTATGATTCCTCCTTCTGACTTAGCCTGGCTAGGCTGCATGAAGAATCACCCTTATCATGCACATTTGTAGCAATTATAGCAGGGACTAGAGATGGGCACGAAATGAATTTTTTTTATTCCGTTATTCGTTATTTGTTTCATTTCATAATGAAACGAATAATGAAAATTGTGATGAAATTTGAACGAACTGAACAGAACCACAAAAATTAGGGTCATTAGGTTTCGTTTTCGTTAATGGCGACGCACAATGAAATGAGCTGTTTTTAAATGTTAAAAAAGTCCTGAATATCCATAAAAACCCAGCAATAATTATTTATTCTGCCTACCAGGGGGGCTGGGGTCCTTAAAAGATGCATTTATGTCTTTTCTCAGATCACTGTATTTTTTTTCCCTTTAAGGGGAGTTAGGGGACATCGACCCAAAATGGCTCCCAGATGCCTAATATTGATTTATTGGGAATTAAAATGCCCTGGACATCTGTAAAAATGCAGTGATAATTATTTGAAATTATTACCTACCAGGGAGTCGCAGTCCTTAAAACGTTTGTTTTAGTCTTTCTCCCATCGCAATGTATTTTTCATTTTCCCTTTAAGGATGATACAAAATGGATTCCATCCACAAGATGGATGCAAGCCATGTGATGGGATCATGTAAATTCTTGGACAATTTCAACCAATAGCATGCCCAGGTTGCAAACTGGGTAGGTGTGGCAGCCACAGAATCATAAAAAGCTGTGGCAGCCCCCATCCTCCTTGCAGTCTGTGGAGGGAGTTAGAGTGGGATTGCTGTCTCTGTGACTCATTACTTTAGGCCAGCCAGGCAGGTGTGTGTCTCTGTGTTCCTGCTGGCTGCACCCTGGCTCTTAGGGGAGAGAAAGAAGAGATTTCTCTTGCAGCCTCCCTGTGTGCTTGTGTACCTCTCGGTGAGTACCCTCCCCTGCCCCGCAGTGCAGTCACTCTGCGGCTGCACCCTGGGCAACGCCCGCTGCTGCCTTTGCAACCTCCCTGTGTACCTAGTCTATACTGTGTCTCTGCTAGCATCACTTTTTTAGTGTTCTCCCTCGGGTCTGGGGTGTCGGGGGACATCCACAGGTGGAAATGCTTTAAGTCGTGCAAAAAGCGGGTAAAAATGAAAAACGAAAAATGAAAAAAATGAAATGATTTTTTTTCAAAAAATTTACAAAAAACAAAAACGAATTGAAACGGACCCACAACGAAAAACGAAAAACCAAAACATCATTTTTTCAATTCGTGCCCATCTCTAGCAGGGACTTGAGAAAGTAGCCACTAATTAAAGAGTTTCTGCTTTGATGCCAGTTTGTGCCACTGCAGCTGATGTCATTTTCCTTATACCAATGTAAGTTATGAAAGAGGATTGTGTGTAATCTGTTAGATGTATAGATAGTTATTCTCTTTTCCTTGCCTTGTAGTATTTCACATGTTCTGTAGATCATTCTTAACAGCAAGGTGAGATGTTTTGGTTGTTAATAAGCAGCCATGTACGTCTTGCTGCAAGTGTCCTTCTCACATACAGTTTCTCTGGAAGTCCTTATGGCTTCTTTAGAAACCTGTTGGTTTTGTCACTCATTGCCAAATTTCTTCTGTGTCCTTCTATGAAACACTAGCCACTTCAAGGAATGACAAGGTCGATATTTCCTACCTTCTGGTAGCTTCCATGTATTATAAATCAGGCAACACATCCGTATCCATTGAAAAATAAAAAGGCCAGGTACAGTAGATAAGTAGAAATATAATAGATGGACCATTATCAGTTCTATGCAGCAGTAAGCACAATGCTGTGATTTTTTCTTTTTTCTCTTCAACGGAGCTTTTCATGCTTAACAATGAAGCCACAAACAGGTTTTCTTAAAAGCAACCATGGGCATTCACTGAAAATGGCTGATAAATGTGTTGGCTTGGCTTGACTACAACAGATATATGCCAAATATTGTTTTAGATGCCCATGTGATCAATCTTTCAGAACTTGCCAGGCAAATTTAAAATGCACATTTCTGGTTGGAACCAAAGATCTTAACTTCACTGGTCCAAAGAAGGCTGGCTGGGTGGGGGGAACAGTCATGTTTTTTCCCAGCTTGCATTGTCTGCAACAGTGTCTCCCAACCTGGGGGCCATGATCCCAAGAGGGCAGTAAAATGTTTTCTGGGAGGTTGTAGGTCACCTTATTTTTATTATGGACCTTGTTTAATAATTTCTTCAGTGATATTTCAGAGCTGGATATTGAAATGTGTGTGTGTGTGTGTGTGTGTGTGTGTGTGTGTGTGTGTGTGTGT
>JAHTLZ010003526.1:38972724-38988618 GCA_023846285.1 Phrynocephalus versicolor
AATGTATTTTTATGTGAATGTAGTGGTGTGGCTGTGGCTTGCAATTTGAAAAAGGTAGGAACCCTGGGTTCAGAGACTATTGCAAGCTCCTCAAGGATTCATATGTTTTTTCCTAGAGAAGGTATAATTAGGCTGGAACACATTGGTGTAGTGTCACATGATTCTACTGCCATTACAAATAGCAGTACCCCTGTATACTTGCATAAAACAAGTGGTTGGAAGAATAGTTCTATATGGCACGGTGATAGGTGGTTCTGCTTTCTCTTTTAGGATAACAAGGTCTCTAAGGTGCTTGGAATCAAACATTATTGACACTGAGATAATGTTTTTCGTTTGAGTCCTTAGTTCAAATCTTTTCCAAATGTTGCTGCCTGCAGTAGGTAGACTGTATATTCAATCTAATTGATCTCTTGGCTTCTTCCTATCCAGCCCTTCAGCCAACATCTCAGTAATGACCTTCACAAACAGCATAAACATGCTCAGTGTGTTGTATTGCTATATATAGTTAATGAGCTGCTGTCACCTTCAGGTCACAATACACAATTCTCTCCTTGGAGTAGAAACTGCAGTAACAGGAACTCTAACTTCACCAAGATCCATCTAACAGCTACGTACAGAATTGTTTTTCCCCAAAGACAATGAAAGCAGATTTCTTAAAACATTTTTATTATGAATTAGATATGTACATTCATAATAATTTGACTGTTAGAACTTAATACCAAGAGCAAATGGATATATTTTCCCTGTTGAGAGTTACAATCAATAACTATACATAGTTTTCAGAAAAATGAAGCTTTTAAATAGCTAGTTTCTAACAATACCTGCCAGCATATTTAAAGGAAACGAGTCTTGCAGAATAGGAATGAGTCATCTGTAATTACACACTGTATTTGGTAGCAGTGTTTGTCAGGTATACATGTATAATTTGCTGAACGGGTTTTTGTTTGTCAGATGGACGAGGTGGTGGTGCATGTGGGATGCTGCAAGTAATATTTTTAAACTGTTCCGGTCAAAATCACAAAAGTTTGATCAACAAAGATGAAATCTAACAGGGTTGCAAGCAAAATTGGAAATCTGGTCCTTTCCTTGTGATTCCTTATCCCATTGAGTTCTATAATCCATTCTCAATCTAAGTCTATTTTATTTCTGTAGTCATGCTGGGGCTCTGCCTGAATTATGCTTAAAATGTGACTATTTTATAGTTTGTCAGGTTTGGAAACCAGATTTTTTTCTCTCTGTGGTATTTTTGTTTGTGTGTGTGTTTGCTTTTGTCCTAATATACACGGAGTTGTAAGGCAAGGACTGGAAAGGGAGAAAAGAAAGGGGAAGGAACCTTCATTGGTATCAAGGTAAACCTATTTTCATTATTGCAATACAATGGGGAATTCTGCTTGTCTAATTGCTTTTATGTTCCAAATGCACAAAATACTTCAAGGCAGTTGCCAAAACACACACCCCATTATATTTATTTGTTTATTTAAGATACTAAAATAAGGACCCAAAGTGACTTACATCATTAAAAACACAAAATTAAAAGCAAAAAACAGAAAATCACTCAAATATTAACTGCTGGGTCGCTTGTGAGTAAGGTCTCTGGCTGTGGAGTTAGAGGTAGGGAACTTATTTTCCCACAGGGCGGCTTAGATTTTGGACTCATTGATTCCTAGGGTCCCTTCCAGCTCTGCAGTTTTAAGAATAATATATTAAAGATGTTAGGTCAATAAAGCTTTACAAGTACAGATTCAGAAACAATAAGACATCCTTGTGCAGGACCCACCAGGCAGGCAGAGGTCAGAAGCCACAATGCGTGGATGAGGTGATGGTGTCGAAAGGAGGGCTTCAGATTTGTCAGGAACTGGAGAACATTTTGGGACAAGCCAAACCTGTTCAGGAGGGACGGGTTGTACTTGAACCATGATGGGGCCAGATTGCTGGCACTCAACATCAAAAAGGCTGCAGAACAGCTTTTAAACTGATAACTGGGGAAAGCTGGCAGGAGCTGAGTGGCATCCGGTTTGGAACATTTCATCCCCATGGAACGAGGTTGGAGAGGGTAGAGAACCACAAAGTGATGACATAGTACATATTAGCCCTGGGAGAATAATGGGATGTGGTAGCTTGTCTACTGGAATTAAAAGCTGGGGGAGGGGAGAACAAAGAAGCAGCCATTCTTGGGGGGCCCTCTGAACAGGTGCTTCTATGCAAATGCTCGAAGGCTCCAACCAAGGATGGGAGAACTCGAACATTTGGTAGCAAGGAATAACATTGATATAATAGACATAGCTGAAACCTGGTGGAATGTGGCGAAGCAGTGGGATACCACAATCCCAGGCTATAAACTCTATAGAAGGGATAGAGAGAGAGATGGGTTGGAGGTGGAGTGGCCATATATGTCAAAGAAGGGGTAAAATCCAGCAGAATGGAGATTGGCGATGGGTCTGACTCCACTGTAGAACCACTGTGGGTTAAACTACCAGGTCTAAGGAGTGATGTGATAGTGGGGGTGTGCTGTCGTCCACCAGATCAAAAACTTGAGGGGGACATTGAAATGAGGAGACAAATCATGGAGGTGTCTAAGAGGGACTGGATAGTAATCATGGGGAACTTCAATTATCCCCACATTGACAGGGCCAATGCGAGGTCGGGGAAGAAAAAGAAACCAGGTTTCTTGACATGCTGAATGACTGTGCCTTAGAGCAACTTGTCATGGATCCCACCCGGAAACAGGCAACTGATGGGGGGGGGGAGTTCAGCTTCTAGAATTTTCTCTTGCATGGTGTCATTTTGTGAATGGTAGTGAGCACAAGAGGGCATTTTGTAGACCATTTTGGCTGCTGCCACTGGTATTGTCAACATTCAGACTGTCTTTTGCTATGTAACATTTGGCATCCTTTTTTTCTGATGGCGGCATCAGCATAATATTATACAACAAGCCATTTCCTTCTATTTTGAATTGGGGGTACAGAAGCATAATGCCCACATGCACAAACTAGATATTAAGATTTGTATTTCTTTCAGTTGTTTTCCTTTTTAATAATCTTTTTTCCAGGGGCCTTGAAATTCAGAAGCCTGGAGTACCAAGAAAATAATAGTAGTAAATTCTATTGTTTTACCTCCTGTAACTCCAAAGGCTTAGAATCTGTCAAACTGCCGCTATGAAGATAACATCATTGTTTTAACCAAATTTTTACAAAACCTCCTATCAAGGCCTACATCATGTCATTTTATTCACAAAGGCCCTGGGACAAAATGAAAGAAAACCAAAATATTTGTCATGTACTGTGACATTTCCCTCATAAGCACATACAGTATATTTAGAAATATGTTTCAACAATTTATTTTCATTGAGAGGTCAAAAGACATTAGAGGAAATATAGCTCAGTTTTTAATTATATTTGAAGGGTTTGGGGGGTTCAGAATGCTATACTTGGCATTGTAATAGCATACCCAATATTGTATGCAGAAAAGAAAGGATCGAAGGATCACTGGATTTGGGACTAATAACCTCCTTATAAAACCTGTCCATACAGTAGAATTTCTGTGTGGCTTCAGCACAAGGCATTTTGCCTTAGCATCGGTATACCATCAGCAAGGCATGACTTGTACAAATTAAAGATTATGACAAATTTACAGAATTAAAAAGTGCTCTGCCATTATCAACAGGCCTTCTGTTCCATGTATCTGCCACACAATTAGGTGCATGGTATTCTTTCCAATTGCTTGTTCAAAATTTCGTTTGGTTGCATATGATTCTTGTTTCTCTTTTCCAGACAGGAGGGTGCACAAGAAAAAAAATAGAGATTCCATTTGGAGTGTCAGTAAAAGCATATACAGTAAATAAAAAATCAATAGGAACCCCTTTGACAGATGAAAGTAGCTGCCTTATAATGTTTTGGCAGTCTGGAGTGGAGAGCATTATATGCTTTCATGTCTTTGTACTTCTCTGTCTTCCTGAAATGTCCTTTTGCTGAACTTTTCTATGCCTTAAGACTTTCTGTTTAAATATCGTCAGAGATTTAGCAGTAAGGATTGTGGGCAGAATTGCCAACTAGCTGACAATTCAAATTAGCAGGCAAGATATATTTGGAGCAATGGGAGCTGTCAATACCTCTTATCAAGCCTCCACTTATCTGTTCTTTCAGTCAAGGAGTCCAGCCAGTATCATCAGTAAGAGCAAAGCATATTTTACTTGAAACCCTCTGAATGATCCTTTCAGGCAGCAAGAAGTCAGACAGGTCTTCTTGAAGTCCATACAGCTTGTTTTTATTTGCTGGACTTGACAGGCTGTGAACCAGATATAATGTTAAAAGGCACCAGAACAACCCAAATTGTATAGTACAAAACTGAAGGTATCCAAATAGTTCAGAACACAGCCCACAGACAGCTGATCACTGGAGTGTTGATCTGAGATTTGGAAGATATGGAAATAGTCTGTGAAACGCAATAGTAATCTGAGATCAGGTCACTCTCTCTTAGTTTGATCTACTTCACAGAGTTGTTTTGACAATCAAAGGGGAGAGGTGGAGTCTTGAAGCTATTCTATTACTCATTTCAGAACTTGGAAACAAATTCTGCAATCCAACACATATTGTTGAATTTCTTAGATTTTTGTTTTTGAAACAACTTGTGCAAGAAATTTTACAGTAGTTTCTTCTTCATGTCACTGAGGTGGCTGGAAAATTTGTTCTCTTGTAAATGTGGTATGTCATGCGGCTTTGGTGAAAATCAGATAGGGCTACTACATCTACATTTTGATTGTAAGCCGCCCAGAGACCTTTGGGTAGTGGGCGGCATATAAGTCGTAAAAATAAAATAAATAAATAAATAAATAAATAAAAATGTGTGGCACAATAACAGACTTTAACAGGAACATAATATTTTAAGCTGTTTCTGGCTGAAATGGCAGGAGATCAGGAACCTTGACAGTGTGAAGTGCATAAAAGTTCAGAGTATAACCATTAACAAAACTGGATAAGATGGTTCCAAAGCAAATATGAGAAAGAAAGCTACTTGGCAAATATCCTATATGTCACAACAAAGTTAGGAGAAGGGATTTTGTTGTTGTTGAGCTATGTTGTGTTAATTGTGATAATTAAGCAGAGATCTCCAGAGGAGCAACTACAGTCAGACAAGGTCCAGCAAAGAATAAGTCTTGCAGTATCATAAATTTAGCAAGGTTTGTAAGGTTTCAAAAATTACTTTAGCTCACTTCTACAGAAAGACGGATAGGTCCTCAGTAAACAGACATGCACACATGGGCAGCAATGGTGAATCCAACAAGGTGATAGCCTTATTAAAGGTCAATAGTATAGATCTCAACGGTAGACATAAAGAGTCATTAAGAGTCAATCAAAAATAAACTTTGAAAAAATCTTAATGATTACCATTAACATCTGTACTTCTCTATTGATGATCTTACCAACCAATGCTAAAACCTTTACCTTATAATGTTCTCTCCATGGTTGCACACATATATGTTTGCCGCTTGTCCCTTGTGTTGGTTTTTTTTAATGTAATTGCAAGAGACCAAGACATGGCAGCTTGGTTTAAAGGATGATCTAGTAAGCATATAAAATACCACAAGACAAGGAAAAGAGAATAACTTTCTAGAGATATAACAGATTACACAAAATCCTCTTTCATAACTTACACTGGCATAAGGGAAATGACATCACCTTCAGGGGCACAACCTGGCATCCAAGCAGAAACTCTTTAATTAGTGGCTACTTTCACAAGTCCCTGTTGTAATTGCTGCAACGGTGCATGAAAAGGGTAATCCTGCATGCAGCCTAGCCAGGCTAAGTCAGAGGGAGAAATCATAATGGGAACTCTATTTAGTTGCTGCTAATTGCAACAGAATTCTGACTTTCTAACATTATCAGAAGGACAGAACACTGCCTTCTAAAGTTATATAATACAGACTTTCTTGCTTCATTCTATCTTTTCTTCTTTTTGATAGCATGGATTCTGTTGGCAGTCTTAATGAATAGAAGTCAAAATTTCCCTCATGCATACCTTAAATCATTTCAAAATGTACCTTACTGCTTTTGACAATTGCAAATTGACTAGTTTGTTCCTTTGTCAGGCTCGTGACATGAAGAGGGTGGTTTGTATGGGAGAACAGCTGCATTCAACCCTAGAAAAACACAGAACTGGCATGATTTTCTTTCAAATTTGTTCAGGGAACAATGTTAAAATGTGATCATGGTAAGGGGGTGTTGACTTTTGAGCCACTAAACTTTTTAAATAATAACATTGATATGTGTTATAAATGTCTTACTGCTAAGAAAAGCAAATAAAACATCCTTGACTAACTTGTCACATACTTTGAAATAGCTATGCTCCTTCCTGCATATTCCTGACTCAGACATTCATCACATGGACACATTGATGTCATTTGAGTCATATCTTGCCTTTGGCTTTGAATAAATATATCACTTGTTACAATCCACTATGCACTCCATGAAGCTAGGAGCACTCTCACATAATAAATCAATGAAACTAATTAGTATATTGGAGAAAGACATCCCTGCCACTAATACTTCTCAGAACATTGTAGCTCCACTATAGCCAGAGTCATTTTGATCAACAGAGTCAACAGGGAACCAGTTGTGTAATGGTGAATTTAGAAGTGCCCCCTCTCATTTTGAAAGCCTTTGTATCCACCCAGCCCCAAAGGATGCAGCTGACTTGACACATATCGACTAACTCCTTCTAGCAATTTTATGTACAAGACCAGGATAATGACGTTGTATTGCGACTGGGACAGCCAACAAGAATGTTTAATTACAGGGGGGGTCATTTTTCTGTCATTCCCCTTCCTCTGTATTGCAGCAAAACCTGGGAAACTTCTATTCCCTTACAACATGTTGATGCATTGACTCCATGAGTCCTCCTGTTCCTTGATAAAAAAAAAAGTACCACTGAAAAGAATAAAAAGTGGGCACAGAAAAAGACAGGTACTGTATTTGACAAGTTGGTTTCATATTGCAGGGGAGGGAGAGCTTACAGTCTTAGAAATAACATTTATGTTAGGCATTTATGCATAATACAGCCAACGGGCTGGAAAGGTTGCGGTAGACATGAAATGACCAGCCACAGTAGATTTATAGCATTCATTTGTGGCACAAGATGCACTTTTATTCAATTAAAGGTGCAATGGAAGTATTATAGATGGCAGAAGTTAACAATGCAGGCCAGAAACTAGTAATTTGTGCTTAAGATAGATGACTATATTAATGATGAAAGTCAAACCCATATCGTAGTAATTTTATCAACCTACAATATTTATTGTTATGTAGGGTATTAAAGGATTAGAACTAGAATGTGCCTTTTATGTGTGAAACATTTTATGATAAAATGTTACTAAAATGATTTGACTATAACCAAGTCATGAACTGCTTGATTAAAAGAAGCAAAGCTGTAGTTTATCAGAATTTCACAATTCTAATCATCCCCCACCCTGCCCCGCCCGGGCTGCAGGCATTGTTGAAAGAAAGAGAAATGCTAGGATTCTTATCATTATAATGCAAAAAGCTAACATCTTGCTGATTGTTCTGTTTTGGCAGAGTTTCTGCACAGCGAGATGTGAAATTTTTGATGAATAGATTAGTACAATAAAATGCAAAGCAGTACATCAAGAGAAAGAGAGAGCCAATTTCCAAAATCTCTCTCTTTCTCCCTCCCTCCCTCTCTCTGTCTTTCTCTCCACGGTCTCTTTAGTGGCAAATTCCATTTTTAAAAGATTTTCCCTTGTTCTATAAAATGTAGCTTGTGACCCTTCCTTGACTTCTTCATGACAAAACTAAGTGTGAAAAGGGAACATTGCCCAAAATGAATCTACAAAAATCAAGGGAAAACTCTGTCTTTTATCTTGGAGTCCACCATCCACATGGATTCGAGCTGTCGAGGGGGGAGGGGGTTTCAAGGGAAGCTGCATTAAATCTTACATGTATCCCTCTAATCTATCTGTCTTTTAAATTTTGTCCAAGGTTTGCTGTCTTTTCTACAACTAAGCTGTTCCATTCCGAATAGTAGGGAAAGAAATAACTTTAATGTAGCAATACAAAAATGATATAATAAATAAATAAGAGAAGCAGACAAATGTTGAATTACAGCCCCATGCAGAAGTCTAAGAGTCCAGACCAATTTCTTCTCCACCATTATAACTGGAGGCTAAATCCAACATTAGTTCCACTTGAGTCAACTCATTGAAATGAATGGACCTTGTTTATTACAAGTAGCAAACACCGATATTAGTGAGTCTACTACAGCAGAAGCACAGACTAGAGATGTCTAGATGTCTCCTTGGAAGAGGACCCAAGGCAGCTTACAGTAATGAGGGTTAATATACAGTCCAGTACAATTAAGACATGTTCAGGTATTGAGAACAGGGAATTGAGGGACATCTTATAGCATTAATAGACAACATTTCATTAAAGCTGCAAGAAAACATGTGCAGTTAAAAAGAAAGTAAAATCCCATGTTAAACTTATGAGTGATGGAAACTAACACTGAAATCATAGTGTCAGTGTAAACACATAAGGTTATAAGTAGTTATTAACACAAAGTCGATGTGATCCTATAGATTAGAGATGGGCACGACTTGGCGAAATTCTCGTTTCCGTTTCCGTTCCTCGTTTCCGTTACGCAACGAAACGAAGAATGACAATTACTCTGCCAGAACTCGAACTCAAACTGAAAAAAGAAAAAATGGGTCTGATTTGTCGTTGTCATTCCTGGCATCGCGGCGATTGCGCGATGCCAAGCGGCACAGAAAAAAAGTTTTTAAAAGTTAAATAAAAACCCGATTCCTGGCCAAAAAGCAGGCGAAAATATGCCTGCCTGAGTGAGTGCACCTAGAGGGGTGGTTTCTGGGGGGGGGGTCCCCGGCCTCCCCCCTCTCCAGTCCTGGGCTGCTCTGGTGGGGGAAATCCTCGTCGTCTCGCAGTCGCTCGCCGCAACAAGCCGGACTCGCCACCGGCCGCCACAATTCAAGCGACACAGAAAAAAAGTTTTAAAACCCCCACCCCGATTCCCGGCCCAAAAAGCAGGCAAAAATATGCCTGCCTGTCTGAGAGGGCACCTACCAGAGGGGTGGTTTCTGGGGGGGGGGTCCCGGCCTCCCCCCTCCTGTACTGGGCTGCTTGCACCAGGCTGGGGGGGGGTCATCCTCGTCGTCTCGCCAATCGCCATTGCCAACTCGCCAAGCGGCGGCACAGAAAAAAAGTTTTAAAAATTAAAAAAAACCGATTCCTGGCCCAAAAAGCAGGCGAAAATATGCCTGCCTGTCTGAGAGGGCACCTACTAGAGGGGTGGTTTCTGGGGGGGATCCCCGGCCTTCCCCCCTCCTGTCCTGGGCTGCTCTGGTGGGGACTCGCAACTTCGCAAGCAACAAGCCGGACTCGCCTTGCCATGCCATGCGGTGCCGGCGGGGGATCGAAAATGGGGCAGCACGGCGACCACAATATTTTTTTTGAAATCGTGGTCCAAAAACACACACAAGAACCTCAGAAACATGCGAAAATTGCTATTTTAAAACTGCCAGAATTTTTACAGTAGCAGTGGGTTTTTCTTGCAACAAAATGTCTCCTCTGTCCTCTCTCCATTGATTTTATTTTATTTTATTTTATTTTATTTTATTTTATTTTATTTACACCTGTGCAATGATGGGCTGGCCATGGGAGTGACCATGCAAATTTTTGGAGCCATTCCACCAATCGCATGGCCACTTGGCCAGGTTGACCACAGAGACTTCTGGGATGTGCCAATCGGGCATAAAAAGCCCACTAACCGTAGCCCGAAACCGAAACCGAAGCCTAACCCTAACCCATACGCCAGTACACTGTCCTTCGAAGTGGGTCAGAGAGGCACCCAGAGGTGCACCCCAATACTCACCGTAACCTTACCTGTTACCCTAAGCCTAGCCCTTGCGCTAACCCTAACCCTAAAGCCAGATCTGCGTACTCGCATTGCACTACACCCAAGTACGTTTCCCTTCTTAGTGAGACACAGTGGGTGCAAAGAGTCTGCCAGTCCGTCACTTGTGGCTCTGGCTGACTCCTGCAGCAGCATTTGTGTGCCATGCAAACCCTGCCCGAGTGCCTGTGTCTCACTCACTGACTGATGCAGGGAAGGCACCCCAAAAAGAGGGGTGCCTCTGCCAGTCTGCTGCGTCTACAACTTGGTATGCATATCCATATGGCTATGCATGCCCTTTTGTAGCAGTGCTGGCGGGTGAGGATAGGAGGCACCCACCCCACAGAGGTGCCTCCAGGAGCCCGCTCCCCCCCTAAACCAGTATAACGACAGACGAAAAACCGAAAAACAAAACGACAATTTTTTTCAAAATTTTGTGAAAAACGGAAACGAGCCGAAACGGGCCGCCTCCGACACACGACAACTCGAAAATGTCATTTTCCCTAGTCGTGCCCATCTCTACTATAGATTCATATAAAAGACATATAATAGGTAGTCCACCATTCAGGGAAAGCTTGCCTGAGGAGAAAGGTTGTTACCTGTTTCCACAAATACAACACTGATGAGGCAGTCCTAGCCTCTAGTGGGAGGGAATTCCAGACTCTGGGTGCAGCAGCTGAGAAGGCCCTTTCATGGGTCCCTATGAGATGTACCTGTGAGAGTGGCAGGATGGAGAGAAGGGCTTCTCCTGATGACATTAACACCTGAGTCAGTTCATACTGTGAGATTTGATCTTTGAGGTAGCTAGGATCCAGGCCATACAGTGCTTTGTAGGTCAAGGTCAGCATGAGATTGAATTGTGCCTGATATCTGATTGGCAGCCAATGAAGATGCTTTAAAATAAAATGTGGTTTATATCATAGTGTCTCAAAGAGTTTTTATTTTGATTCTAGGCTTTTCTGAACCATTGTAAATAAATAAATAAATAAAAATAAAGAGAATGTGTTTAATAAGTGATCTGGGGATAGCCGTAAAACTTTGTAAAACCTGTATGCACGTGTCTTTCTACTTGTGATTTCCATAACAAATCCATTGCAGAATATTAGGTTTTTAACAGGTAAACCAAATAGGGGTATTCAGTTCAAAACAAATATATCCCATTGTATTTATTGCTTTTACTTCAGCATGGTTCCTGTTCCTAAGACTGACAGAATAACTGTATGAATACCTACTGAGAAGTAAATCTTATTGAAACCAGTGTCATTTACTTCTGTGTATGCACTGCAAGCTAGCTATATTTTGACAATACATGGAATTATCTTGGGTATTAAAGAGATAATTGATAATTACATATCGTTTACTACACAGTTGATACTTCTAGCACATTACTGAAACAACAGTAAAGTTTGTTTTAATGTCTAGGCAATTTTGCAGCATTTCTGCGGGTCAGCTTATTCTTACTCCTACCCGTTTACATTCCTTTCTTAATATATTCAATACTTACATATAGACAAATGGTTCATAAATTTTAATTTTATTTCTTTTTGCCCATCTGAGAAATGAATAGAGCAATAATGTGAAAGAATAAGGAAATCATTATCTTAAAGTCCATGCAACCTAAAAGCCAAGTTCATGGTAGCACCTTTGCCTTTTGAGCATGAGGACTATTTTTAGTTAGCAACAATGACAGTAAGAGTCTCCTTAGACCAATGTGCTCCAAATACTGCTCATGAGAAATGTCAGCACCCCAAAAACATTGGATAACAACAACTAGAATTGGTGTGATTTTTTAAATTGGCAGTCCAAAACAAGGAAGTTTTCTAATTTTTGAAAGTAGTCTTCATTGTGGGAAACAGAAATTAATTAAGTTATATTCAGATGAAAAGCACAATTACCGCTCATATGACATTTTCTAAGTAGTGAAGTGACTTCACGTGGACTATTTAGCAAGGCTTTAGCATTGTATGCAATATTATTACAGCAGGCATTTTCATAGGCTGGACTTCTACTTTACCAGAAACACAGTGTTGTCCAGATGGCAGATGTACACATGGATTGAAACAACTGGAGACAGTGAGTCCAACAGGCAAATAAATAGTACAGTCTGAGTATACAACTGAATGTCTACAGCAACAGTTAACTGGTGAAAACTAAAACCTTGCAGAAATTTTTAACTAATTAACACCTGTGTTTTGATGGGAAGCTGTCGTCCTTAGTCATGTCCATACTCCAAATATATAGAATTAAATCTCTCATGCATTGCTATTTGCTAATTTAGCAGTTTGTCACTGAAGTAGTCCTCTGAGATCTCCAGTAGGAGAATGTCAACTTTCAGGTCAACACCAGTTGAATGACAAATGCACACAATCTCCCTTAAACTTTTGTGTATCTGAGTGGTTTGAGGATCTGGCTGTGGGCTGAGAATGGGATTTCGAATCCCCTCCCCCCGGCGTCTCCTTGACAGGAGCTGCACTCAGTAATCAAGATGTGCACTTCTAAGATGATGATGAAACTGCCTAGATGCCCTAAGTACATCCGATCTTGCCTGATTTCGGAAGCTAAGCAGGGTCGGCCCTGGTTAGTACTTGGATGGGAGAACCACCAGGTTATACCAGGTGCTGTAGGCGCCTGCAGTAGGAACTGGCAAACCACTCCAGTATTCTTGCCAAGAAAACTCCATGGACATGGAGTCATGAAGAGTCAGTCGGTCACGACTTTAATGATGCAACACACACACACACAAGATGATGATGATAACAAGAGTTTCTCTAATTTTCCCCTTTGTTGTGTCATGAAATAAATATATATATTGCCATGAGTCTAGGCTCCTCTACCTTTTCCATGATGTGGAAAGTATTCCAAGTATTTTTATTTGCTTGCTTTTTTTTCTTGCAGCAAATCAACACTGACTACTAATGCCTCTGAATACACATTCTCTCAGTAAATTTTGCAGTATGCTCCCCAGAAACCTAAGCTAGTATTATCTCCCTCATGTTGGAGGTGGGGGCTGGGGGAAACTGGCTTGCAACTATTTTGGAGTTTCTGAGATTTTGGTTAGCCTTGCTGCTAATTAAGAAGAAGAATCAGCCAGATTATGCTGTGCATCTGGACCAGTTCAGAGTTTATCTTAGTATCATTAACGGTTCCCTGAAGCCCAGAGAAGCCAGCTGTGGTGAGCCAATAAGGCGCTCACTATCCCTGGAGGTGGTCTAACAGTAGGACTCCTTCTGACTAACTGTCTCTGCTTGATTCCTGTTGCCTTGAGATTGCACAAACAACTGTCAGAGCTTGCCCTCAGTGTGCTGTTGAATGAAAAGAAAAGCAATCAGTTAAGGTGTTGTATGTATCATAACTAGCAACAGCTGGAGAGATGTTTCCATGTATGTGTTTTTTAAAATTAACTTCTACATGAAAGCTATCATTTGCAGACTGCTAACCTTCCCTGCCCCCACTATGAAAACTTGTAAATAGCAAGAAGGCCCAGTTTTATATACTGGTTCTTATCCCACCCTGGTGTTCTTTCCCTTTCACCTACTTCCAGTCAATCTGTTTTGTTTCTATTTCTATTTTCTTTCATAGTGGCCTTTCTGTCCCCATGGGTCACCAAGTCTTCTTGTTCAATCATCATCATCATCATCATCATCATCATCATCATCATCATCATCATCATCATCATCATCATCATCATCATCATCATGGGTTGTCAGGTCAGTTCTGACTTAAGGTGACCCATTTAAGGGTTTTCCAGGTACAGAAAACTCATGAATGGTTTACTTTTCTCTTCTGGGAGCATCCTGGGTGATGCAGCTTGCCCAAGGCTACACAGGCTGGCTCCTTTCCTGGGAGCCATAATGGACAATCAAGTCCCCATCCTATGGTTCTGCAGACAGATGCCTAACCTGCTGATCTCCCAGCCAGCTACCTGCTCATTCTACCCCCTCCTATGAGTCCCCACTGTCTTTTAGACTACTGTGCCCACCTCTGTTCTACTTTATCACCCTTAACCCACAAGGATATCAAGAACAAAGGCAGCAGTTCCGGTTCCAGTTTCTCCGCAGTGAGATACCTTGATAAGTTCTCTGGCTTATCAGGCTGAATTTCTCCAGATAAACAGGCCCTGCAAGGGCAAGTGCCCCTTGGAGGGGGGGTAGTTAAGAGAGGCAGCATCTGGGGGCTGCAAAGAATTGTGGCAGCAAGCTTTGTAGCTTAGGAAATCACCTTATATCTCCTGTTGGAGGAAAGTCTGCCTGCCATCATGGTGACAGTTCAAACTGCGAGCACCAGACAATGTAAATAATTGTAGATATTTTGGAACTTCACTGCCATAACTAAGACTGTATGTTTTCCCCCTTTTTATATATGAGCTTCATCTTGGACACTCCTCCCCCCCCCCCGTTTCAATAAGTACTAATATCCTCCTTCCTGAAAAGGCAGCTATAAGCATGTGTCAGAGATTAAACTTTAAGATAGTATTATTTTGAAGCTCTTACATTCATATATTGTTCTATGGAGTTATTTGCCCAGATGGAAGAAGAAAAAAGAAAGATACTATTTGACCTTGGAATTCTCAATGCTTCCAAAACAAACTCTTTAGATAATGGACTTGGATTTTTTTTTTTCTCCCTCGGCTCCTTCCCTCTCTTTGCTCTCCTTTTTACACCCCCTGCCTCCTGGAAGTGATTAACCCTTCGAAGTGGATTACAATTGAGTAAAACCAGAACAATGAGCTGGGAACCAATGTCAGATGAGCACTTTATGGATATGTTTGATAAAAGTCAGAATGTAGCAGACTCTCTTCAATCTGAGCTTTCCCCCCGAATTTAATTCAGAAGCAAAAGACAGTCCCAACTTTAATCTAGATCAGAACACTGAGCCCAATATACAAGTAACAAGAAATATTCAGGAGGAATATTTGGAGAATGTGGAATCTAGCACTGCTTGGGAGATTAAGCTTTCTCCAGAAGAGGAGAAAAGTATCATCTTCAATTCTGATTTGAGCATGAAGCTGGAACAGAGCATTCACTCCAATCTGCAAATTTATAAACGATTTTCTTGGGAGACAGAATTTTCTTCAAAAGCAGAGGAGAGTCTCACTCTTAACCTTGTTTGGGGCACGGGATTGGAACAGAGGATTTTCCCCAATCTACAAATCTATCAGTTACAATTTAGCATAACAAGAAATATGCAGGGGGAATGTATGGAGAGTTCTGCCCTGGAGGTTTCTGCATCACAGGATGGACTGGCAGGGAAACAATTTATGAATCCCTGGCTTAATGAATCAATCACATAAAAAGCTATTAATGGATTACAATGAAATATAATGATATGGAAAACGGATAACAGAAATCTGCAAACCAGCCTGAAATAATGTTTTGTTCTAGTTAGACATAATCATGTGATAGAAAGCTATTAAAATTATCTACCTGTTATAAAGACACAAATATAACTGGTTGAGATATCCATTATATAGTAGTTTAATTAAATAAAGTAGATTAGCTAACTAAAAAATTGTTATCAGGATTGAGTACTCTGTTAAGATTTGATGGTCTTGTTCAATGTTGCTTAATGATGAAGTTATGTAACTGTTAAATGTGAAAATAGCCTTCAATATCATTTATTTACTAAATTAACTAGAAACTATTTTAAGTGGTCAGTCAATTCATTGTTAAGACCAGTTAAGACCATTGTTAACTATTGTTAACTAGACAGGCCAGTTTAACATCTTTGTTTATGGAACATCTAATTAATTACATATTTGGATATGAAAAATGAAAAATGGAATGTGGAAACCAGCTTCAGATCCCATGTTTTTATTGATTTTAATGTTCTGATTGATTGGGTTTGTTTTACATTTGTTTGTAAAGCTGAACTATGTGGATTCTCTTGTTGTGAACCGCCCAGACGTCCTTTGGAAAGCTGGGCGGTATATAAATATAAATATAAATATAAATATAAATATAAATATAAATATAAATA
>JAHTLZ010003526.1:38988628-39010905 GCA_023846285.1 Phrynocephalus versicolor
AAATATAAATATAAATATAAATATAAATATAAATATAAATATAAATAAATAAATATTATTTATTTAGAAACAATTCCATTTCATTTTGAAGCATTTGTAACACAGTGGCTAAATGCCTGTACTGCAGGTAAAAATGTGCTCACAACCTGGGGTTCAATCCCAGGTAGCAGGCTCATGTTAGGTAAAATGAGTACCCAGCTTGCGGGGGGGGGCAATGTGTAGCCTGCCTACTATATTTAAAACTAAACAACCCAGAGGCTACTTGAAGTATATGGGGCAGTATATAAGCAGACCACTTTGCTTTTGCTTTAATGTGTAAGAGTCCGAATAAGAAATGTACAGGGAGAACATTGGATTTGTAATTTGATGCAGAAATACAAGACCGTCAGTGGAATGGAATGTATCAGACTCAGTACATAGTTCAGACCTGTGAGGCATTTTGAATGGGAAAATTCATGGAATTATGTGTTTGCCAAAACAGGCATGACTAAAAATGTGCACCGGTACCCTTTAATTAATAGAAATAAGTATACCACTGATGCAACAGAAAACCCATGGGAAAATCCTCACGTTAAGAATACACATGAATATGTCCATGCCTTTTCATGCAGAGGGTGGGAGTGCCCTGCAATTTCCCTAAACTGTTGGGAAACTGAGAAACTGAGTGGTTTGTCCAGCTGTAGTTGGAATCCATCAAAATTATATTCCTTTTGTTTTCTCCATTTATACAATGGAAGCGAGTAGGTAGTGTTAAATACCAAAGCTGCTCCCCCCCACCTCCCTGGCTGCATTTTGTAGGCAAAGAAGATTAGACATTTATGTTGCTATAATCACCAGAAATGGGAAGCTGGAGTTGATAAGCTTGGCTTCCTATATAATCATTTCAGGTAAGCCTGTGACAGCTGAAATCAGATACCAGAGACAAGCAGCTGTGTCCTGTAGATGTGGTTCAGTTCCCCTTCCTTTTCCTTCACCATTACAGGTAAAAACCATTTTTAAAGACAAAACAGTGAGGTAATTAAGGATTCAATTAAGTTCTCCTCTTTAATATTATTCACACCCAAGGATTCCTTTTTCATCTTTACTAATATGCCTACAGGGACGAGGCATATTTGGCTAAGAAGGCAATTTGCTATACCCAGAACCTATTAAAGGAGGAGAGTGCTCCTTCCCACCACATTCTGAAATGCAATCCCTGTTTTCCTTTTCATGAACAAATATATTTATTCTTCACGCTATTTCTGAATTGAAGCGATGAGTAGGTCATGGACTCGTGAGGTAGCTAGAGGGCTGAATTCTTATCACGAAAAGGGGTTAGGATGGGGAAGAAAGAGAGAGACTGTTGCCAGTCAAGATCCGTATGTTTATGCTCAGTAAGGAGAGGATAGAAACAGTGTATTGTAGCAATACGTCAATTGTTTTCTGGATCTATGAATAGCCATTTGTTTCAGGATAGTGTAGCTGCAATGCATTTTGGTAGCAGTACATGAAGAAACTGCTTGGGAATTGAGGGAATATGATCTTTTGGGATTATAGGTAAATAAAATGTTGAGGAGAAAAGACAAAATTAGTCTCGGCTCTAAGGGAAATTTTACCAACAAAGATACTGAAGGAGGCATAACAGTTGGGCAAAGATGTTTGGAAGACAGTGTAGGCCAGCAAGGAACATCATGTACGTAGTCAAGAAACACAGGTGCATATTTCAATTAAACAAGTTATTGTTGTCCTAAGGCAAGTCTCTCACACCCCATTTTCCAAATATCAAATAGGAATTAGGATTTTAATTATTTGTTCTACATTTTGACATACGCTCTTTTGGCTAAAAGAGCTCCTTAGTGACCTTCAAAAATTATTATCTAAAGATAGATGATAACCATGGGAAACATTTCCAAATTATGATGTTGCCCCAGTCATATTACTGGTTACTTTCACAAAACAAAAACAAACAAACAAAAAACTGTTCACAAGTTGCATTTTCCACATGAGCATGTACTTGAGTGGTGTTATTACTGCTTGACATAGTAGAGGACCTCACAGGAATATACGTATGTGTGGTGGGAAGCTGTTAGGTGTGTGTGAGGGATGTATTTACACACACATTTATTTATTTATTTATTTATTTATTATTGAATTTCTACCCCACCCATCTTCCCATGGGAACTCTGGGCGGCTTACAATAGGCTGATGAGTTCAGCTAAAATACAATATAAGCAAACAAGGACAAGAACAAACAAATATAATAAATATAATAAAATACACACATACACACTACTGTTTCATCATTAAAAATGAGTTCTTTATATTACTCATTTAATCTTCAATTACTATTATTCCTTCAAATATATGAGGTGTGGGGCTTTTTTCATCAATTGTAACATTTGAGTCACCACCTTTTTCTACCTCGCCAAAAGAGAAGTTGGCCTATTTGCATTCTTCATCTATGTCCTCCTCTCCTAGGGGATGCAGAGCACTGTGATGGCTATTTTGACTTTGGGCGCAGCAGCTCTAAGCAGTTATGATGTGCTGCATTGAAAACTCAGATTATTTTAGGATCTAGCAGCACAGGCAGGCCCTGATTCCTGCAGTGCTAATATTGGCCTCTTTGGAGGGCTTTACAGCTTCTGGTGCCTGCCAGTGCCCATAGGCCTTTTCTTAATTAATTCAGATGACTACAGATTAGAGGCACTGGGAATATATATTCCAACACAGTGTGGTCTCCAGTGAACAGTGTCAATTGCAGGCATCATTAGCCTTGGGTTTCAGGCTTGTGAGTAGAGTGCAAGGCAGCTCCTTGCCTCTGTTCTTCAGTCTGGGAACAGAGATGGGGAGCCAGGAAAGGGGACTGGAATATTTAGGTTAATGCTAATAGAGAATATAGTTATTCTAAATCAAATGGAATGACTTCAGAAATTAAAACATCCTTGCCTCTGATCTATCTATTGCATCTGATCGTACACACACGTGCAAAGGGAGGCAACTGCTTTGCTAGTTTTGGAAGGAGCACCTTCGTCTTGATTACAACGTCTTGTTACATGAAAATTGTACCATATTTCCTCTGAAACGAAGAAACACGGCACATACAGTAAGCCTGCCAGAGATGAGCAGACTTATTTTCTCCAAGGGCTACACAGAGAATTATGATCTTGGAAGGCAGCACTGCCATCTGGGGGACAAAAGACCAACAGCTAAGCTGCAAGCAGGCTGGTAAACATTCATAGACACATCTGCACCCACACAGACTCACAGATGATGTGCTTTTCCTAAACTGTCCATGAATCAACAGTCTCCCCTTGGAGTACAGCTTCTTCAAAGGAGCAACATTATACTCCACTTAGATACAGGAAGAATCTCCGCTCTGCCACCCGCAAAGGCGTAATGAAATCTGGCCTTTTGTGTATGTGTTTCTGGCATTTGCTAGTGAGCTAAGCTCCCTGTAATGAATTCCATCTCATTCCCTGAAATACAGTATTGTTCCCTTTTTGCACAATTATAGCAGCAAACAAGGGCAGAGGTGATTTGCTGAATCCAGCTAAAAATGGCTCTAGCTTCAGCCCTGCAGTCTTTTGAAACTCATTGCAAATAATAATGCAGGAATTACCGTACCCTTATCTCCTGGCATCCAACTGTGCTCACTGTCTGCCTGTACACATGGGCATACATTTCATACCATAGCCCTGGCCCTGTAAACAAGAGTTTTCTTTGTCCCCACCAGAGGGCTGACAATCAGGCCCACTGATCAAGAAATGGTGAGCAATTTCTTCCAAAAATCATTGGTTTTGTTCAGTACCTTTCTACTACTAGCTGCAAATCCAGGAGACTCTGTAGAATGGGCTGCAATGTCTAAAAACAGATTTTCAGTTTCAAAGAAAACAGCTTCACACTTTACTAGAACTGCCAGGGATGCACTTGCACCGGCTATATCTATACTTAGGCTTTCAAACCAACAGGATCCATGCCATCTCCTTTTTCATTGCAATAACATTTTGCTGGTTGACCCGGTTTCTGGAATGAAGGTGTTGCAAAAGTGCAAATAATTCTATGTTTAGTGTACACAGTCTTGGGCTCAAAGAGATCCAAAGGCTGTTAAAAAAAATGAGGGCATTTGGCAAAACAAAAGCATATTGGAACATGATTGTTAAGTACAGCCTTGGATGCCTTAAAGATGGTGTGGATCAAAGTCAAGTCCTCCAGTTGTTCTTGGACTTCAACTCTTATTGTCCCTTGCCCACATAGTCAGTGATGTAGAATGCTAGGAACTGCAGTTCAACAATAGCCAGAGGATCACACTTTGCCCACCTCCTGGCACAAAGAGATAGGCAAAATGAGAAGGCTGGCAGAAACCACAGACCACTGTCAGCAGGGGAGAAGATAGTGGCAGCTTGAGTGAGATACATGGCAGGAGCTTGCTGTAGGAAGAGGAAGAGGAGATGGTGGCAGTGGTGGGGGGAACAGATGACAAGAAGTAGCAATGTAACAGGGGAGTGGTGGCCCTTCTCTTTCCTCCTTAGGTGGCAGGAGAGTTTGGATGGGGCTACTCCTATAAGTTACATAGGCAGTCCAATCAAATCTTCATTTCCATAAATACATTAATATTATAAGGACAGTGGGAGAGGTGTACAAGATCAGAGATTAGGAGATAGCCTCAAATGTATTTAGTGTAGCCTGCAGTCAGTGCAGGAAATCAGCCTCTATAACACCGCTGAAAAAGTAACGGTCCCACTGCTCTGCCTACAGCCCTCTAACAGAACTTTCAAGCCCTTGAAGCAGTTTGCATTATTATCAGACAACCTGTTCTTCCTAAGGTCTGATTCAAAATCTCTTTTCTGCAATTTGAACTGTCTAATTTGAATCCTCCCCTCTGATGTAAAAATAAATGAGCTTGCTCCATCATGCATGTGACAGATGTCCAAATAATTGAGGGTTGCTATCATATCAGCCTCTTGATCATTGCTTCCCCAGGGAGTGAAGAACATGAACAACCACTGCTTTAGATATTTAACATTTTGAGAGTTGTGCTGGGACTTGGGAAATCCAGCGTCTGATCCCCAGTGAGCCATGAAACTCGGTAGGTGGCTTTGAGCCAATTATTTTTTCTCAGCCCAATCCAACTAACAGGGCTGTTGTGAAAGCTTAATGGAGAAGAGGCCCAGGCATTCTGGGGTGGGGGGAAATCAATAAACAATACAGTGGTACCTTGTATAAAGGAATTAATTTGTTCCAAATGAAATTATGTTAAGCAAATTTACCTTTATATAAATTTCCCATAGGAATGCATTGAAAACGGAGTAATCCCATTTTTATGTTGTACAGATTCTCCCCATAGGCAATTATGTTAAGCAAATTTCCCCTATCTCCAGAATTTTTTATGTTGTACAGATTTTATGTTATACAAACTGTTTGTTATACAAGGGTCAACTGTACATAAAAATGCTATAAGCATACAAGCAGCACACTTGTTTGCCTTTACATACAATCACTACATGGAACCTCTCCCCACCACCCACCCCCACACAAGAATAATGAATTACGGCTTCCTCAGCAAAAGTGTTGAGGAACAGTGTTTCCTTGCAACCATGCCGGCCATGTGACCATGGACTTGCACAACACTGGCTCTTCGGCTTGAATGCGGAGATGACCACTGCCCCTACAGTCGGACATGGGGAACCTTTACCTTTACCAACCAAAGTGGTAAGGAGTTTATAATCTTCCCTGCCTCTCCAGCTCTCATGCTCTTTCTGAACTCAAATGTTGATTCACAATCTCTTCCTAAGGTTTCCCCACCCACTGGGCTAACCAAGCATAGTCCATAGGGGTTACAGTTGACACAATGTGTGAAATTTACCACGTCACCATAAAAACTATAAGCCCCTAATTTCAAAGAAAGCAATTTAGTCCTTAAATGGCAGCAATTTGATCCCCATCAAAGTGAATAGATAATACAATGTTTTTAAAGTGTGGAAAGATAAAGAATATGCAATGGCCAGTTGATACATCCCTTGTCAGGCCATTCCTTCCGCTTGCAGATTCTGTCAGCCATATTATTATTAACCTGAGCTGTAAAGGCTAAAGGATATTCTGAGAGAGAGAGAGAGAGAGAGAGAGAGAGAGAGAGAGAGAGAGAAGTGGTCATATGCAGGGAATTCCAAACAAATTTTCAGACGTTTTAAGAAGCAATAATTGTTTGGCTGTGCCCCTCCATACCTCCAGAGATGGCAGAAAATGGCAGGTATTAATCTGAAACAATCCAGACTGATTATGCCAAAACTGCAGAAAAAAAAAAGATAATGAAATCTGTGCAGAGCAGTGACTCAAGCACATTATGTAATCCTCAACTCATGAAACAGGCCAAGGAGCAATATCATGAGGTACAGCATCAGAGCTGATCACAAAAGGGGACCAGATGATATTTCTCTGTATTTTTTGGCCTGCTGTAATGACGATGTATCACAAAAATGACATGTAAAGGAATTAATTGCTTGTGTGGCCATGGGCAAAGCAACAGCAACAGCAATTTGGCAGCTCAGAAGAAACAAATACCAAAATGGTATTTGTCCAAAATGTAACATTCGGGGCTTTGATGTCAGAAGATTATAAGAACTACATAAGGAAAGCCCACCCTTCTGGAGCAAATTTGGTGGTATACTTATTTATGATTTGGCCTACACCTCCCAGAATCTTCCAAGTTGTTCAACCAATTGCTTGAGGGATTCCGGGAGTTGCAGTACAAAGCCACAGGTTCTGTAAAGCTCTATTTAGAGATATATTCTTAAAAGTACCGTAGTTAACTCCTGCGTTAGATCCTACAGTATTTATCAAAAAAGCAACTTGTTCCCATTACAGTTACTATTTTTTAAAGTAACTGTTCATCTCCCTCTTTCTCAAGGTAGTTATCATAATTTTAGTTACCTTTCAAATTTGAAGAATGACCTTGTATGTGCATTTGGTGGTGGTGGGGGTGTTGTATGTGTGCATGTGTGCTTTACTGTTCTATTGCTGAACCAAGGAGGAGGGTGCAAGAGAGAAGCCTGTGGGGAATAGTAGGAAAGTGGCAGGAGCAGCAGCTGCTTTTATTACCCAAGCTCTGCTAGAGGAAGGGGAGTTGATTTCCGGATGGCAGCTTTGTTGTTACCTCACCATGGATAAGTCTCTTCCAAACCTTAGTTGCAGCTACTTCCCAGTGTGAAGTATTTGGCATTTGCATATGCACACACTCAGGAAGGGGAAAGCGTGAGGGTGTTTGTCTTCAGGTCTAATGGAGGGACGCTTTACTTCTGAATGTGCAACTTCATCACTGTAAGGCAGGACAAATCTTAAGTGTTGAAGATTATTATGTAACCATATTTCACCCTTGTTGTTGTTGTTGTTGTTGTTGTTGTTGTTGTTGTTGTTGAGTCCTTTTAAGTCTTAAGTCTCTCAGCACCTTTAAGTGAGACCAGCTGTGGTTGATGGGATACCAACCACAACTGTGCTTTCCACAGGTGTCTCCTGCTCCTCACTCCTTTGGCAGTGCAGGTTGGAGCATTTCTTCACCATAACTAACCACTTAGGCCCTAGGTAGAAAGCTTGTTACAACAGACTCAGCGACCAAAACCTCAAAAGTGCATTATGTCTCAGGTTAGTTTACTTTATTACTTCTGGTATATTTAAAAATTGAGATATATGTTGCCGTATGATTTTTCTGTAGCATATAATGAAATTTGCCCTTGGTATTTTTCTTTGTACATCCATATGCATGCAATTCCTAATTGTTAGGGTAACTTTGAGTGTTTTACTTTATAACATGCTATACCGTATTGTGCTTATACATCTCTATGAGGAAATGTATATTTTTAGTTGCTTTAAAATCATTTTAGTTGCTTTAGTATTTAAAATCATTTTTGGGCCCTCCAAGAGGAAAAAAGGAAAAATGCTCCTTACTGCCTTTTATCAAGATGTTATTAATAAGCAACTCTGTGTTGTTATATTCCTTATCAACAGTCTATACATAGTTTAAATTTTTCTAAGTGGTTTTATTTTTGTCGTAAAGAAGAGTTGGATTCAGTATACATATTTCTGTGCAGCTGGAGGCTTCCTACATTGATGTCTTCCTCTTTGGTTTTTTGTTTGTTTGTTTTCTCCATTTCTTGGAATGCTTTTTAAGCCATGAATCATTCTGTGATCTGGGCAATTTACATTTCTTTAAAACACAGTTTCCCTCTGTAAACCAATTACCATTTTTGTATTTTCTTCTGTATTTTAACTCTTTTATATGTTTGTATCTGTCTGTCTAATCTGCTGAAGCAGGGACCAGATGAAAATAGAACATAATTATGGTTTGTTTTTCTAAATATCAAAGACTTTTCTCTTTAATATTTATCGTGTTTGAAAGAAATAATTCTATGGCATGATTCTTTAGGGGTTCTCAGCCAGGTATGACTTGGATTGTTTTTCTAATACAAAATACGTAAAGAACATTGATTATATGTTACGAAAGCATGTAGATGTACTATATATGCCTTGTTTGTATTTCCCAAGAACTAATTTTAGAGAATGTGTGTTTTCTTGTGTCCTTTACCCCACGGTTGCTTGAGAACTATCTTAGAAAGTTTAGTGTGGAAAAGTCTACAGAAGATGAGGGCAAGCTTATTTGTTTCTGATTCCTGGGTTTCTAGGGCTGACAGGTTACAGTAGCCTTGTGTCCTAAACAGCATGCAAGCAAATATCCAACATGCACTGCTTTACTCTTGTCCATCAGTCTCTTTTATGTATCCAGACAGACATGTAACATATAGAATCATTTTAACTAATACGGATAAAAACAGACTAGCAATTAAACTACTTTGGGCAGCGGGGGTGGGGGAGCCATTGTAAGCCATATCCAGCAAACAACCAGTGTGAGCTTTTGTGGTTAAAGTCTACTTCTTCGGATCATGCACCATTATCTTGTAGACAGTCCCAAAATTCATGGCAGAAGTCTAAGTATGCTTTTTAAGGTGAGCTGAAAGCTGGCTACAGCCAACCTCTGTGGATGTGCTTTAATGCTTCACTCCTGGTAAAATGTGGTTGCAATTTCCCACCCAGATACTCAGACAACCGGCAGTCATTTAATCTGTCTGTATTTCCCCTTCTGCACACACAGACATAACTATTTTGAAACACAAATCTCCTGTTTGGCTGCAAGTTGGGGAAAAGGCAACACAGAATTGTAGCATTTTTTAGCTGAAAGCTGGGGCAAAATTGGTTTATTCACCAAGCAGGAGACTCCAAATAAAGCCAAGTAATGTTGCCTGACAAATATGTAAGCAGTTGTTACTTTTGCAGTCTAACATGGTTCATGTCAAGAGTCTATGCAGTATCCTTGGTGGTGCTGGATGAAGGCTTTTCCTAATATCTTAAAAAGCTACAACAAAAACAACGAAGAAAGTGATGTGGTCTTTACACAATAAAAATGCAGCAGAAGGTAATATCTGCAATTTTTAAAGAGGTCTTTCATATATACCTGGGACAGCCAGAGTCACTAATGTAGCTGTATTACAGCATATAAATAAAAGGTTATAAATTCTCAATACCATAAAGAGAAGAAAATTACAATATTTCGTTCACATAAAACACAGTAACAAATACCATCTGCTGCAGGTTATCTTTCAAGGAAAAATAGATGGAAAGCATGGCCTGGGGCATAGAACATCCAGGCTTAGGAATTTAAGCCAATGGTTCATAGTGGGCACAGGTTCTCTATTTAGAATAGCTTTAAATACTACTACTGATTGCCAACATTCTAGGAGGACATAGCATTTGAAGAAGGCCTTTCATGCTTGCTGGAGAGCCCAGTGGAGATTTGGAGTTTGATTTCTCCACTGTGTCTCCTGCAAGTAGAGCCAGCCTATGTTACCGTAAGCTCCACAGTTCCATCCCCACTCCCCTGCCCCCAGAAGGGAAAAATAAACCACTTGTGCATATTCTCTTCCTGGAAGACCATGGAAAGGGTTGCCATAAGTTAGAAATGACTTACTGGCACATCATGATGATGATGATGATGATGATGATGGTGATGGTGATGATGATGATGGTATAGTAGAGTCACCGAGAAAGAACTTGAAAAGACTTAACTAATATCAGGATCTGAAAACCGGTATAGGTGGTCCCAGTGGTAATCAGCATGCTGGGTATGATACCTAAAGAGCTAAGCAAGTATTTAGAAGAAATTCGAGTTGACAAAGTCACCATCAGTCAGCTGGAGAAGGCCACCTTACTGGGATCTGGTCACATAATTCGCCAATACATCACATAGTCCTAAATGCTTGGGAAGCTTTCGACTAGTGATTTGTAATACAAAATCCAGTTTAGTTATCTTGTTTGCTCTGACACATTTGCTCCTGTAGGGAAGCTGGATTTTGGAAACACGAAATATAATTTGTTAGCAGTGGTGGCTTCTGATACGGTATCTTCACTGTTATACTCTTTGAAAGTCATTACAGAAGGAAAGCTTTACCTGTGGAATTTCTGTTTTTCACAAACAGATGTTAGAGTTACATATGTCACAGCTGAATATGATATTCTTCCCACATTCAGTAGGAGGTCAAGATTGTAAACTAGAAGCCGCTATGATAGTGACATCCTATAGAGTACATTTTATCATACCCATATGCCATTTCCAATTTTGCCTTGCAAATACTTGAGTATTCAGAATCTCTCTCGATATATAAAAACATGAAATCCATTTTCACCTAGGTGGATTGACAGTATTGGTGGTAACTATGTTCTCCATCTTAACAAACAATTACAATTTTACTAAGCAAAGGGGCCAATTGGTATGTCTCGATTCGAACACTTATCTAACAGACAGGCTTAATGGCTTGTAGCAGTGCTTATTGTTTTGTGTGCATAAAAGCTGAGTCACTTGGCTAGAAATTGCTTTGAAGTAATCAGCCTGATCGTGCTGGGGACAGACTCCAGGCTAAGCCAGTCGGGTGAGGTTACTTTCACTGAGTGAGCAGACAGAACAGAAGACCCTTGGTAATAACAAGGATACTGTAGAAGAAAATAGAGTTATGGAAAAATTAAAGGTCAAACTAAATGAGAATTGCTTAGCATCTTTTTTTTTAGAACAGATGTCCTTTCAAATGCTGAAAGATATTTGCATCATGTTAATTTTTGGTACTCTACTTCTTGCATCTCATGTGTTTTACTCTGCAACTGATTATTGGAAGTTAAATGTGAACTTAGTTTATCAAGGCATGTATGTCTCAGGATACTTCCTTGTGGGAGGTAGGAAAGGAAAGGATTAAAAAGAGGGAAAGGTACTTCTCTTGATACCTAGTTTGACCTGGGTAGACATTCTTTAATTAGACTTTTAAAACACTTTTGACAACATTCCTCACCAAAGATTCCTGAATAAACTCCGCTGTCATGGGATAAGAGAATGCAGTGGTAACTGGGTTTTTTTTAATCTAATATGAGGCATTTTGTAGTAACTAAAGATAAAAAGTTCTTGTAAAGGAGGGATTAAAATTTGAAGCCTAGAAAGAACCGTTTCAAAACCTTTTGTTTTGATTTCTCTGTAAATGATGTGAAGTTAGGGCTGAACCTGTTTTTCTGACACTCTGGTATATGGGGTGTTAAAACAAAAAAGAATTGGTAGACTGCTCAATCCTCATTATCCTACTCTTCAAACTGAGATAATGAGCATTAGAATGGCAAATATGATCTTTGGAACCAAGGAGTTAATATCTGGGATCATTGAATGAATTTGAATAATGTGAGATTTAGGATAGATTAAAAGGAAACATTTAGATTGTGTACTTAAAAGTATGGATTTCCATGCGACAAGACACAGTGACACCCATCACCATGGAGAGTTTTTTAAAAAGGGATTATACAAACTAATAATAGAATCATAGATTTGGAAGAGACCTCAAGGGCCATCCAATCCAACCCCCTGCTATGCAGAAACCGCCACCACAGTACTCCCAACAGATAGCCATTTAGACTCTGCTTGAAAACCTCCAAAGAAGGAGACTCCACCACCCTCTGTGGCAGCATATAACCATCAGGAACTTCTTCCTAATATTCAATTGGAATCTCTTTTGATGGCCTATAGCTAAGCCTTCTTCCGTCTATACAAATGACACAATCAAACATGTTTGGAATACAAAAGGCCACAACTTTATTGGTAACAGCAGCAGTTATCTGGCTAGGCATTGGAGATGGATACAACCATCAAGGCATAGCTGTGATGTCATTCCACCTCCTTCCTTGCAGCCGGCAGTCCCGCCCTCCTGCTTTCCATGGGCCAATCACTTCAGCTGGCTACATCTGTGTCTCTTTCTTCCTTGTTGGTGGCTCCACGTGGCAGACGCCATTACCACTGCCACTCTGACTCCAGAGCCGCCCCGGCATCAATGCAGGACCCTGGTAAGTCAGGGTCCTATCTTTCTTATAGTTTGAAACTATTGCCCCTAGTCCAGGTTTGTGAAGCCATGGAAAACAAACCAGTCCCCTCTCCAATATGACATCCTTTCAAATATTTTAGCATGGCTATCATATCCTCTCTGAGCTTTTTTTTTTTTTAAGGCTAAACATTCCCAGCTTCCTAAGCCGTTCCTCATATGACATCTCTTCCAGACTTTTAACCATCCTGGTCGCCTTCTTCTGCACCCATTCAAGGTTGTCAACATCCTTTTCAAACTGAGATATGCAGAACGGGACACAGTACTCCAGAGCAGAAAAGAGTGGTACTATCACTTCCTTTTCTCTAGACACTATACTTCTGTTGATGCAACCAAGAATCCCATTGGCATTCTTGGCCTCCGCATCACACTGCTGACTCATGTTCCATTTGTGGTCCACCCAGACTCTATCACTTTCACAGGTACTATTCTCCAGTCAGGTGTCTCCCATCCTATATCTGTGCAATTCATTTTTTTAAAACCTAGATGCAGCACTCTACATTTCCCTCTGCTGAAACCCATTCCTTTAGCTTTGGCCCAACACCCTAGTCTGTCAAGGTTGTTTTGGATTTTCATCCTATCCTCTAGGGAATTAGCAACCCCTCCCAATTTGCCATCATCTGCAAATTTAATCAGCATACTCTTGATTCCTTTATCTAGCACCGGACCCAGAACAGAACCCTAGGTCACCCCACTGGTCACACCTCTCCAAGCTGAAGAGAAGCTATTTCTGATCAAGCTTTGGGTGTGATCAATCAGCCAATTACAAATCCACAAAACAGTGGCACTATCTATCCAACATTCTACTAACTTCTTTGTAAGTACACCATGAGGAACCTTATCGAAGGCTTTACTAAAATCCAGATAAGCAATATCCACAATGTGCACCTCATCCACCAGTCCTGTAACTCTATCAAAGAAAGATATCAAATTAGTCTAGCATGACTTGTTTTTAAGAAACCTGTGTTGACTTTTCATAATGACAGCATTGCTTGTTAAATAATTACAGAGTGTCTGTTTAATAATCTTCTCTAGAATCTTTCCGGGAATTGAAATCAAGCTGACAGGGCAGTAATTATTTGGGTCCTCTTTTTTCTCCTTTTTGAAGACGAGGACAACATTTGCTCTTCTCCAATCTATGGGGACTTTGTCTGTTCTCCTGGACTTCTCAAAGATTATTGACATTGGTTCTGACATTACTTCTGCTAGTTCATTTAATATCCTTGGATGTAATTCATCTGGCCCAGGAGACTTAAATTCATTTAACGTTCTTGTCCTACTTCCCTACTATTCTATGTTTCAATTCCCATCCTACCTCCTCTACTCTTTGTCCCAATGGAACTATTTTTCCTTCATGAAGAAAACTGAGGCAAAGAAGGTATTGAGAAGTTATGCATTTTCTTGTCTCCTGTTAGTAATTGGTTATCTTCACCACACAGAGTGTCTATCATTTCCTTATTTTTCCTTTTGCTGCAGACATATCAAAAAAACTTTTAAATATCTTTAACTTCTCTGGCAAGTCTAAGTTCATTCTATGCTTTAGCTTTTTTTTAACCATTCCCCTGCATATATTAGCTATATGCTTATATTTCTCTTTGGTGCATTCTCCATTTTTCCATTTCCTTTATATGGTTTTCTTTATACCTATCTGAGTTGAAAGTTCTTTAGTCAACCATTGCAGTTTCTTTAGACATCTCCCATTTTTTCTTATTGTTGGAACAGTTTTAGATTGTGCCTTTAATATCTCACTTTTAAGAAACTCCCATCCATCTTGGACTCCCTTCTCTTTCAGTGTTTCAGTTTACAAAAATTGGCTTTCTTAAAGTCCAGGATGCTTGTCTGCTTATGCTTAACTTCCTCTTCCCACTGTATAACAAATTCCAAGAGGGCATGGTCACTTCTACCTAAAGATCCCACCACTTTGACTGTGTTTACAATGTCCTCTCTATTGGTTAAGACCAGATCTAAAATAGCTGTTCCTCTAGTTGCCTCCTCCACCTTCTGGACCATGAAATTATCTGCAAGGGCAGTAAGGAATTTTTTTAGACCTTGCATTCTTAGCTGAGTTGGACTGCTAACATATATCAGGATAGTTAAAATCTCCCATTAATACTACTAGTGATGCAGGATAAATAGTTGCTAGTCAGGAAAACTAGAGGAAAAGAGATTCTATTTGAACATTAGGAAGAACTTCATGACAGTTAGAGCTGTTCAGCAGTGGAATATGCTGCCACAAAGGGTGGTGGAGTCTTCTTCTTTGGAGGTTTTTAAGCAGAGGCTGGATGGCCATCTGTCGGAAATATTGTGATGGGGTTCCTGCATGGCAGGGGGTTGGACTAGATGGCCCTTGAGGTCTCTTCCAATGCTATGATTCTATGATTCATGATGACTGCATCAAAGGAAAAATGTCTGTAATTGGAAACATGAGCCAGAGAAAGGATTGCATACATGTCCTGCTTGCGAGTTTCCTGTAGACATTTGGTTTGCTGCTGTGGGAACAGAAGGATGATCAAGATGGGCCATTGGTCTAAACCAGCTAGAGGAGATTATGTGAAGGACATGTCCCCTAGACAGCAGGCTATTAGGTAGAGATGATTAGAGAGAACTATATTGCTCCTTGACTATGGAAAGAGGCTGAGAAAATCACTATTCTTAATTTTGCTATGGGCTATTTTCCTTAACCAATAATTAAAGAAGGACTTTAAAAAGTGGTTTGATTTCAGAGATTCTGCTTTTTGAATACCTATCACCTTTTAAGACTGTATAATTAGGAGCTTTAGTTAAAAGGGGATGAGTCTCTTTGAAAAAAGGACAAGGGGCATCAAGCCTTGCCATAGTGTCTGCCCACAGGTAGGAATCAGCCCTACTTTGTTAAGAAAGGTTTTTCCAGGAGCTGAAGGGATTCTCAGTGGAATTCTCAATTTTGTTCAGCTCTTCCTCCCTTCTTCCCTCCCTTTCTTTCTCTTTCAGTGAACCATTTCTAATACAAGCCTTATCCATTTGAAATAAATCCTGAAAGGAGAAAAGGCCTTCTTATTTCTTCCCTCAGGGTGAGGCAAGGTGAAAGGCAGGGCACAAACTCTCTCCTAATGTCAGAGCTACCCTGCTGTAGGTCTATGGTCAGGTCAGTCTCTGCCATCCACTTTGAACAGAAAAGAAGCTAAAAGATCCCCTAAGCTCCACTTACAGTGTATAAAGCCATCCAGGCTTATGGTGTCCTAGATATTTTTAGTCTCTATCTGGCATTTTTCCAAAGCAATAAAAAAGGACACACACACACACACACACACACACACACACACACACTCGTGCATGCGCGCACGCACAAATCCCAGTATATAGAAGAAACTGCAAATCAGAGGCTGAAGCTTAAGCCTTGGCCTTTGTGAAATTTCTAAATGCTGTGGGAACATATGCATGCATTTCTGGGTTTATTCCATTTATGGGGATTAGATCTTCTTTTGAAACCTGACAGGCAGCCGTATATGCATTTACTGAGACGTAAATATCACTGAATTCAGTTACCTGTGTGAAGACCGACAGCCACAAGATATGTGCTGAAGAGAACATCTAGTTCCCCACTGCTTTGTGCTTCTTCACCCAGTAAGCCTTCTCTAAAAAAAAAAAAGGCATGAAAACATCTTTGTCCATGTCACAAGTAGATGTTTCTCTTTCACGTCCAAACACTCTCCCATCCTCCTCCGCCCTGATAAAAAGAAGTGGATGGCTATATTTCTGTTCACCTGTCACACAATAATCAGAATTCCTCTCTGCAAGCTGCAGACTGTTCTGTCCTTTGGAGCTCCTTCTTAAAAACAAATCTACCCAGGCTGTTGGCTGCCCATTGAAAGCAGCACTGGGATTAGTGACACCTCATCGCTCCTGTCCTCTTCAATCAGCTGAGGACTAGGAGGGAGAGTATAATAACCTGCTAGTGTAAGTTGTTTGGGGTAAATTGATTCTTTTGCCCTAAAACTCTGCTAGTGGTGGAAGCTGAATGGATTTCTACCTGTTCTCTTGGATTTTCATAACTTTTTATCCTTGTTCCAGCATGTCATTCCTGTCACCCTGCACTGACTAAAGGCGACCCTCTTTTTCTCTTGAAAAATCTTCAGTGAATGGTCTGCCACTTTTCCTTCAGAGGTGAATACAAGGGAGAAAAGAACACCTAACAAGAGTTTTCCTAAGTGTTTCATCTTTTTTTCCTACTGTAGAAATGATTTTTCCTAGTGGAGAAATAGCAAGGCATGTATCCTCACTTGAAACACTGGTGGATTGGATCCAAAACTTAACTCTTTTAGTCAAAAAGAACTCCTTCCATCTACAGGAACTTTCTGATGCACTGAAAGAATGTTTCTGACAAGGGAGTGGTGATAATTACTGAATTGCATATCCTGAGGCTCCTTGGAAAAGTCCCTGATGTTGGGAAAGATTGAAGGCAAAAGGAAAAGAGGATGGCAGAGTATGAGATGGTTGAATTGTGTCATTGATGCAACCAATATGGATTTGACCAAACTCCGGGAGGCAGTGGAAGATAGGAGGCTCTGGTCCATGGGGTCACGAAGAGTCAGACACAACTGAACGACTGAACAACAACAATAATAACAACAAATATCCTTCTTCAGTCTCCTAAGGTCACCACCAAATTCTTTGGGAGAATTACAGAGGAGGGGAAAGAAATTGAGAAAGTTGCTACTTCTGCCCCTCATTTTTCTGCCAGTACAGATGTACAGAAGTCGTGGCCCTCACATGAGAAAAAGAAAGTGACCCCAACATTATGTTGTTTTAAAAAGGGGGTTGGGAGACAGATGGTTGTTGTGACTACACTGAATATTTTCAGCTACTTTTCAAATAAATATCTGATGGCCAGGCCTGAATGAGAATGATTACAATAATCATAGCCATCAAATCAGAAGAATAAGATGTAATGGGAATTGCTTAAAGAACCAGTCCAATGAAATGGCTATCATGTTGGATGGAGACTCAAGAGAGCTGGGAATAAATCTCCCCTTAGCCATGAAATTAATGGAGTGATTTTGGACCAATCACATTCTCAGCCTGATCTACCTGACATATCTGATAAAATAAAGTGATATGCACAGTGAAGGCCTTAAGCTCATTGGAGAAAGGTTAAGATAGAAATGTAACTATTGGCCCAAATCATAACCATACATGGTAGAAGTGGATGGCATCATCAACTTCTACTGGTTAAATTAAATTTAAATTTAAATGCTCCAGTATCCTCATTTTAGATTCAGATGCTCCTTAAGGCTTCCTTTTGTCCTTTAGAAGCCATTGGGAGACCTAAGACACATCAGGAAGATTTTTTACCAAGGAGTCTCATGGCAGTAGCACAATAAAGAATTATCATGATACAACTTTGATCCTTGGCTCAAGTAGGTTGACTCAGCCTTCCATCCTTTTGAGGATGGCAAATTGAGTACCCCGCATAACTAAATTGCAAACCACCCAGACAGAGCTTTAAGCACTATTGGGTAGTTTATAAGCAGCATAAAATCACTGCCAGATTACCACTGCTAGAAACAAGACTATCAATTTGCTGGAAACAAGTGACTATCAATTTGACAATTAAAAGGTCTTTTTAATTCATCCCACCCCCATTTCAAGACTCACAAAGCTTTCCTAGGCAAAAGGAGCCCTTGGAAGCCCTGGACTCTAGAACTGGAGAATTACAAGATGTTCTTTTCTTGTATTGGGCTGCATGTGACTTGGAGTTGCTGCATGAAAGCCATGTGCACCTCACAACTGAAAAAGAAAGGCTTTAATCAGTGGCAGTGTGGCTCAATGATGATGCCATTACTGTTGTATAGACAGAGCTGCACAACAGGATTTGGGCCATTGTGTCAAGAAAAGCCTCCTTGGCTCTTTGCTGAAATATCAGCAAGTCAATTTATTATTGTATTGGAATTTGCATGATCTCAGTGTGTAAATAATTCTTATGTTACATTGCATTAAGGCTGTATATCATTACTTGTTTCATCTATCCAGGCAAGGAGTAGGAAGAAAGATAAGGAATGTTTTAGTACTTATGATAGATTGCTGCATATGGTGACTGCAGCAATGAAATTAAAAGATGCCTGCTTCTTGGGAGGAAAGCAATGGCAAACCTAGATAGCATCCTAAAGAGTAGAGACATCACTTTGCCAACAAAGGGCCTTTTTACACGACCCCTAAACTCCGCCGCAAATGGCTCCCAGCTCCGGAGCTTAAAATTGTTTACCCACCAGCTCTGGAGTTTACTGAAAATTAAGTGCGGCCATGCCCACCTAAGCGTGTCCCAGCGCACTTTTCTTGTACCTGCTCTCCAAGGGTGAAAAATCTTTATGTGGATGTGCCGGGCTCTCCTTGCTTCTTTTTGTTGTTGTTTTTTGCCTCCTGCCCCTTTAAGAGAAGGAACCAGGAAGTCACGGGGCTCCCGGCAGCTTCCACCGGCACCAGGGAGGTAAGTCTTTATTCTTTTGTCCCTTTTTTTCTCCCTCCCCTCACGCAGCCAGCAGCCAGGACGTGCGGAGGAGGTGGAACGCACGAAGAGCAACAAACCCCTAAGCTCTCTGGTCCAAATTCAAGTGACCAGCGGATCTTAGGGGTCATGTAAAAGCGCCCAAAGGTCAGGATAGTCAAAGCTATATTTTTTTCCAGTAGTGATGTATGGAAATGAGAGCTGGACTATAAAGAAGGCTGACCACTGCATAATCAATGCTTTTGAGTTGTGGTGCTGGAGGAGACTCTTGAGAGTCCCCTGGACTGCAAGGATATCAGACCTATCCATCCTGAAAGAAATCAACCCTGAATGTTCACTGGAAGGACAGATCTTGAAGCTGAACTTGAACATGAAACTCAGCATGGTTCTTTTGGCTGTGTGACCAGGTTGATGTTTCTCTTTCTTGCCAACTGCAAATATTACTTAAAACTCTCAATCTCTGAGAGTTATAACCACTGGGTTATAAAAACAGTTAGTAAATAGCTAGAAGTAAAAATTAAACAAATATGAAGAGAATAAAGGGAGTAAGCATGCAGCAGGATCAAAAATAGTGTGTTAGTTTTTTTAAGAGACATTCCTGGGCTTTTGATTCTTTCAGGCTGTCAACATTTGACCACATTAGCTTTAGATAAACATACAATTTAAGGTATTTGGCAGATGACAAAAGCCACTATCATTTTGCAGATCAGTAATTCTAAACTACCTGGATGGAACATAGCTTCATGTGTCACAACATACTTCTTTCAGCAGGTTATCTTGACAGTATTTAGGGAAAGTTTTAATTATTCATGCAAGCCTTGTGAATGAAGCTGACTGCTTATTTTCACCCAGACCAAGACTGTCCTTGTGCCAATTGTAAAGCTTATCTTCTATCATAGAAGAAAATCTTGAGGCTTGTGCATTTTAAAGCTCTGCATATTTAAAACATAACATGTTGAGAGAGAGAGAAGTCTATTGCAAAAGCTCTTTTTTTTTTACTTCGTGGGACAATATGTATCAGAAGGATATTCTGTTTGCTAGATTTCCATCCAGTATGTTGTACGCATGCACACACGCCACACACACACACAAGATCAAATACATTCAATGTTCATAGTGTATCATATATATTACACAGTTACATTGATTTGATTCCAATTGATAACTGCTATGATTTCATCCAATGGATTTTTTGTTTGGTGGGATACTTGGAGTTTTATGCAGTACTTAATGGAGATGAACCAGAGGTCTCAAGAAGTCTAAGTACCTCACCAAGCTATACATTCCAGAATTCTGTAAGATTGAGCCATAGTAGTAAAGTGGAATCAAACAACTATAACTGCGGTTAATATAGATGAGCCCATATGATAGACATGGGGATGTGTAGCCCTTCAGATGCTGTTGGACTGTGACTCACGTCACCCCTCGCCATTAGATTACTGGCTATCATTAGTGAGGCAACAGGTTCCTCAATTCTTACTGTAAAGGATGGAGGAGCTACTGGATCCCATAATCAACATGTTAGGTTTCAAAATGAGATTCAAGAAGATTCAAGAATGTTCTTGAATCTCTCATTGTTAAGTAGGATAATGCCCCTCAGTGATTACAACAATGATGGGGGAGAGTCATTACCAGGGCTTTGTCTGAGGACAGTCTTATAATATTTAAAAGTCTAGTGTTATGTGGGTATGTTCAGTACCCGAGATAGTTGGTACACAATTTGAATGTGGAAAGATTACACCGAAGAGCCTCAAAAACAAATGTTGCTATACCAAATGTTTCTCACACCATTGGTTGGCTACAGTGTCCACCTAGACATATGTACTGTGCAGGGCAGAGATAGAAAGAAAGTTCACTACATTCCTCATTGTCATCTATTTTTGCATGCCTTGACATGATAGGACACTCCCATATCTTATATGGACTCATGTGCTTCTCACATGTAGCAGCCCTAGAAGCAGAAAACCTGCACTCCCCATTTTCCCAGAGTGCACAGTCTTGTGAGAAGTGTTTAAGAGAAGAGCTGTACTCCTGTAAGCTTCCATAAACATGGTTTTCAGTAAAAACAAAACGATAATAAAAAAAAATTAAGACACTGGCTTATGGAAAGACTTATTTTTAGGGGGGGAGAAGTGCCCTCTTACAATGCTGTGTTTAGGGAGCATTCCAAGGGTGTAGGGCTGGGGGGGAAAATGCCCAGAGGGCACATCTGGTTAGGAATGGGCAACAAATGAAAAATGACATGCCATTTTATCATTTTGTTAGCTAACAAACAAAATGAAACAAAACAAGGATGCGCTGTGTCATTACTTATGAAATGAGTTGGCATTTTACATTGAAATGAACTTATTCATTTCTCTATAACTCACCCTCCACCCGGGGTCCTAGAGACACCAAATTTGGTGGATAACTTCATTGGACTTGCCCCTTTAAGCCCTCCAAATTTGGAGTGATTTGGTGTTGGGGGTGAGTTATTAAACTTCAAAGCGGGTGCCCCAGGAAAAAAAACATTTCTAAGTGCCATTGTCTGTGCTTTGAAATACTGTTCCCAGACAGGTAGCAGCATGAAAATTGCTGTGGATCTTCCTCAAGCTATCCCTTTTAAGCACCCTACATTTGGAGAGGTTTGGTGTATGGAGGGGCCAAGTTATTCAAGAGTTAGAGGATGCTCCACAGTGATTTGCACTCTGCGAGGTGCCTGGGATTAGTATTTTCAGGTACTTTAAAAATGGTGCTTAGAAATGTTTTTTCCAGGGGGCACACACTTTGAAGTTTAACCCAGCCCCCCCCAAACCCCAAATCTCTCCAAATTTAGAAGGCTTAAAGGGGAAAGTCCAAGGAAGGTACCCATGAAATTTGGTTCCTCTAAGACCTGGGGGCACATTATAGAGAAATGAATTGTTTCATTACCCTTTTGTTTAATACATTTTTTTAAAAAAAGTTAGTAATGAAACCAAATGAAACAAGGGGGCCAACAAAACAAAACAAAATGAAACACGATTTTTCCATTTTGTGCCCGTCCCTACATCTGGTTTGTGGACAGCATGTTACTTACTCTGCTATATATGATGTTCATAATATTTGTCCTCAAAAATCTAGGATGACAAGCAAATTTTTCTTAACCCCCTCCCCCTCAAAAGCAAACACCCGCACATGCACATATGCATGCACACAGCCCACACAAAACAAAACCCCGTAAAGATGAATGAGCTTGGATTAATTTATCTGGGGGGGGAAACAGACAGGTTTGATCTTCCCATAAGGCAATTATTGTCCAGGCTCTCCATGCCTAAAGGCTATCTGCCTCTTTCTTCTTCTTCTTCTTCTTCTTCTTCTTCTTCTTCTTCTTCTTCTTCTTCTTCTTCTTC
>JAHTLZ010003526.1:39029410-39048806 GCA_023846285.1 Phrynocephalus versicolor
GTATGTATGTATGTATGTATGTATGTATGTATGTATGTATGTATGTAATATTAGGGATGGGCACCTAATAAAAATGAAACACTGTTTAGTCATTTCGTTAGCAAATGAAACAAAATGAAATGGGAAGCAGCATTTTGTTACAAATGAAAAACACCAATTTTCTGTCTAAAATGAAATGATTTGTTCAAGAGCAAATGACAGGAATACCTTCAGAAAGCAATTCTAGCCTACCCTATGAAATTTGGAAAGGTTTGGAATTCAGGGAACTGAGTTATGAAGCTCCAAACCCTTCTAATTGGAATCGAATGCTTGTGAGCGATAGTGTTGCCTTCGCTTCCCATATGATTCCAATTTCAATGTTTTTTTTCCTAGGGGCATCCCCTCTGGAGCTTTATAACTCAGTCCCCTTATCCCCAATGTTTCTAAATTTCAGGGGGTTCCCTAAAATTGCTTTCTGAAGGTACCCTGCTACTTTGGTGCCACAAGTTAAGTAATTTGAGTGCATATTGGAGAGGGGAACCCCTCACACTCCACACCCAAAGCTGTCAAAAAGCTCCAGCTGGGAGTTAGGGGGAGGGCCCAAAGGCAGAACAGAGCAGGTTTTTCCCCCTTGATGGTCTCTTCTGCCTTCGCCCCTCCCCCTGCCTACCCCTCCTCCACACATCCCAACCTGTCAAAAAGCCCTAGCTAGGAGGCATGGGAGGGGCAAAAGGCAGAATGGATCAGCGAGGGGAAACAAAACCTGCTCCCTTCTGCCTTCCACCTCTCCTCCCATGTGCCAGCTGGAGCTTTTTGACAGGTTGATGTGTGGGGGGGAGGGGCACCCTATCTCCAAACCCCAACCTGTCAAAAAGCCCCAGCTGGTTGGCAGGGATCATAAGGAAGAAGCAAAGAAGCAGTGGTAAAGTGAAGCTCTGTTTGAATTTACTGCTGCCTCCTTCCTTCTCCTGTGCTCCCCCTCCTCCCAGGGAGGTTTTCTGGACAGGGAGACCTGTGAGCCGTGGGGGCTAGAGCACTGGTGCCATGGAAGATTCATTCACTTCATTTTGTTTTGTAAGTAATGATTTTTTTTAAAAAAAATCATTACAATACGAAGTGAAACGTGAAGGGATGAAACAAAAGAAAACAAAACACAATTTTTCATTTTCATCCCCCTCCTTATTTAAAACATTGCTGCACGCAATGTTGCTAAATACAGTACTGCTTTCAGAGAGTGTCTAAAATGGTTATTTTTTTTTACAGAGAGTTGAAAGGTACAGCATAGATGTTGGGATTGTTTTGATTGAGTCATATTTCCACTCTCTATTACCTGCTGCCTGCGTTTTCCTTTGGTGCCATGCAGAGTCTTGAAGCTATGACCTGGTGTATTGGTAAAGATGGGCGACCTTCCCTTTTGACTCAAATATTCTCGTAGTTTCTTGAAAAGATGGCATTTATGTGACTTCTATCTGTTGCACTTAGAAGAACAATGCTTCCTATTGATTTGCAGAAGCAAAACCAGGCACTTTGTCTAGACATGACATTTAGTTATCTTGTTGCAAAACATGGTGATCTAAGGCCAGTATAAAGAAGAATCCCATAATTGATTAAAGCAAAATGGAATCATTTTTTAAAAAGATGTCATTGACATTTCCACAGTTATGTGGCACTCTTCTCTTTCTCAGGAAACAACATAATTGTTTTAAGTTTTGTGGCTCTTATATAAATGCTGTACATACCCAAGGAACATAGTTTAGTTTTTGCTTATTTTTACTGAATCTGTGTGGACAGTGGTTATTATAACATGGGTCTGGTGACCTAAGGAAAGGAAGCGGAAGAGCAAGCACTAGGACAAAATGTGTTTAGTTGAAGATTGACTCCGGGGCCCTGTTGAAGTCAATAGATAGAGTGTGAGTGGTTTTCAGCATGCCCACAGAGGGATTTGGGATCTCTTCATGGGCTTCCCACAAGAGGGATTTCCATTTTTGCATAAGAGGCATGCTTGCACAAGCTTGATGTCCTCCATTATTGGACTGCAGGATGTTCCTTTTTGCTAGCAACCAGTAGGAGCCTAGCCAAGGACTGAGAGGGCTGACAAGCATTGTGCTTCTAACTATGGCAGATATTGAGAACATAACACAACAGACTGGAGAAGACTACCACAGGTTTGGCAACATCAATATAATACTCTGCATCATGCACTGGGAGGAAGGAAACAAATTGTTTGGTTAGCACTTGTGTCCACCAAATCTGACTTTTTGGATTAATTATGTGATTTTTTAAAAGTTCAGCTATAATTCAATTTTTCACACATTACTAAAATTTGTGAAGAAAAATTGTCTCCAAAACCATATTTTGGGGTAGGGTAGTGCTTAGAAAATACATACATTCAAAGAAGTTGCTTGTAACTTTAAAGATATTAGTAAAACTGTATGCAGTTGTATGGTAGACATGGAGAGGATTTATATGCCCAAATTTTTATGTACTGTAATTGTAGAAGCCATAGAAAAATGCATATGTAGAAAGAGGATGGAATGAATGCTTACTTCCAGAAATTCAATAGTTGTGTAAAGCTAAGAGAAAACCATTCATCTGCTTCTAAAATGTCTTGGGACTGTGAAATATGAAACATCTGGATTTTTTTCCTGTACCCCAGGAAAAACACTGTTGGTTGGACATGTCTTCCAGCAGAGCGTTAGAGCATATTTTAGGGCATTGCCAGTGGTTTATATGTTCTTTAGAGATATGAAAATATATTCTCCATTGACTAGGATCTTGTTGGATAATTATGTCTGCATAAATACAATAACAAGAATTACAATGGCCAACAGAGTTGCTGCTTGCTTCTTCTGTTGCACATCAGTTGCATAAATTGCAAGGGGTATAAGCAGCACCTTGTTAAGAAAACAGCAACTCATCCCTGGGATTTCTGCTATTGCACTTAACCCTGGAGTCACCAATTTAGTTATTTTATTTATTTGTTCATTTTTATACCGCCTGTCTTCCGGAAGGAACTCCGGGCAGTGAACAGAGAGGGCAAGACAGACCCAAAAGGAACAATACATCAATTGAAGTGAAAATAAAAGGGGAAAAAACAAAACAAAAAAAACAAAAAAAAAACAAATAAATAAAGAAGAAAATAAGATTTTGCTCACTGGGTTTTTCTGAGTCCAGTCTCCATTTTTTTACCTCCTTTTTTTGTAATATGTTACAAGACATTTGGGGAGAGATTTACACAGACATTTGTGCGCAATGTTTGTCCCCCCCATGTATATTTTTTATGCATGTTACCTAATGTATGTGTTTCTGTATGCATGTTCCTTAATTTTTTTTAGTCACATATAATTGCTCCTTTATTTTGTACATAAATTTCTCCTCAGAAATGCTTTGCTAGCTTCAGTGTTGTGTTACTTAGTATTCTCCTTCTAGCATATCTTGCTGTACACCAGTATAGAAATCCTTACACCACTCCCTGAGGACATTCTGTCCCTTTTGCTGGCCTCCAGAGAAGCTGAGGATTGTTTTCTCAATATATAAATGAGTAAGTTGGGAGAAAAAATGGATTGGTTTCTTTTTCAAAACATGAGTCAATCAAAATATTTCACACAATGAAAAGATCATGGCCCTTTGTATTTCTTCATACAAGCTTTTATTATTGTTATTCTGATGTCACGTTAGTTTTTTTTACATTTTCAATGTAATACACATAAGTACTTTGACCCTGACTGAGTTGGTTAAAAACAGTCCCTGTCTGCATTTTCTAATGAAATTATTGTGTGATTTAAGAGCTAAATGAATTTGCTGCCAGAGGACAAGGCCTGATTTGAAAGCTGAGTAATGTTGCTTGAAATGGAAAGCTGTTCAATTTTGTTAAATAACAATAAAATGCCTTAATATATAAGGCTACATGGTTGAAGAGGGAGACATGAGAGAAAGAGATAAACATATTCAAAGGACAAACAATTTCCTGGTAAACAAGAAAGCTGTGGTATTTGTTCCCTCTATTCTCTATATAAATCCATAGATATCCAGTGTAAATTGTGGATACAATTTAGAAAAACAGGGCTTAACACCTTGCTTAGTCATGGAAATTGTGTGTGTGTGTGTGTTGGGTAGGTGGGTGGGTGGGTCGGTGTGGGTGTGGGTGTGGGTGTGGGTGTGGGTGTGTAACTGAGAAAAACATTCTCGCCTTCTATGGGTCATTGGAAGTTAATTCTGACTTGACCACACACAACATACATACAAATTTATATGGAGAAATCCGGGCTCTTAAAAAGAGGCAAAGTACAGTATTTTCCCTCCAAAACTAAAGGTGTCAAAAAGAACTATAGCACGTTTTTATACTCCTGCCCATACAGGAAGACCATTTTTTCTTTTGATAAGCAATGGGTCACTGTTTTATCTTTTCTGTGTCTTTGCTTGCTGAAGGGGTTTAACAATCCAGTCTGCAATCCTAGACATGGTTAGCTGGGTGTATGTGATATTGAACTCAATGGGATTTATTCCATGTAAACATGAATGATAAGATAGCATGGCTTCCAGCTGGACTTTCTGCTCTTTCATCCTCTAATATCTTTGGATCCATCCATTCCTCTTTCTCTCCTTCCCTGGCTTTTTTTAGAGGAAAAGGTGGGAATTAATGATGGTCTCTTCGTTTCTTGGAGCACATTTACCACAAGCTCTAGCCGAGATAGCTAGTGCTGTGAGAAATTACATGGACTATGACATTTGACCTAATAAATCCTTACTCACTCTGTTTTAAAGAGCCCCATTATCCTGAAGAAATTTAAATGACATAAATTTTCACATATCAAGGGATGGTTATATGCATGTAACAAGATGGTTATGTAATAGTGACCTTGTACATTTATAAATAACATTTTCATGGCAGAAATATAGAATTATGCCCCTTCCTCTACCAGCCTAAAGCCATATAAGAAAGTTGTATGAGGTCCCCCATTTCCCTAGAAATCACTGAATTGAATTGTTCTAATCTATTATGTGTAGCATCCTGTTTTTTTCTTTCTGCTTTCCTTCCTTTCTCTTTTAAACTTACTAGAAAGTGCCATCAGAGCAGCAGATTCTGTGTATAAAGTTATGCATGCCAATGATTAGAGGCAGTAGTTGTAGAGTGCACTGAATTTGCATAAATGGTGAGGAGTCAAGTCCAGGGACATGATTCACCCCCATCCTGTGCATGTATTCAGAGAAGATGGATTCCCTTTCCAGCCTTCAGTGGCATGGATGACACTGAGAAATTGGCCAAACTTCCCCAGGTCAGTGGATTCCTGCCTGTAGTGTCTGCTGAGCTTTTCTTTGTCCTGCTTTGGTCCAAAATGGGGCTTCATGTATTTCCTGTATAGGGAAGAAGGGGGTGGAGTGAAGTGTTTTTGGCCAGAGCAACTACAATTGGCTGGCTCCTGGGCATTCTGGCCGAGAGTAAAAATGTATAATCACTTGCCTTGAAATGATAGTGGTTTCACATACAGTGGAATCCCTCTTTTTATCTCCAGACAGTTATTGCAGAAGCTCTTTTTCCAGGTGAATGGTGTTTGGATAAGAACATAAGAACATAAGAAGAGCCATGCTGGATCAGGCCAAAGGCCCATCTAGTCCAGCTTCCTGTATCTCACAGTGGCCCCACCAGATGCGCCAGGGAGCACATGAGACTAGATATCTGTGTCCTGATACCACTCCCCTGCATCTGGTCCTTGAGGTACTCCGGTTTTAAGCTTGGAGTTGATACATCTCCCTCATGATTTGTAACCTGTGATGAACTTTTTCTCCAGGAATCTGTCCAACCCCCTTTTGAAGGCATCCGGGCCAGATGCCATCACCACATCCTGTGGCAGGGATTTCCACAGACTAACAACACGCTGTCTGAAAAAAATATTTTCTTTTGTCTGTTCTTACTCTCCCAGCCCTCAGTTTGAGTGGATGTCCCCTAGTTCTGGTATTTTCTGAGAGGGAGAAGAGCTTCCCTCTATCCACTTTACTCATGCCCTGCATTATTTTGTACGTCTCAATCATATCCCCCTCAGGCACCTTTTTTCCAGACTAAAGAGCCCCAAACGTTTTAGCCTTTCCTCATAAGGGAGGTGCCCCAGCCCAGTAATCATTTTAGTCGCTCTCTTCTGCACATTTTCCAGTTCCACTATGTCTTTTTTGAGGCGCGGAGACCAGAATTGTACACAATACTCCAGGTGGGGCCTTACTATCATTTTGTATAATGGCATTATAATGTTGGCTGTTTTATTTTCAATCCCCTTTTTGATAACCCCTAGCATGGAATTGGCCTTCTTCACTGCTGCCACACATTGGGTAGACAACTTCATGGAGGTGTCCACCAACACACCAAGATCTCTTTCCTGATCCGTCACAGATAGCTCAGAGCCCATGAGTTGATAGATAAAGTTGGGATTTTTTGCCCCAATATGCATTACTTTACATTTGGCTATATTGAAACGCATTTGCCATCTGGCAGCCCATTCCCCCAGTTTGGAGAGATCCTTCTAGAGCTCTTCACAATCTTCTCTGGTTTTTACCGCACAGAAAAGTGTTGTGTCATCCGCAAACTTTGCCACCTCACTGCTTATCCCTGTCTCCAGGTCATTTACGAATAGATTGAAAAGCACCGGTCCCAGGACAGATCCCTGGGGCACACCGCTTTTTACCTCTCTCCATTGTGAAAAATTCCCATTGACAGCTACTCTTTGTTTCCTGGATCTCAACCAGTTATCAATCCATAAGAGGACCTGCCCTCTTATACCCTGGCTGTGTAATTTTCTCAGCAGCCTTTGGTGGGGGACTGTGTCAAAAGCCTTCTGAAAATCCAGGTAGACAATATCCACCAGTTCACCCAAATCCACATGCCTGTTGATGTTTTCAAAGAATTCTAAAAGGTTTGTAATGCAAGACCTACCCTTGCAGAAGCCATGCTGATTTTCTCTCAGCAAAGTTTGTTCTTCTTTGTGTTTTAAGATTTTCTCTTGCATGAGGCTTTCCACCATTTTCCCGGGGACAGACGTAAGGCTAACAGCAACTGCCTTCCGGAAAGCTCTGAAAACCTTGCTGTTCCGGGAGGCATTTGGATGATTTCCCCCCCCCCTTTTTCTCCCGCCATCGCCATCTTTGCAATTGTTGTTTTATATGTTTTATATGTTTAATTTTTACTAGTACGTGCAATTCCGTTGTTTTCCCAATTGTTTGTGAACCGCCTGGAGTTCCCCACCAGGAAGATGGGCGGTATATAAATAAATAATAATAATAATAATAATAATAATAACTGTCTAGATAGCTCAGAAGGACATAAGTTTGCTTTCCCACTATGCCTTATCTGAGAAAAAAAGTATCTATATAACCTTGGGCAAATTTCATAATCCTTGAGTAGTTCTAGAAGAAAGCATTAGTCAACTACTTTCCAATCCTTTATACTAGAAAATCATAAAATGAGACAGCATATAGCTGAATCAATTTGATAGTGTGCAGGTATAATTATTATTAAAAGGTATCTGAATCTAGATTAGATCATTATCCAAAAGTTCCCACCTTGCTGAAGAGACTCAGTCCCTAGAACTATATGCAAACATACGCCTTCTTAGTGAACAGGTATTCAAACTAATAAGGGTGAAGCCCTTAAACCATTTCTCTAGAAATACTTAGCTCTCTATTACTTGTTTATCATGGTAATCTACTGGTAGCTGCTAGGGATGGGCATGAAACGGAAAAATGTGTTTGTTTCATTTTGTTTTGCCCGGCCTGCATTTCATTTAATTTTGTTTCATATGAATTTTTACCAAAAAAAAAATCATACAAAGCAAAGCAATAACAAAATGATTTGTTACGTTATTGTGGGATTCAGTGGCAGCAGAGGGCCAGGGCATCCTGCTGGGCCTGTTTGCCCTCACCGGCCAGCTGGCTGTGCTCCAGCGGTGGTGGCGGTCCTAGGCTGGCCTACTGGGCTCGTTTGCTCTCTCTGGCTGGCTGGGCTCTGGTGGCAGCAGGTCTAGGCCAGCCTGCTAGGCCCTCTCCGGCCAGTTGGCTGGGCTCTGATGGGGGCGGGGGCTGCTCCAGCGGTGGCAGCCAGCCTTCGCCGGCCTGCCATGCCTGCTTGCCCTCTCTGTCCGGCTGGCAGGGCTCCGATGGTAGTGGAGGAGGAGGAAGAAGAGGGCCAGCCCAGCCTGCTGGGCCTTCTCACCCTCTCTGGCTGGCTGGCTGTGTTCTAGCAGCGGTGGCAGAGGGACACCAGCAGCTAAGGGAGCCATTTTACAGATAAATGAAATGGTTTGTTTTCAATGGAAAAAAAACCCACCATTTTGTTTCATCCGTAACAAAATGCTGCTTCCCTGGTTCATTTTGTTTCATTTTTTATGTAATGAACTGACAAATCAGTGTTTGTTTTTCATTTGGTGCCCATTCCTAGTAGCTGCTGATCATATTCACCAGAAAATATATAATAACCCTCCCCAAGTAGGGGAAAGAAAATTGCCTAGTGAAGAGAATCTGGGAGGACACTATTCAATTTCTTATTTTGTAGCAAACCAACCTTTCAATTCCAGCTAGGTCAACATTCAGAAGAGACTGTGAATTTGAGTATTTTGCATAGCCTTGGAAGTTGCTTGTATTTCTCAAGTAGATTTTTCATTAAAGTACATATAAATTAAGGAAAAACAGGTAACTTTATCATTTTTATTATAATGTTTCCTTGAAAAAATCTCAGCTATAACCTCTCTTCTCAGCCCACTTATCCTTGTGTACTGCATCCATAGTGCTGCTAACAACCTAAGGTTCGCTTCCAGGTAGAGATGGGCACGACTTACCGGAATTCCCGTTTCCGTTTCTGTTACTCGTTTCCGTTACGTAACGGAAACGGTAACGGGAATTACTCCGCCAGAACTCGAACTCGAACCGACTAAAGAATAATTGGGTCTGATTTGTCGTGGTCATTCCTGGCATCGCGGTGATCCCGCGATGCCAAGCGGCACAGAAAAAATTTTTTAAAAGTTAAAAAAAAACCCGATTCCCGGCCAAAAAGCAGGCGAAAATATGCCTGCCTGAGTGAGGGCTCAGGGCACCTACCAGAGGGGTGGTTTCTGGAGGGGGGTCCCCGGCCTCCCCCCTCTCCTCCTGTCCTGTCCTGGGCTGCTCTGGTGGTGGTGGGGCGCCGCAGGCTCACAGCAACAAGCCGGACGAGTCTCGCCGCCGGCCGCCGCAATTCAAGCAGAAGCGGCACGGCACAGAAAAAAGTTTTAAACTCCCCCCCATTCCTGGGCCAAAAAGCAGGCGAAAATATGCCTGCCTGAGTAAGGGCTCAGGGCACCTACCAGAGGGGTGGTTTCTGGGGGGGGGTCCCGGCCTCCCCCCCTCTCCTGTCCTGGGCAGCCGGACTCGAATCGCCATGCCATGCGGTGCGGGTGGGGGATCCAAAATGGGGCGGCGACTGGAATAATTTTTTTTGAAATCGTGGTCCAAAAACACACAAGCACCACAGAAACATGCGAAAATTGCTAATGCTATTGCTAAAACTGCCAGTAGCAGTGGGTTTTTCTTGCAACAACATGTCTCCTCCCCTGTCCTCCTCTCTCCATTGATTTTATTTTATTTTATTTTATTTACACCTGCGCAATGATGGGCTGGCCGAGTGGCCATGTGGGAGTGGACCATGCAAATTTTTGGAGCCATCCCACCAATCGCATGGCCACTTGGCCACTGAGACTTCTGGGATGTGCCAAAAAGCCCACTAAACCCTGCCCTAGCCCCCTAACCCTAACCCTAATCCTTGATTCCTTACCCATACGCCACAGTACACTGTCCTCTTAGTGGGTCAGAGAGGCACCCAGAGGTGCACCCCACTACCCCACCCTAACCTCCCCCGTAACTAGCCTAACCATAGCCCTTGCGCTAACCCGTCTTAACCCTAAACCAGATCTACTTGCATTGCACTACACGCAAGTACGATTCCCTTCTTTGTGAGACACAGCGGGTGCGAGAGCCTTAGGCATCACCCTATGGCTCTGGGTTCCGCCAGTCCACTGGTCTCATAGTCTGCAACTGGTATGCATATCCATATGGCTATGCATGCCCTTTTGCAGCAGCAGGTGAGGAGAGGAGACCCCCATGTTGAGGGGTCTCCAGGAGCCTGCTTTCCCTTCCTAGCGGGTGAGGATAGGAGGCACCCACGGGTGCCTCCAGGAGCCCGCTTTCCCTTCCTAGCGGGCCAGAGGAGGCGACCACCCCACAGAGGTGCCTCCAGGAGCCTGCTACCCCCCCAAAACCAGTACTAACAACAACCGAAAAACCGAAAAACAAAACGACAAATTTTTGCAAAGTTTCACGAAAAACGGAAATGAGCCGACACGGGCCGCCTCCGACACACGACAACTCGAAAACGTCATTTTCCCTAGTTGTGCCCATCTCTACTTCCAGGTAGCTGGATCAAAGTTCAATCAGCTTTCCCTCATTCCAAGGTTGGTAAACTGAGTAATCAACACATGGGGGGGGCAGAGGGGGCAGCATGTAGCCTATATTATTAACTTGAAAACTGTTCAGAGATTGCTAGAGTTCTTTAAGCACTATGGGGCAGTATTTAAGCAGCATTGTTTACTTTTTGCTGTGCTTTTGCAATGATCACAGACTTGTTTTTATAAAAATTGAATCAGGGATGACTAGCACTTTCTGTGTGTGCAAAATATAGATTTGCTGCACTGTCTGGCTGAATGGTTTGAAGTGTTACATCTTGGTCCCTCAGGAATCAAAATGATAAAGTAAATGCTGTTGAGATGGCATTTGATGGTGGGTATATCAATAGCCATAAAACAAATGTGAAGGAAGTTCTGCTGAATGCAATCTGGACATTGTTTAATGTGAAATATTTTTTATGCAATGAGACAAAAAGTGTATTTCCTGCACAGCAGGAACTGATTTGAGTCGACACAGTGAATCTGCTGAAATGGCACCCACATGTATTTTGCAGCTGTTGGAACGTTATTAGATGCTTCTGTAACTAATTAGGAAATTGAATTGATGTTAACAACATTGCATATTATGGCTACTAAGTGTAATGTGGAAGGGCCATAGCTCAGTAGTAGGGTGCATGCTTTTGCATACAAAGGTCTATGGCACCTGTAGGTTGAGCTGGAAAATACCACAACTTGAGACCTCAAAAAGCCACTACAAGGCAGTGTAGACTCAAATACTTTCCAAATTTGCTAGATTGCACTTCCAAGAGTTCTGCTGGGTAAGTCTGATGGGAGCTTTAGCTTTAAAAGGTGGCAGGTTGGAGAAGGTTTCTCTCAACATTACTTGGCTAGGTTGTCGAGAGGTAAAGAGTAGCTTCACATGTTCCTGAAAAAGAATATCTTGTAGACGCCATACAAGCTGGACATTTTTGCAATGCTTGAAGGGCTGAACATCCTTACAAAGTGCTCTTCTAAAGTTTATTCAATGACAAATTTGCCTTGGCCCACATTTTTGCACATTAGCTTGCTTTGTTTTCTGAAAGTTCATTTGGAGGTACAACACCCTCCTTTTGCAGGTCTGGTTTTCTCCAAAATGTACAATTGAAGGCTTTGCCTGGAAGGGGAAATGGTTGTATGAACATGATATAAATGCTTCCCTTAACACATTATCTGATCCCTCAGTCGCAAATTTATTTCAGTGGACTGACTTTTCTAAGAAATACTGTTTTCATCTGACAGAAATTGTTTTGAAGGCATGTCTTGATTATCCTTTCTCACTGAATCTTGGAAGAGCTCTCTAATTCTTCCCTCACCTGTGTGCTTCTCAGGGATGTGCCATGCTGACAAACTCGATGAGCCGTGCCTCCTGCTTTCTTCCCTCCTTTGTTAAAGCAAATTTTAGTAGCAGATTGTGTGAGACATGGAAGAAGAGTCCCATTAAATGGAGAAATTGGCCTTTAAAATCTAATGGTGTTATGCGCCAAAAATGAGCTATAGACATTTCCATTAATATCTCTCCTTCAAAAAAAAAAAATACTGAAAAAAGAATAATCACCGGCCACACCTTTTACCCTAACAAAAAGGCAAGCAGCTTCTGAAAGCTATTGAATAAAATACCACTCCACTGCTAAAACACAGCAATTACCTCAAAAGGCAACTGTCATGGGCGGGGGGGGGGGAGGAGGAAAACAATTCCTGAGAACCTATTATTTCCTTTAGAACACTGAGATATCTGCCCATTCCTATTTTCTTCCTTTGAATTCCTCTTTCTAATTTCCTTTCCTCCTCCCATCCTTAATGTCCTTTGTGACTTTCTCAAAATTTATAATATTTGGTACATATTTTATTATATGAATCAAAAGGAAAAGTTTATAATAGCATGAATGTTTCGTGTAAGTTCAAATGTGTGTGTGTAAGAGAGAGAGAGTGTTGCTCAGTTCATCTTTTATTTAACAAAAATTGCAAATGTGTTCATAAATGAGAATCCAGATGGGGTGGGAAAGATAAGAGGATGATAATTGAAGAAAGGGATTTTGTATGCTTGGCACTTAAAGTTTTGGGTTAGAAATCCCATGGTTTTGGTGCTGAACTTTATTAATAGGACCTTTTTAAAAAAGGGACAGGCTCTTCATCTTCGGCCGATATGTAGTACACAGGTACCACAAGGTTCCCTCCATGCCAAGAATAGCTGCACTTATTAAATTTGGCCAGGGCAATGTGTAATACATTTTGTTAGGGTTGTTTTGGGGGCAAGGACACAGCCCAAACCCATCCTGATATGTGTACATGCATGTTTTTACTACTGTTACAAAATTGTTTGAGGTATATAGTAGAGATGGGCACAAATTGAAAAACATGATGTTTCATTTCATTTCGTTTCATTGAGAGGTCTGGTTCGTTTCATTTTGTTTTTTGTGAATTTTCATGGAAATTTTCATTTCGTTGGTTTAATTCATTATTATTACCTTTTTTTCCCCAGCACCCACCACGCGGCCCAGTTGGCACTGTTTTTTTTTTATTTTAGGGTGCCAACTAGGCCACCCTTGGGGTCTGGTCAGCACTCCCCCCTTTTTAAAATTTATTTTTATTTTTATTTTAGTTTAGTCCCCCACCCCACTTCTGGGTTCAGGTCCCGCACTACAGCTGTAGTGTGGGATGTTTTGTTGTTGTTGTTTCCCTTCAGTGCTGACTGTGCGGCCCCTGGGGTCCGGTTGGCACTGTTTTTTTAAATTATTATTTTATTTTAGGGTGCCGGCCAGCAGAGAACACGTTCCACTCCCCCACCCACCCCTGCGCCACATCAGCCTGGTGGGGGGATCCCTCCTTCTTGCTTCGGTAGCAGTGGGGCTCAGAGGCGGCAGCGGTGGCGACCCCTTGCCGCTGGATTTGGGCTTCCTGTGCGGGGAGGCTGGAGGTGGGCGCTGCGGCAGCAGGGTTCCCCTCACTTCCAGGTTCAGCTACAGCTGTAGCGCGAGGCTTTTTTTTCCCTTTCAGCGCCTTGGGGCCTGGTTGGTTCTCCTTTTTTTTTACTGTGCCGAGCGACCACATGGCTGCACTACAGCTGTAGTGTAGCCATCGGCTTTTTCCCCTGGTAACCATCCCAGAAGCCAGGAAGACCGGACCTCCGGACCAGCACCAGGTAGGAGACATCTCTGGCCTCCCATTAATGAAACAAAATGAACCAATTTTTCACGGTTCAGTTCGGTTCGTGTTAAATTTGCCCCTAGGGTTGTTATTTGTTTCATTACGTAATGAACCAAATAACGAACAACAAAACAAAAAACATCATTTCGTGCCCATCTCTATAGAATTTGATGAGTGATTAATAATAAATACGAGGAAAAGCAAACAGTCAGACTTGTCAATTTTTACCCCATGAAGTACTTGTAGAACAGAGGCCTATCAGGGTTGCCATTACTGAGCTGAATGGCTGTTACACAGCTTTTTATCTTTCTAAGAGATAGTGTTGTTTACACAGATAAAAGGTAAGTTGGAATGCCTGCTTCCCTCTGAGTATATTTTTGAATATTTTTCTCTCCCCCTCCCACCCAACCCCGATAGAGAGAGCAAAGCATTTTGCAACCTCCCCCCACCCAAATATTCACTACTACCATTGGGGAAGAATGGGCAGATACACTCTCCCTGCAAACTCCCTGGAGGGACACTGTATCCTGTGCCTTGTGAAGAATGCAAAATGATGGTCATAGCACACTGCACAGTTGTTTCTTTTGCCACTTACAGAGGCAGAAGAGGGAACAAAATAGACCTGGGATTGAGTGGGTGGGACAAAGCTGTGCTAATAATGAGACCTAGCCCTGAGAAACTGTTGGGGGGGGGGGGAAGCTATGCTTTCCTAGGAAAAAAAATGCTGTCTCCCCACCCCATGCCCTCAGTTTTTTTGCAGAAAAGTCCAGTGGAAAATGAATTTCAAGAGGCTATTTGGGCACAGCTCTAGACTGAATAGGTGGGTAGCAGTTCTGTGCTGATTGTGTTTTCTCTTTATGAGACGTACAAGAGCCGATAGCACAGAAATAATGGAAATGTTGGTTCCTGGTCAGAAAGCCTGAGAGTACACACATGGGAGAAATTTATAAAGGCTCTTTATCACTACAGCAAAGATGAGTTTGGAAATAAAGTACGGACAATCCACGGCCCACAACATTCATGGAATGGTGATGGTACTAGATAGATTGTTTGGGAATGCCCCCCCCTCCTCTGTCCCCATTATTTGAAGAAGTACTGCAGCCACTTGACTCAAATGAAGTTGGCATGTTGTATACTTTCTGGAACATTCTAATCAGTTAAAAACAGGGATGATCTCAGGTTTGTTAATGTCATTTGAGCAGATGGGTAGGCAGACGTTGTATAAAAAATGTGTGGCAAAGAAAAGCAGAGGAAGCAGCTTGCTGGCACTGTTGCTTGTAGGCGAAGGAAGAGGTTTTGTTTTTTAAATCTGATATGGACCTGGATCAACCCCCAAATCTGCTAACAATGGTTTGGCTGCAATTCTGTAGATATTTCAGAAGGGGCCAAACCAATTCCAAGTAACGAGGTGGCCTTATCCCAGTTGGATTAGGCCCATCCTTCAGATCCTATGAAATGCTGAAAAAGACATTGCAGAATGCCATACCCGTGTGAAGGATCCAAGTTTTATAGTGAAGCACTCTGATTTGCTGGTTCAGTCTCTCTGATGGTGCTATTCTGTGCATGTCAACTCAGGAGTAAACCCAACTGAGTACCATGTGGTGCTGGCTTGCAGGAAGCTGCTTGTCCTCTGAAACTCCTAGTTTTAAGGCTCCTTTGACTGATTGATACATTTCTAAGCATGGCCAGCCATGAATACAATAGAATAGAGCAGGCATGTCCAAACTTCGGCCCTCCTGATGTTTTGGACCACAACTCCCAGAATTCTAAGCTTAGAATGCCAATGGCAAAGGACTGTGGGAGTTGTGGTCCAAAACATCTGGAGGGCCGATGTTTTGACATGCCTGGAATAGAGTCATCCTATCCCAAAGTGGAAGTGTGGACCAGAGAGGAGAAATCATGTAGCATGAAGGTTTTTGACATTTTTGCAAAAGTTAAACACTAGGGATGGGCACAAAATGAAAAATGAAATGTCATTCTGTTTTGATACATGAGACAGTTTGTAAGTGTAAAATGGTTCCCCTGGAACCAAATCTGGTGCCTCTAGGACCCAGGGGAGTCACTTTTTATACTTACAAACTGTTTCTTCTCTCATTAAATGCTACAGATTTGTTGAAAAACCATGTAACTTAACTGGTCCTAAGTGGTCCTATGGCTGTCAAATGTCTGTAGCAGAGTAATTTAATTTATAGCAAAAAAGGAAAGGAGGGTAAGAAGTTAATGCCTACCTTTCATTCATGATTAGTTTCTGCTGCAAAAGTATTTCCATTTTCCTGATAATGTTCCTGAATATTTAACTGTGACATCTGTTACACTTTGTGCTGAGTAATCACTTTAATATGTTCAACTCCTTATCCAAGAGATCTTTCTAAAATATATTTGTCATCAAATCTTTTCTGTTCTGTCTGATTTGGTTAACAAATTCACCATAACTGAACATCATTAAGGAATAGGGGGCTGTTCAGTGACCTACTTGAAATGAGCTGATGATTTCAGTCCAGCTGTTTATAGCACCTCTTCAGGTTCACAGTAATTAGAACCATAAGTAACTAATGAATGCAACACGCTGGGAACGTCTCCTGTGCAAGCCCCTTTGAACTGAGTTGTGCAAAAGCACAAGTGTTCTTACACAACTTCCCTCAGTTTTCACGTGGGACATGCTAAAGGAATTTTTGAAAAACATTCTAATGGGTTAGAGCTCATGATATTTTTATAAACCCCTGCTACTGATGAATCACATACTGTGGAGATCGCTTTAATATCACAAAATGGAAATGGGTACAAATTGGCTTAAGGTAAGCTCAAGACAAGTCAAATCTGTCGAGATGAAAACTATGACTTAGTGTAGCTTAGCTTTCTGCAGTCAGTATCCATCACCCTCAGCCAAGATGGCCAGTGACCTACACTATATTGTCTGGGGAACATATGAGAAGGCTCATATGAGAACTAGCACACAATGAGAAGGCTCATAAGGAACTGCAGCAGAGACTCTGATGAGCAGGGCTGGGCCTCTCCAGTAACATCAATCCCTCTACTCCATTTGATATTACGTAACATGATTATGGCTAATTTTGGCTAAAGCCTGTTGCGTAACTTACTCCTACAAAGGTTTGATGACCTCACAGGCAAGGTGGGACTTTTCAATAATTAAAAACTTCCCAGTTCTGTCCTGTGGCTTTTCGAACTTCTATGTTATCTGTTGCATCCCATGGCATGGAAGGAGAAAACCTGGAAATACCAAAATCTTCCCTGGCATTAAAATCAACCCAAGGCCAAGGCAATAATGTTCAGCGTTTTGAGCCCTTATGATCCAAATGTCTTTTAAACTGTATGATTAGAGATCGGCACGACTTAGCGGTATTTTCGTTTTTGTTTTTGTTTTTCGTTTCTGTTACGTAACGAAACGAAAAATGAAAAACGGCTCAGAACTGGAACGAAAACGGAAACGAAATGACTAATTTTGAGCCAATTTTCGTTTTTCGTTACTGGGAAAGCACTTAATGGAGCTAAATGGGAAGAAACGAAAAATTTTTCGTTTTTGTTTTCGTTTTTTCATTTTCGTTACATAACAAAACGAAAATGAAAAATTTTGAAATTAGCTCACGAAAACGGAAACAAGCCGAAACGGACCCCTAGACGAAAATGAAAATGAAAATGAACAATTTTTCTGAGTCGTGCCCATCTCTATGTATGATATTCATTTTAAATTTTGTATTAAACGGAAGCCAAAAATATAAGCACACAAGTGTGTACACACATGTGTGCGCTTCCAGACATGTACGCGTACACTCACCATTTCTAAAAAGCAAAAGCAAACAACAACAAATGCCTAGTCATTAAAAATCCAGGAATTATCTTCTTTTGTGGAGAGGAATTCTCTTTTTTTAAAAAAAAATTGAGCACCTGGAGAAAATGTAAATATAAGGATTTTAAATGGCAGCATTATTGTTGTGTATGCAAATTAAAGGTGGCTGGTATGAAGCCATGGCAAATACAATGTTCAGAAGAACACATTTTATGCCACATTATAACTCTTGGTCTTTTCTTTTAGAAGAATGTAATTATGTTCCCAGAAAAGCCATTAAAGTCAATAAATCTTTGAATGCAAATGTGATTGGTATACATAATAGAATCCATTAACATTATAAAACACCAGCTAGAAAAGCATCTTGAACATTTATGTAAATTGAAAGAATTGACAAATATTTATCCTGCAAAATGTGACAAACATCAGTAACAGCTTGGATGGATGAAATAATTACTCCTACAGGATTCATCTAGAAGAGTAATTTTAATAACCAGTTTCTCATAACTAGTAGCTTTCTTAAGCTTTAATCCTGTGGAGTAAGTCCAATTGAACTCAGTGGGTGTATCTTTTGGTACATATATACAGACCAACCCAATCAAAAAAACATTTTAAATCTCCAGGGAATTCATCCAGCCCTGTGGTAGAAATCTTGCAATTAAGGCGACTTAAAACACCTTCATTCACATTCTGACTTAGCTATAGAAATTCCAGGTAGGTAGTAATGGCAAAACCAGCCCTTCAACATCTCACTCATCTTGATCACACTGCTCAGTTTACCATAAGTCTGAGTAACTTGACTACACATAACACATGGAGGCATTCAAGAGAAAAACTGGGCTCCCATTTTGTCAGATCTGCTTTGATTTCAGTTCTTGCGTTCAGCAGGAGTTTGGACTTGATGGCCTTATAATCCCCTTCCAACTCAGTTATTCTATGGGTCTTGTTTCTCAGTTATGAGTCTTTTCAGCCAAGACCTTGCTGTTTGGTGGAGTTAAGTTTTCCATTTCAACGAGAACAAAAGATAAGTATCATGGAGGAGTAAAAGTCACAGGTAACAGTGATCTACCTTAATGTTTCTGCATGACTCTCCTGGCTTTATGCCAGTTAGGGTTATTATTGATTCTGTTCCATATATTGCAAAGTTAGTTGCAGACCTTTATGTACCTATAAGCCTTGCTGAATTCAGTCTGGTTCTACCCAGGGAAGTGAGCACAGGATTTCAACTTTACTTGCCTCTTACATCTTCCTCATACTCCTCATATCCCTTCATCATATAACACAGTTTTGATTATGCACATTTTCCCCAATAAACAAATAAGCATGTAATACATAAGTAAATAAATATGCAATAAGCACTGTGCCACTGACAACCCAGAACCCAAAGCCACCGAAGTCATCAAAGTGATCTACTTGTCCCCCAACAAAATATCTCTAATTCAGCCTTTAGATCACAGGGTCATAAGGACCCTTAAGGGTCATACTGTATGGATGGGGGGGGTCCCTGAAGGGCTTGAAACCCCTCTCACAACTGCCTTGGGAGTCCCTGAAAACTGCCCTAGCCAGATCTTTTGGGACAGGACACCTCTCCTGCAGACTCTTCTGAGAAGTGGCTCCTTTTCCCCCTTTGAACCTACTATGCTTTTCAGGGAGGCATATGGCGACCTTTAATTTAATTTAAGATATTTAATTTTGATCTCTTTTTTCTCCCCCCCCACTTTTCTTTTTTTTTTCCCCTCCCCCCTGATGCATCTTGCTTAGGGTTTTCCCTTTCTTTCTCTTTTTGTATATTGATGCTTTTTAACTTGTACACCGCCCAGAGTTCCTGTTGGAAGATGGGTGGTATAAAAATGAAGCAAATAAATAAATAAATAAATAAATAAATAAATAAATAAATAAATAAATAATACTATAGGTGTTTTGCTAGCTATTGTACCACTCCTTCCCTGGCTTGTATGCTGCGAAGGGGCTCCCACTAGCCTGGCCTCACCTCCTAACTTGCACATGAACT
>JAHTLZ010003526.1:39076388-39090085 GCA_023846285.1 Phrynocephalus versicolor
CCCTCTCTCACCCACCCACCCACATATATACATATACATATAAAAGACTGTATATTTTTTGAGTAAGTAACCCTTCTATTCAAAATGTTTCCTTCTCTGAGAACGATCCAAATAAGCCCCCATTTCAATTAATAGCACCAAATAGTGAGCTAGCCCAAATGGACAAGTTCTGTTTTGACTAATTAAGTCCAACAATTGTCAGTAGCCCAGATTCCTTGTAGCCTGAGCTGTTGTCAGCATTTAGCCTTGTTTTTATTCAAGAAATAAACTGGTGAAGCCAAAAGAAGTGACCAGAAGGACAGGTTTATAGCTTGTTTTAAGGAACCAGAACAAAACAGATTTGTGGAGAGCAAAAGGCACCTAAAATATAGTAATCTGTCTGATTTTTATTAGGATATAACAGAAGCCTCAGGAGTTCTGAGTATTTTATTAATTGAGATGTAACTGTGCAAGCTTTATGGAGCACTTATTTATTTATAATTATTTAAAATATTTCTAAACCCACCTTTCTTCCCGGAAGGACTCAAAGTGGGGCCCAATGGATTTGTCACCTTCCCTAACAACCACCCCACTGGCCTTTAGGAAAATCTAAAGCCTTGCTCTTGTTCAAGAAGAGCTGCAGATAACAGGCAAGTAATCAGAATTAACATCAGGAAATCATTACAAAAGGTAGCCTTACAGGATTGCTAGTGAACTCTTCTTAAAACTCTTACCTTAAAGATCCGCCTGATAACACCGTCCAGTACATCCCATTTTGTTTTACCACTAACCCCAATGGATCCTATCAAGTATGCCTGCAGTTTCTGGTCCTGTAAAGAATAACAAAAGAACAAAAAAATAATAAGAAAGGGAAGCTGCGGAAAAACAGTCACTATTCAACACTGATGAAGCTTTATTTTGTCAGTCTTGACATTTTCCCCTGACAATAAAGAACACTTTTCAGAGATGCATCAGACACTATAATAAAAATGATGTATATCCAATATTAAATGACATGTCATCATGCAACTGAGCATGTTGTTATTTTTATCACTTATAGGACATTTAAAGTGAGATGCAAAGATGTCAATCTTTTCTTTGCTCTCTGGGAAAAAATAAAGTTTACATGTAAAATTTCCTGTGACAGATTTAGTGGAACAGGGAAAATACAGCATGGGATTTTCCCTTTTTTCTTTCTTTGCTTATAAGTAATTTCCGTTGTAGGTAAAGGACTATATTTCCCATTCAGCAATTCCAAGTGAAACATCCTGAATGGGCAGCACAGCAATTTGTAGTTTAGGATTTATTAATGCCAGCTAGCAAGGTAACACTGAAATAGATTCCCGATGAGAAAAATATAGTGTTGCTTTCAATGCTCTCATGACTGAATGTACTTTGGGATACGTAGTATAATACAGCCTTTGCAGCAGCACTGTAATTATAATAATGAAGACAGCAATAAGAACTAGAAGCCATAGTACCTTGGATCGACCATAGCCCTTGTTTATTGTGACTATAATTTTAACATTCTGGCCTTCTTTATGGAGTGTGCCATCTGTAACATCTTCCAGTAAAACATCTAGGCAGCAAGCAACAAATACAAAGGTTCTTTATCAATATGATTGGCAAATATATCTTGATTTTTCCCCATAATTCTACTCTAAAATCTATGTGTGCATCTTTAAATAGCAAACAGTGTTACAATAAGAGTCCACAATAGATTCAAATGGTCATTTCTTTGCCGGCAGGACGTCTATGGCAATCATATAGAATCAGGGGTCCTCAAAGTTTTCAAACAGCGGGCCGGTCCACCACCACCCAGACACCACTGGGGGCCGGATTACAGTCCAAAAGCAGCTGCGGAGGCTGGCTTGCTCACAAAACAGGGGGTAGGTGGGGAGGTTGCAATTGGTCCCAGGGGCCGGATTCAGGACCTTGGGGGGGGGGCGCAGCCGGCCCCGGGGCCTTAGGTTGAGGACCCGTGATATAGATGTATGAACTCTGTTCCTTGGAGTCAAATCTCAGCTCAGACCTCCAAGAAGCCTAAATCTAATGTATTGGTCTAATGTAATGCTAGTTTTGCTAGTGAATGACAACTAGCAAAACTGCACTGGCTTACCCGTTACACAAGGAAGCGTGCAACCACTTGTCCATGAGGCTGCAGACCATTTGTTAACGTGGATGTGAAAGCGTGTGATTGTGCAAGTTGCACAAGTGATTATGCAAATGATTGCAACAGCCCTTGTTCATAGTGCAACAGTGTGAATAAAATTGTATCAGATATTTTTGTCCTCACCCTACAAATGCTCCTCTCCCATTATATATCTACTATATTAAAACATGAATTAACATTTGTCCTAGTAAAATCAATCATATAGGAAGAAGATCCATTGGGTGTCCAGATGAAGATATTGAAATAATTGTTTCCTTTGTCTTTTGTTTGCTTTGTGTTTAATGACAGTAAGCATATAATAGTAAAGAATGATGATGAATAGGCTTTTAATGGTGTGTGCTATATTTTATAATTAAATCATGTTATTCTGTGCTGTTTTACTGTGACAAGACATTTAATATTAATACCGTAATTCATTATACAGTATCTGTAAATGACATTCTATGTAGGTATGTAGGTAAGTAAGTATGTAATTGTGAAAAGCTATGGGTCTGGCAAGGGAGACAGGTGGAATAAAAGTTAATTAAATAAGATCATAAATGAAGCAGAAACATAAGTACTTCCACTAGGTCTTCCACTAAAGGAAGATGACTCCCAGTAGCTTCCAAAGAATTTCCATAGAACAGAATCTGGTGAAGGAGAATATATAGTCCCCACAATACAAGCAAAAATAAAGTTTTGTTTAATTAAAAAGATAATAAATGGGACTGTAGAGTTTTCCTATCATGCTGGACAGGAACATTACAAGCTGCCTCGTAGGGAGTCAGGTCTTTGGTCCGTCTGAGCCAATAATGTGACTCTTTTTTAAACATACCAGAACTCCTGAAGTTCCCTGATTGTCTTCCATTTGAGTATATGACTGGGCTGAGCTCCCCAACTCAGACAATACGAGGTTGTTTGGGGCAGTAACATGGACTTAGGGCTACATGTTGAAAAGTCAAAGAAAAAATGGAGAACTGAAGAAAAGTCGCTTCTGACCTCAAGATCCTTTCCCCAGAAACATTTACTAGGAGTGACTTCGACAGCTGATTTTCAACATCTTGGTGAACTATGACAGTATGAAATTTACACTTCCTTGCAAGATTCAAGTGAATCCAGATTTTTTTTTTTGAACAAGTAACATTAGGACTTTATATCAGGCAAGCTAAATTTGGATCCATTAGAACAAAACTGGACATGAAAATTTATCATTTCAGACCTTGGGTTCCCTTTTTAATATATAGCATTGGAGCACTCCTGATTTTTCAAGGTAGACAAACAAGGTGGAACATGTTCCACTCAATGTTCTGAATCTAGTGGTTTCTTGCAAGAATAGGAACTCAATTGCACACAATAAAATCTAAATGTCATTGTTTTTATTTACCTGATGTGACTGAATCTGTGATATTCAAGTTATTCAAAGAGAGCCCCAAAGATTGTCGTGAAGAGGAAGAAGATGTGCTACTTGAAGACTCTGAACATGGTCGAGGTGGCTTCCCAGTGCTTCCTGTCTCTGCCTTCAAACGATCATTCTCAGCTTTCAGTATCTCAATTTCATTCTAGCATTTAAAACACACACATACACTTTTTTTAAAAAATCAATATTTTAACATGATAGGCCATGTAAAAGGAATTTAGTCTTTATGGGTATTCATAGTTTATCATTAAGACCAAATTGTTTTACAGGAGGATGAGATACAGTGCATACAAAATTGTGACTAGGATGTCAGCAGGAACTTTTAGACTTCAAGTCTATAATAAGATTCTTATTAAACTTCAAATGTTGCCACTCTAATTTCATGCCAAATAAATCCTGAAGGTTAGTTGTTAGGCTGCCTCTAATTGGTAGTTTACAAAGGGTGAGAATTTAGTTCACTTTAGTCCTGTCATCTGCACATGTTATTGCCTCTATTTAATACCAGTGTCATGTTTGTCCCTTTGAATTGACACTGCAGGCTACAGTGCACATCAACTTCTGTCAGCAGTGTATAAATGGCTGGTACGGAAAGGGCACATAGTTCTGCATGTATGTGCTTTGATGGCTTTCAACACTGCAATAGACAACTCGGGACAATAAAGTATAGTTATATATGAATCAACCTGATACATGTACAGAGGCTGTCTCTATGATTGGGAACCCTTCACAATCAGTAGCAGAAGAATCGATATTCCTAAATGATTTCTTCTTCCTAGCTAAATCTAAGCAGTCTTGAATGATGAGCTCTATGACAAGAATGGTATGGAAATGTAGGTAGTGGTTGGCAAAGAATTCACAGAAAAAATAAATGAAAGGTTACATTGCCTTATGAAATACAACCAACTGTACACTATGAAGTTTTTGTTTTCAAGCATAAACATTCACATTTTCATAATTTCTTTTTAAAAACTGAAAGTTAGAAAGTAGAGATGGGCACAAAATGAACTTTTTTCATTTCCATTATTCATTATTTGTTCCGTTACGTAACGAAACGACTAATGGAACAAAACAGAACCACGAAAATTGGGTTTGTTACATTTCATTTTTGTTAATGGCGACGCACAATGGCATGAGCTGTTTTAAATGTTAAAAAACGCCCTGGACATCCATAAAAATGCAGCGATAATTATTTATACTGTCTGATAATACCTACCAGAGGGAGTTGGGGTCCTTAAAACGTGCATTTATGTCTTTTCTCAGATCGCTGTATTTTTTCCTTTAAGGGTAGTTAGGGGACATCGACCCAAAATGGCTCCCAGATGCCTAATATTGATTTCTTGGGTATTAAAACACCCTGGACATCCGTAAAAATGCAGCGATGATGCGATAATTATTTGAAATTATTACCTACCAGGGGGTTGGGGTCCTTAAAATGTTTGTTTTTGTCTTCCCCCATCACAATGTATTTTTCTTTTCCCTTTAAGAATGACAAAATGGATGTCTCCAGCCACAAAATGGAGGCAAGCCATGTGATAGAATCATGTTCAACCAATAGCATGCCCAGGTTGCAGACTGGGCAGATCTGGCAGCCACAGAGGGCATAAAAAGCTCTGGCAGCCCCCGTCCTCCTTGCAGTCTCTGGTGGGAGTTAGGGTGGGATTGCTGTCTCTGCGACTCTAGCTTCAGTCCTGCAGCCTCCCTGTGTGTGTGCGTGCATACCTCTCGGTGGGTACCCTCCCCTGCCTCGCAGTGCAGTCACTCTGCAGCTGCCTTGTACCCTGGGCAACGCCCGCCGCTGCCTTTGCAGCCTCCCTGCATACCTAGTCTATACTGTGTCTCTGCCAGCATCATTTTTTGTTAGTGTTTTCCCTCCAGTCTGGGGCGTTGGGGGACGCCCGTGCACGGAAATGCTTTAAAAATCACGCAAAAAGTGGGTAGAAACAAAAAATGAAAAACAAAAATGAAATTTTTCCAAAAATTCACGAAAAACAGAAACGAACCGAAACGGACCTCTCAACGAAAAATGAAAAACTGAAACACCATTTTTATTTGTGCCCATCTCTATTAGAAAGCTTAATTGTAATAATTACATGCAATCAAGTATATTTCGACTTATGACCACCCCTTCTGAGGATTTTTTTTTAGCTATAAGTTACTCCAAAGTGGTTTACCATTCCCTTCTTCTGGGACTGTACAGCTTCCCCCTAGGCCAGGCATGTCCAAACTTCGGCCCTCCTGATGTTTTGGACCACAACTCCCAGAATTCCAAGCCTGTATTTCCAATTGCAAAGGACTGTGGGAGTTGTGGTCCAAAACATCTGGAGGGCTGAAGTTTGGACATGCCTGCCCTAGGCTACATAGGCTGGCTCTTTTCCCCAGAGGAACAGTTGGGAATCAAACTCACAACCTCTGACTCTACAGCCAGGTACCCAACTCATTTAGAAAGATGTTAGAAATCTATGAGCCAAGAAAGCAATTAAACAGTTAGAGGAAAGGGAGCAGTCTGAAACAGCAGCTTATTGTGGCATCTATTAAAGTTGCCAGAAATTACACAGCTTTGGGAGATGGTAAAATTACAAATGATAGAAATGAATAAGTCAGCTGTAGAGATGGATATGAATCATTTCACGCCGAATCATCAAAAATCATCAGCGCAGCATGACAGGTGCTGTGTGTTCCCTTCCCCTACCCCCAACCCCCAGGAAGCTCCCCCCACTCACTAGCTGGCACATGCTGTTTGGCTCCTCCTTGTCTTGTGACTGTCCAATCCAGGCAGGAACACCTGCCTCCTTCCTCTGCCGCCTCCAGCAGCTGCCCACTCAAAGGCTGTGCTGCAGGAATCCCTCCTCTGAATGGTGGGCTGCTGGAGGAGGGAAGCAGGTGCTTCTGCCAGGACCGGACAGTTGCATGATGAGAAGGAGCCAAACATGGGTGCACCAGCTAGTGGAGCCAGCTGGGGTGGGGGAAGGGAATGTGCGGCACTTGTAGTAACACACTGACAATTTTTGACTCAGAATGAAGCAATATGTGCCTTTCTCTAATTAATTGTCCTGAAAAGGGGAAGGAGCTCAAACTCTGCTAAAGCCATAGCAGCCCCCCTGCCTATTTCTGAGGCGATTTTTAGCAACATTTTTCCAGAGGATCTGCCAATTATAGCGAGGTCATGACCAACAGCTGAGAAGGGAACACCAAGCTAAATGATACTGCTTAAAGGCATACAAAAATGTAGTGGTCTAATTCTGCTAGCATTCTGCATTATCATTAAATCTCAGTAATCTCTTAAGTTTTTAGTGATCCTACTCCAAGACTTGTTTCAAGCCAGGATGATGGCAGTCTGTAGATTTAAATACACTGTTTTCTTGTTCTACTGAGCTAACCTGCATGCGGTTCATAGCTTCTCGAATCTGGTCAAGATGGTGTGCTGAGCTGAGAGCCTCGAGGCGAATATCTGTTAACTTGAGCTCTTTCTCCCTGAGCTCATTTTTCAGCTGCAGAATTATTTCAGCCTCTGCCTCTGTGCATTCGCAGATCCTTCAAAAAAAAAGCAGGAAGAAAGTAAAGAGGCAGAAGATTAGACAAATGGTTTCTTCTAAAGCAAACCAAAGCAAAAAATAATTCTGGTGACTCTAGGAGCAGGAGAGAGAATTTTATCAATGCAGCATGAATGGACTCCATTTAAAAACACTGAAAAGTGGGAAATAACTCAATAAAATTGCAAGCTTGATTTTATAGCTTTCCTATTTAGGTCTCCATTTTCCATTTATGTGAAGTGTAATTATTGTCAAAGGTTATTTTTCTGTCCTGAGTGGAGGAAGATTGCATTTAACACACGACTTGGTGCTTTATTACTTTCATAAAAAGTTAACTATTTTCTGAGACAAGAGTGATTAAAAATAATGTACTGGACCTGAAATCAACAGTTCATTTAGCTTTCTCAAGGTTTTTTGTAATAGTGTACCACAAAAACTTTTAGTGCTAATCGATTACTGATCCATTATAGTTCCATGTATATCCTACTTAATAAAAACTTGGCTTCTGTTACTTAATATGTGAACAACTTTCTTGATATGGTACAATGTTTAAGATGACATCTGGTTTAATTAAGGCATTGATTGTCATGTATAATCTATGATTACTTTTTGAAACACCCAAATTATCACTTGATGTTCCACTGACCGGCCAAAATCCTGTTACTGAGTGTAGTAATTTGGGCCCCTTTTGCATCAATTACTGCCTCAATGCATCATGGCATGGATGCTAAGTGTGTGTGGTACAGCTGAGGTGTTATGGAAGACTGGGATGCTTCAATAGCGGCCTTCAGCTCTGCTGCATTGTTCGGTCTCATGTCCCTCATCTTTATCTTGGGTTTCAGGTCTGCCAAGTTTGCTGGCCAATCAAGCATAGTAATCCCATGGTCAATGAACCAGGTTTTGGTACTTTTGGCAGTATGGGCAGGTGACAAGTCCTGCTGGAAAATGAAGTCAGCATCCCCCTAATGTTTGTCTGTGGAAGGAACCATGAAGTGCTCCAAAATCTCCTGGTAGATGGCTGCGTTGACCCTGGACTTAATAAAGCACAGTGAACCAACACCAGCAGATGACATGGCTCTCCAAATCAACACAGACTGTGGAAACTTCACTGGATTTCAAGCATCTTGCATTGTGTGCCTCTCCATTCTTCGTCCAGACTCTGGGTCCTTGATTTCCAAATGAGATGCAAAAGTTGCTCTCATCAGAAAAGAGGACTTTGGACTACTGAGCAACAGACCAGTTCTTTTTTTTTTTCTTTAGCCCAGGTAAGACGCTTCTGATGTTCAGTAGTGGCTTTTGTTGTTCAGTAGTGGCTTGACAAGAGAAATGTGAGATTTGAAGCCCATGTCCAGGATCCGTCTCTGTGTGGTGGCTCTTGATGCACTAACTCCAGCCTCAGTCCACTTCTTGTGAAAGTCCCCAATGCTTTTGAATGGCCTTTTCCTGATAGTCCTCTCCAGGCTGCGGTTATCCCTGCTGCTTGTGCATCTTTTTCTTCCACACTTTTCCCTTCCACATTACTTTCTATCAGTGTGCTTTGATACAGCACTTTGGGAACATCCCACTTCTTTTGCAGTTACTGTACATTTTAAGGCTTTCCCTCCTTATGGAGGGTGTCAATGATGGTTTTCTGCACAACCGTCAGGTCAGCAGTCTTTCCTATGATTGTGATTCCTACTGAACCTGGCTGAGAGACCATTAAGGCTCAGGAACCCTTTGCACATGTTATTGATTAATTAATTGAATAGATTGGGAGACTTTGAGCCTAGAATATTGAACCCTTTCACAATATTCTAATTGTCTGAGATTGTGAATTTGGGGTTTTCATAAGCTGCAAGCCATAATCATCACAGTTATAACAAATTAAGGCTTGAACTACCTCACTTTGCATGTAATGAGTCTATCTCATATATTAGTTTCACTTTTAAAGTTGCATTATTGAAATAAATGAACTTTTGCACGATACTGTAATTTTTTGAGTTTAACCTATAGATTACCTTGGTAGGGTTATGTTAAGCAATGGAGAATTTTCTTGCTCAGTATAAATTGTGGTGTTATTGCAAGCAGATACTACAAATGTCCATTGCTATCATAGAAACTCTCAATGCCATATAACTAGATCCCCCATCTAGTGAGTGGCAAATGTGGCTGCATGGTCACAAATGCAGTGTCATATTCCCTTCTTTTTCCATATGGGAGTGTGTGTGTGTGTGTGTGTGTATATATATATATATATTCTAAATCCTGAAACACACCATATTTCTCACTATAGGGATTTCTTTTCCATCACCACATGTGGAAATGTAAAATTATATATTTATGGACTAGTAATCTAGTTCAGCTTTATCCTAGAATTCTCTGCTCTGCTTTGGTGTTTTTTCTTTTGTTGGGAAAAAGGATATAACCACAACCAAACAGCTCTGGTGAGAACTTGCTTTGTGCTCTCTAAGTTACAGAGTGCTTCACATACGAGAAGTAAAATGACTATATAAAGATAATTGGAAATTCTTGCAAAGTGAATTTTGAGCATTTCTCTCCCCCCTGCACCTCCCCGAAGATAGATAAAATGCAATTTAGTGAAATTTGGGTTTTGATAACTGAATTCTTGCCTGTTGGAACAAAGAATATTGCTATGCTATATTGTTATGCAAATATAGAATAGCATTCCTCCAACTAGTTCATGCAGTAATATTGTGTGTTGCATATTGCTGTGCATCAGGTACTTCACTATAATTGTGAGACTTCTATATTTCCTTCTCCAGTGAGTAACTACAAAGATCTTGAGGGTGGATGGGGAAAGGACCATTATATACTTCCAAGTCCACATGCCAGTTTACCGGGATCTATGCTTGTAGACCACATGACCGTTTTGCCTTTTCTTTGGAGCCCAGATTGACCTGCATATACATGTATTAAACAGACAGATGCAAGTGGAAGAAAGCAAAGGAAACAGTTTAGAACGTGAAACTTAGGTGCAAGGAAGAAACAAACAAAAAAGAACTAAGCAATAGAATGAAAATACAAGAGGTTTTACAAGGAAATAGAATGATAAACTAAACAAGGAATATGTTTCAAAACAATATTTAAGGGAAATAGCCAAGCACAATCATGTTGAATGTATAATCCCTCCTGCCAAATTGGGCTTCAAGTAAAAGTCTTAGGCTGCAATCCTGCTGAGTTCAAAGGCCCCACTCCCTAAATAGTTTATATACAATTACAACCTCAGTGTCAGATTGTCAGAATCTTGAACAATTCAAATATAACTTTTTAATCAAGATGTCTAAACCTGTCAATTTCCCTTAAATATTAATTTTAAACATGCAAGACATTTTCTGAGATGAAGACGCATTCAGAGATTTGACTCCATTCTGGTACAAAGTGATGCCATCCAACATGAACTGACATAGGATGTATGGGATCCTGACTGCAAAGATTTGAGCACTTATGGCATGGGCAGCCAATGATCAGAGGCGTGGGGGCTCGACACAATTACTCCTACATCTCAGAGGGCTGTGTATCCCTCTCCATGTTATACAAAGTGTTTGTGTGTACTTTTAAACTAAAAAAAGTCTAGTTGTCCCATTTTGTTCCCCAAAATATGTTAAAAACCAAAACTGGAGTGGGCCCTGGTTAGTACTTGGATGGACAACCACCAGGAAATACCAGGTGCTGTAGGCCTGGAGTAGGAACTGGAAACCACTCCAGTATTCCTGCCAAGAAAACTCCATGGACATGGAGTCATGAAGAGTCGGTCACGACTGTAACAACACAACACAACACACACACACACATACCCACCCACCCACCCACCCACATTTTATTAATGGGAATGTGGGGCTGAATTTGGGCCCCTGTCTGTTCCCTACCCTTTTATGAAGAGGATTTAGGTCATCTGTTTGGCAGTATTTCTTACTTCTGTGTCATGTAAATTAGCTTGCCTTCTTTTTCTGATAAGTCATCAAAAATAAACACAGGGTTAATCTGCTGAGGTGATTGCTGAGGTATACTGCTGTTGTTTGCTCTTGTTCATGATCATCAATCCTTATCAATACAATTTTAATTGGTCCAGATTGACTATACAGGAACCATTTGGCTGAATTGCAAAAGGTACAGGCGGATGTTGTCCGTCAGTTGAAACCTGTTCAGACCAGGTCATGTACATGTGCCACCTGTGATGCCTGATTTGTCAAATGATGGTGATGTTTTGCCTTTGCCTAATGACTGTGATGTTACTGATGTTGCAAATGTTGAAGATTCTCAGTCTGATGCTCTTGGAAGTCAATCAGAAGTGCCTATTGTTAACCCAGATGTTACTGATGTCAAGGATGACTGTGAGGATGTTGGATTTTCATGTATCAAACCTGATGCTGAATTTAAGCAGGAACAATTGTCATGTCCTACATTAGCTGATGCCAGATGTCTTGCTGATATGGTAGATAGGCAGGTAGATAGGCCAGATTTTGCTGTAAGGGTTCAGAAGGCCAGAAGTTATTCTACAGAGAAAAGCTAAATGATAATAACACCACAGTGGCTCCACATTTGCAATTGGTAGTTCCTAAGCTCCACCAAGAAGAAGTTTTGACGATGGCACATGATTCTATTTCGGGACACATGGGGATTAAGAAGACTCAGATTAAGATCACTAATCATTCTGTTTTGGCCAGATATCTCCAAAGATGTGCAAGAATATTGTTTATCCTGTGATGCTTTTCAGAGAGTAGGTTATCCAACTGATACTGCAAAAGCAAACATGGAAGAATTTACTTTAACAGGAATCCGTTTTTCCACTCTAGAAATATATATTTCTGGACCTCTGTCAGAGAGTAGTATAGGCAAAAAGTACTTGATCTGTTTCACTTGTCCAGTCTCCAAGTGGGCAGAAGTAGTTGCTACTTCATCAACTACAGCAAAACAAGTTGCTAAAACTTTTCTAGAGGTGGTTTCGCACATAGGTTGGCCTAATGTGTTAGTCTCAGATCAAGCCAAAAGTTTCACAGGTGAACTGATGACAAAGCTTTGTGTTGTGAGTTAATGGGAACATGGCAAAAGTTCATCACTGCATATTATACACAATCTCATGGCATTGTGGAAAGAGTAAAACAAACTCTGTTCAAGATGTTGGAAGCTTTCATTCAAGAACATCACAAGACATGGTCTGATGCCTTGTCATACATTCTGTATGGCTAAAGAACTTCCCCACATGAGTCTCTAGGATGGTATATGCCAAGTGATGAAATTCTAGGAAGAAATTTGAGAGGTCCATTGGAGTTACTCAGAGCTCAGTGGGAAGGTTCAGTTCCTGATATTTCAGTCCCAGTGGCTAAGTGCATCACAGAATTGCAAAAGAGGTCACAATGTATTCAAGACATCACAGCCAAACATCTACAAGAAGCCCAGAAGAAATACAAAGCCTATCATGATGCCAAAGCAAGACCATGTTTATTCCAAGTGGGATATTAAGTACTGATATTGGATCCAATAAGACACAAAAAACTGCAAGTGCATTAGTTAGGTCCAGAAATCATTGAACAGAAACTGGGAAGTGTCAATTATGTTGTCAGGATGTCCAAACATAAAAGAAGCCAAAAGTCTACCATGCGAATAGATTGCAGCCTTATGTGAAAAGACAAGCAAATTTGTTGAGAGTGAAGTTAGCTTCACCTGAAACTTTAGTAAACACCAACCCTGATTTGCTTCAAGAATTTGGGGAAGCAGGTGATTTGTCTGAAGTATACTTGGATTCTGATATTCCTGCATATCAACAAGAGAAAGCTTGAAAGAGAAAGCTTCTACAGTGTACACTTTTTTGCAAGGCATTTTGAATCATTCGTTATCTGAGGCAGCCTATAGGAAGAATTAGTCATCAGAGGCAACCCTATACCTGGAAATTCCCATTCATTATCTGAAAAATTCATTACCAGGGGCATTAGTTATCAGAGGTATTACTGTATTTCTGTCAACACTCCAGGAAGAACTGCAGGAGTCAAGCACAAGATCAACGTGAACAATGACACACCTATCAAGTCTTCACCATACAGAGCCATTGGATAACATGCTAAGCAAATTGAAGAAGAAATTCAAGAGATGTTGGATTTGGGAATCATTCAACCTAGTGAATCCCCATGGGCTAGTCCAGTGGTCATAGTGCTGAATAAGACGCCAGATGGTCAGATACAACCTAAAGTTTGTTTTTGTGTTGATTACTGGAAGCTGAATCAAGTTACAGTCTCAGATTCTTATTCAATGCCCAGAGGGGAATATTTGATTGAGAAGATAGCAAAAGGAAGTTTCTTGTCTTGTCTGGTTCTGTCCTCAGGCTACTGTCAAATCGAGCTTAACCCTGAGTCACATGAGAAGAGTGCCTTCATCACGCATAAAGGAACTTATGAAGTCCTCAGAATGCCTTTTGGTTTATATAATGCTGGTGCTACGTTTCAGAGGCTCATGGATACTGTTCTACAAGGCTTGCCATTCGCTCATGCTTATCTTGATGACATCGTGATCTTCTCAGACACCTTTGAAGATCACCAGAACATGCCAGAATTGTGCTACAATGTCTACAGGATGCAGAGTTAACTGTTAAAATTTCAAAATGTCAATGGTTAAGAGGGAAAGTTGT